>CM040125.1:15580763-15964301 GCA_022559845.1 Amorphophallus konjac
CCTGGATGCCTCATTGCCTGTTCTTATCATTTCCTTGGTTTGATCATCCGATTGAAGCATTATAAAAGGAAATATCATTCGATCGTGAAAAAGGTTAACCGGGTTAAGCATTCAAAGCATTTGAAATATTCAGAAGGTTGAACGCCTGCTTCCACTCCATCCCTCTGCATCAGGGGCGTGCTTCATCCATCCCTCTGCATCCGTTCAATACCTTCACGGCTTCCCTTTACTCTCGTCAGGAAGAGCAGGGTTATCGTGCTTATTTCATTTGTTTTCTAAGCATATTCATCATCACTGTCATCCCATCATCAGTTTTCTTATTGCATTACATATCAACATATCATATCCTTTCCCTAGTTCTCTTCTAGGGGTTTAAAAAAAAAAATAAAAAAAGAGGTGCGCACGTTGATGTCTTTTCATCATTTCATGTTAGTTTTGGATTGATACTATAGCACTCTGGCTGATCCCTCTCTCTTTTGCTTGTTTTCATTGTCTTTTTACAAGGTAATCAACTAAGAAGACCCACTTCATCGGCCGGCCGATTGAAGTTGGAGGAGGAAATCCACATCCATCCTGCATCCTAATTTTCATCAGGTACACGCGATCTCCTTTTCTTCTTATTGAGGTAACCCCTCTGGCGATCACATCATCTCCACTTTAGCACCTCGTGCTATTTTTATTGCATCCTTTTGCATTATTTATCCCATTGTCATATTTAATTTCCCAAACAAAGAGCGGATTTTAATCCGATCTACAAGAGGGAAAGACGGGTCACATCAAACCCAGTTGGCTCCCAAAGAATGAAGGGAATCAAGTGGGCCAACAAAGACAAATACCCTCTCCAGCTCCTACAGCGCGGGGTGACCCACGGGCCTCCTCGGCAGGCAAGGCCTTCTCGGGAGCCGTAGCCGCCCCCTCGTCTGGGATCAGCACAAGTGACGGCTCCTCCGCACCGTCTGAAAGGAAGAGAGGCAATGGTCACATGCATATAAAGGGCTCACCCGGGAAAATAAATAAATCCGGAAAGATGTCAGCGGTCGATAAGCCTCACCCGCAGGGTGGCTTGGCCCGGTCCGAGTGACGTCAAATTCCTCGAAAGACGGAATGGGAGCCACCGGGGAGATGGTCGCCGAGGCCGGGGAGACCTCTGCCCTCCTTCGCTTTGCCTCCTGCCGCCCAGCCACTCTGGCGGCGGCTAATGCTTTCTTAACAGGCGACTTTACCCGGGACCTCCCCTTGGCTTGTGGTGGGGGAGTCGGAGTTGGCCTCGAGGTCGCCCCTGCCACGGCCGCAGCTTTACCCACATCAGGGGCGGGCGCAGGAACCGGCTCCTCCACGTCAAGAATGGGCGTGGGTGCGAGCCCTTCCACAGAGACTGAGACAAAAAGAGACATTCAGGTGTCAGAATCTTGCCTCAAAATAAAAAAAAAGAACCCTTAAGACACACTGATGGTGGGAGAGGCTAACCGGCAGGTTGGCTCGGCCCGGTCCGGGTGACCTCAAACTCCTTAAAAGATGGGACTCGTGGTGCTGGGGGAGCGGTCGTCGAAGCCTTAGCCGCCTCGGTTTTTCGCCGCTTTGCGTCCCGCTGCTTGGTCGCTTTAGCAGCATCTACCGCCTTCTTCACGGGTGATTTGGCCCGGGACCTCTTCGCAGCCTTGGGCAGGGGAGCCGTAGTCGGAGCTGGCAGTGCCGCCTCAAAATAGGCGGGCTTCTGGACGAGCCGAAGGAAGTTCCAGTACGTCGCCATTTGCACGCTGTCGGGATGGTCTGTCAGAATAGACACACGCATATGATTAGCATCCGATAACCTGCTAAGGTCGTAGCAATGAGAATAAAGGAGATGGAAAGGTTAAATACCGTGAGGACCGGTGTACAACCGAAGTGTTATTGGCCAGTAGCTCAGAGACGGCTCCATACGTCCTCGACCTTCTGGCACCGGTCTGTGAGGCTAGCCAGATCTGCATGCTTCTTCGAAGAGAGGTGGCAGAAAAGATTGAAGTGGTCCATGCCCCACCCGTCGGCATAATAGTATGGGACATGCAGGCGCTTGCTCAGGATGGCGGCCGTCTGATCCTCAATCTTCAGCCCATTCACCCGCAGCAGAACGTACAGCCATGTGGTGTCCTTATAATTCTCGGGCTTCCTCTCTTCCCGCCTCATAAACGTGCGGTATGGGCAGATCAGGTCCCTCTCTAGACGCCAGCTCTTTGCGGGGGTGCCCTCCTCCTCCATGGGGAGCGGGTAATTAATGAGCTCCAGACGGTCACTCCCTATCCGGCAAAGATCCCTCAATGTCTTCTCATAGTTGTCCTTCACCACCGGAGGCAACTCTACTTTCGGCGTCGGCCTCGCGTCCCGGGCTTCCCGACGGGCGGCCATATATGCCGCCACCTCCTTCTCCTGCTTGTTCTTGAGCCGAAGAAGATGATCTGGCTCAATGTCAAGCACCGGCACCGCCTGCCTGCTGAGGAACCTCCTCTCGGCCCCATCCCAGCAGTCGGTCTTATGCAATCGATAGAAGGCCGTCCGGGTGTTCCACCACTTGATGTAATCCTGGGTCACTCTGGGGAGCGACCCGGGGCTGGCACCCTGAAGGAGGCAGAGTCCGCCCGGTGGAAGAAGTCCCACCAGCTCCTGGCGTGCTCGGCAACTGAACTTCCCCGGATGTTCCGTGAGGGCAGGCCGAACTGGGCATGATAGCTAGGGATATGCTGATCATATCCGAAGTTCCGGCCAAATCGGAAGGGGTAGTACGGCTCCAGCAATACATTATCCCCCTTTCTAAACACCAACACACTTGGGCGAATAGATAGCGCCCAGTCCCTCATCTCGGGCTCCAGCGACAGACGAACTACATTCTCCTGGCTGATGGGGTGGACGTACTTCTCCACCTGATCGTCCTTGCATTCCCTCTTATTATTCACTAGAGGGCTCGAGTGCGCGGCCAGCGTCCAAAAGTGAATAGTGCCAGCCGCGTCCCGGGGAACCGTTGTCAACCGGCCCCGAATGTCATACATCCGCATGGAAGTAGAAGCCGGCTCTGTGCTGGCAAACTCCAGCATTCTCGGCACCAGCCCCCAGTCTTGAAGAGCTCGCGGGGCGAACTCGGGGAACAGCGAGTAGACCCACCCATTGAAGAAATGCAGCGGACATATGTAGCGGGCCTGTCTCGGGAACTGATGAGTACTGACGTCCCCCAACGCCTTGTAGATCAAGCAAAGGGTTACCGGGCATAGGGACAGCTTGATGCCCCACGCCATCTGACATGCCGGGTAGATGGCATCTGGCCGAATAACCGTCTCGTCCCCGTATGGCATGGCAAACGAACACAGCCAATACGTGAGATAGGCGGCGCAGTGAGTCTGCGGGTCGACACCCTTCGGATTGGGCCTGCTCCGACGCCCCTTGGAGGGGATCTTCACATCAAGCTTGGGCTTTGCATGCTTCTTGCGAGCGACAGCGGTGCCGACACAAGGAAATTCTTCATACTACTTTAGCCCATCATAGAAATATTACAGCCACAGGGTCATGCGTACCCTCTTCCGGTCTCCACGGGCGGGCTGCCTTCTACCATGCGACAGCTGGTATAATTCCCGATACGCCTTCATAAGGTACCGGTACGAATACCCCAAGGAATAGTAGCCATCCCCGTTGGTTTCATCCTTGATCAGGTCGGGGAGGCACACTTCCTCATAAGGCTCCCCGTCAATGGGCAAGCCACTCAGCTGGCTGAGACTCCACAAGTCAAGTGAAGTCTCGCCCTCTGCCGTGTAGAAAGTATTGGTCTCCGCACTGAACACTTCTATCATGCCACAGCAAAGACCCTTGGAGATGGGGTAGCCATACCGAGAGGCGTACACACTGTGGTAGATACCAACTCAGACTAGCAACGGAGCATAGTTGAACAACACGTACTCCGTAAACTCCACCGCTCCTTCGCGGAAGCTGTGTGCATCTTGAAGCTTCAGCTCCCCGAACCAGCCCAGTGATAGTTCATACTTGAACCTGATGGCTAAGCAGTCCAAGATAAATGGCTCCTCCCTGTAGCCCCATTTTAGGGGAGCCAAGAATAAGCCAAATCGGGGCGACTCGCCGTGCACCTTTCCGGCGGACATGTCCCATTTTGCCGGAGTGAATTGAGGTGCTCGCACCAGTTTGTCTTCGGCTGGCAGCACCCCCTCGATCCCCAGAACGGGCTTCCACTCCCTGGCCTCTTCCACCAGGTACATTGGGATGCTCCGGGGGACACTGTATAATAAGTTGTCTCGGGCTTGCAGGATGGCCCGCTCGGCACTCTTCACAGCCCGGAAGTCTCGCCCTTCCCGCGAGTGAAAATGCTTCAGAAACCGGACCAGGTGTCTATCCTTCGGGAAGTCCTTCCTGTACTCCCCCGTGGCCCGGTCGAACGTGAAGCCGCCCTCGACCCTGGCCAGCCTGCCGAAGTCCATGGTCTCCCGGTCAGACCCCGATGACTCTGCCAAGGCGGCTATCTCCGCATGCTCTCGGTCTAGGTCCTCCACGTTGAGCCATGTGACCGCTGGCATTGGACCCCGCGGAATAAGGTCGGCACCGACAGCAGCAGCAGGGGCAGAAGAACCACTTGGGGCAGCCATTGGTCTGCAAAGATACACAAATAGAAGATCAGAATAAGCTACATGCAAAAGGGAATGAAAGACTGTAAGGGGACTCTACTACAAGTAAAATAAATGAAACATTGCCAATTTCTGAAGAAATTTCGACAGAGTTTCCCCTAGGCCAGAGGCGTAAGGGAAAACACGGGTGTACGCCCACAAGGAGTGACGGCCCCAACAAAGTCATGGTGGGCCTCGAGAGGCAATACCAGAAGTCCACCGATCAAAAAGTCTTCTTCCCCGGGCTTAAGGCCTCTTTACTGGCACACTGCCTAATGCCTTCCCCGATACACCCATGTGGGCCTTCACCGGCACACCCTCTGGGGCCTTCGCCGGTACGCCTATGGGGAGTCCTTCCCCGGCACACTCCACAGGCGTCCTCCCCGGCACACCCTGCAACGGCCTTCCCCGGCACGCCCAAGGGGGCCTTCCCCGGCACGCTCCGGGAGCTCTTCCCCAGTGCGCTCCCTGGCAGGGCTCACCGATACACCCCGGGATGCTTCCCCGGCACACCTTCTGCCAGCTTCCCCGATGCGCCCTAAGTGCCCTTCGCCGGCACGCTTCTAGGTGCCTTCCCCGGCACGTTCGCGAAGGCGGTCTTCGCCGGCACACCCCGTGGTGCCTTCCCCGGCACACCCAAGGGGGCTTCACCGGCACGCCCTAGAGGCTTTCCCCGATGCACCCATACGGGCCATCGCCGACATGCCCCAAGCAGTCTTCATCGGCACGCTTCGAGGCGCCTTCACCGGCACACCCGTGCTTCGCGTCCCCGGCACGGCCTACTACTCTCTCCAAGGCACGCTCCAAAGGCCTCCTCCGCGACCGGCGATGCTCGCCATTTGCCATGGCCCCGGAGAAGAGGATGAGGAGAAGAAGGAGAAGGGAGAGAGAAGAAGAGAAGAGGGAGAGAGGGGCGAAGAAGCCTAGGGCTCCACCGTCCCCCGAAGATGAAGAGAAGAGGAAGGAAGGAAAGAAAGAGAAGAAAAGAGGGGAGAAGGAAGAAGAGGCAAGGGGAAAGAAAAAAAGGGGGAGCCCCTCCTCCGCGGACTCCTCACCCCGGCAACGAAGAAGGCGGCGGCGACGGTGGTGTTGGCGGCCGGCGCCGCAGAAGACGAAGAGAGAAGAGGGGAGGGGAGTGTCGCACCCGTTCGGTCACCAAAGAGAGAGAAAAAGAGAGGGAATAGAGAGAGTTGAAAAAGGGGGGTGGCCTATTCGAGCCAACCCGCCCCCCTTATATACGGGGCGAGTGAAACAAAAAAGGAAAAAAAAGAGAGATAAAAAAAGAAAAAATGGGGAAAGAAGAAGAGAAAAAAAAAGAAAAAAATATATAAAAGAAAAGAGAGGGGAGAAGTAGAAAGAGGAAAAGAGGGAAATGAAAAGGGACGTCGAAGAAATAGGAATAGAAGAAGAAAACAAAAAGGGAGAAGCAAAAAAAATTATATGCATACATATAATATTAAATATATATATATATATATACATGCATATGCCTTCGTACGCATCTACTAATATGTGTGGAGGTGTAAACCAATAACGTAAGACAATAGGTGTCTCCGGGGAGCGTTTCATCCCCGCCCACAACGCACTCATGACACCACTACCCCGCCAACAAGTAAGTCCTTCCCTGACACGTAGCCTCGTACCTCAGCTACCTCCCATCATACGAAATCGCCGTCACGGGCCTTACTCCCGGATCGGCAGAACCTCTATCCTTGCGTTGGCATTAGTCCCTTGCCAACGAATAAGTCCCTTCTCGGCACAAGGCCCCGTACCCTAGCCACCCACTCCGCACAATCTGGCCATTACGGATCTTACGCCCGAATCGGCACGAATTCTCCCGTTGCGCTGGTATTTTCTTCTTGCCAACGAATAAGCCTTACCTTCCGGCGCAAGGCTTCGTGCCCCAGCCGACACTTGCATATCACTCGCTCGTCAAAAAAAAAGGAAGAAAAGAAAATGGGGTTAAAAATAGAGATACCCCGCCGGACTTGCCCCTACACGGGGACAAGGGTAAAAATGGCAACAACCCGGCTGTGGTGAAAACCCGAAAGGGCGCTACAGGCAAAATCGGGTACCCCGCCACGTGAAAACCTGAGAGGGCGCGTGGGCAAAAGCAAGAGGGGGCCGGTACCGGAGAAAATCCGAAAGGGCGCTTGTATCGGTAATGTGGTTCAAAAAAAAAGAGAGAGAGAGAAAGAAAAGAAAAGAAGAGATCAATAAACCGTGTCAGTCCCGGCACCCTGTCGGCACTGACGAAGAGACAAAGAGACCAACAAATCAGGTCAGCTCACGACACCCTGTCGGCGTTGACGAAGAGACAAAGAGATCAACAAACCAGGTCAGCTCCCGACACCCTTTCGGCGCTGACGAAGAGACAAAGAGATCAACAAACCAGGCCAGTTCCCGACACCCTGTCGGCACTGACGAAGAGACAAAGAGATCAACAAACCAGGTCAGCTCTCGACACCCTGTCGGCACAGACGAAGAGACAAAGAGACAACAAACCAGGTCAGCTCCTGACACCCTGTCGGCACTGACGAAGAGACAAAGAGATCAACAAACCAGGTCAGCTCCCGACACCCTTTCGGCGCTGACGAAGAGACAAAGAGATCAACAAACCAGGCCAGTTCCCGACACCCTGTCGGCACTGACGAAGAGACCAAGAGAACAACAAACCAGGTCAGCTCCCGACACCCTTTCGGCGCTGACGAAGAGACAAAGAGATCAACAAACCAGGTCAGTTCCCGACACCCTGTCGGCACTGACGAAGAGACCAAGAGAACAACAAGTCAGGTCAGCTCTGCTGGGCCTTCGACGGCACGCCCGTTTTGTGCCCCAGCGGCACGCCTTTTTGGCCCTCCTAAGGCACACTTGTGCAGCCCGCCAGCGGCACAGCGTTAAGCCTTTTCAACGGCTGAACGACGTGGTGCCCATGCCCTACGCATCCTTGGAGCGCAGTGAGCTCTATGAGGTGTCAACCAGGGATTGGGCCACGCGGGCTATCCCACTGGCATCCAGGACGGGGGAGTCAAACCCCATCATCACGAGCCACTTCCCGCCTCTGACGGCTGTGCTCGAAGGCTCCCGCTGCCGGGAGTATAAATGACTCCCATTTCGAGGAGAAGAGAGGGAGAGAGAGCAGGGGCAAGAGATACAGACAGAGGGAGAGACATACGCAAGAGAGGAAGAGAAGAGAGAAGAAAAGAAGAAGGGCTCCGGCGTGAGTCTCCTCCGACGGCCACCGGGCAGAAGAGAGAGTAAGAGAGAAGGAGGGCTGATTGTAATAAGGGAAGGTGCGGGGGAACGAGCAGTGGATGCTCGTCCCTGCTTCAATCCCCAACACTTTCCCTTCCGGGGTTTTTCCTTGTTTTCTTCCTCCCTTCATCCTGTATTTTGGTTTTCCTCCTTGCCCGTAGCCTCGGCTAGGGCGTGCTCGGCAATGTGTATGGCTGGCCATGACCCATTGCTCCCCATGAATGAAAATCACCCTCTTTGAGTTTCTCTGTTATTTTGTTGGTTTATGCCCATTTTCACGGTGTATGATGTGTTGTCCGTTTCTTCCTCCATCTCTCTATTTCTCCGATGCTTCTGGGGTTTCCATATCAGTATGATCGCTCCCGTATGATCTTTGGCCTTTCGGGTTCTTTGCCCTCCCCTATGGCCAGCAGTTGTATCAACCTGCCTGAGGGGAGGAAGACCCTCCTTCTCTTCTAGAACGCCTAGCAGCCAGCAGCCTATCCTTGGCTTTCCTCTACCGGTACACACCTTTTGGCCCTCAGCGGCACTCCCTGTTGGCCCTTGGCCAGTACACCTTTTTGGCCCTCAGCGGCACACCTTTTAGGCCCTCAGCGGCACACTTCCCCCCCCCCAGCAGTACACCTTCCCCTGGTGCCTCAGCGGTACACCTTTAGCCGCCAACCCCAGCCCATTCTGTCTAGTATTAGAGGTCTTCCGTTCACGGTTTTCTCTGGGTTTTTCAGGGTTTTATAAAGGTGTTGCTGCCTCCGGGCGCCCACCTCCAGTTGTCGGGTTCCGCCACTCCATGTGGGCGCGTTCCCTATACCTCCCTTACGCTCGGGTAGAGGGGAGGTGCTGCCGAATTTTCGTCAGAAAATAACAAAAAAATGTTAAAAAGGTAAAAGGAAGGAACAAACGCATGGAACGATTAATGATGGAACCTTCCAATTAATTAAGCCGCTGCCAGCACCATGACGAGAACCGGACCAATTAACAACTTGGCAGCCCGAACGTCCGATCTGCGAGAAGAGGCCGAACAGAATAAAGCAAGGAAAAGGAGAAGCTTACATAAAACTACATAAAAATTAAGATAAGAAGAAAAGAAAAGCCTTAAAATAAATAACAGAAGAGTGGGCCTTCACTTCCACCCTTGTTCCAACCTTCACCGGTATATCCATCCTAGCCCCCCCAGCGACACACTCCGTTTAGCCCTCAGCGACACACCTCTCCTAACCCCCAGCGGCACGCCCCTTCTGGCTTCCAGCGGCACACCCCTTTCAACACTCAGCGGCACACTCATCCGGCCCCTCACCGGCACACTCCTACCACTTTTTAGCCTCCAGCGGTACACCCTTGTTGCCATCACCGGCACACCCCTGTTGCCCCTCACCGGTACACCCCTCTCAACACTCAGCGGCACACTCATCCATCCCCCAGCGGCACACTCCATTCCCCAGCGGCACACCCCTTCTAATACCCCGCGGCACACTTCACTCCCCGGCGGTACACCCCATCTCCCTTCGCCGGCACCCTATATACGTCTATGCATAGCGGGGTAATAACAACGGCAATAACAAATGAATTCATAAAAATTACGCTAATTAAAGAACTCCAAGTGTGTAACGGCGATAATGGCAGTAAAAAGGAGGGGGTAAGAAAATAACAATCATAGTAATAATAAAAAGGGGGGGGAGGAATCAAGCGGAACAAATGCATAAAAGAAGAAATAGGCAGCCAAAAAAAAGAGGAACATACAACTAAGAAAATCCCAGAAAAAAAATGTTAGGGTCCACATTGCAGCCCCATCTCTCCCTGTGACCTGACATCAAAGGAACAACAATGCCGCCTTCTCAGACCGGGCCCGGGTCCCGGGATCTATCCCGATATGGCCGAGTCCAGACCTGATCTCGGGCCGACATTTCAACTAGACCGGATTCGTCCCTCGCCCCGGGGCCCTTTCGGGCTGTTATGGAAATTGCCGTGCATTCGGCAAACACTTAAACGGATTCGCCCCAGTTTTCTTGGCGCGTTTCTATCACGGACCCGTGTCCGAACATGAAAAGGTCCACGAGTGACCGACATGGTCGACGGCCTATGGCCCGAATTCAACCCTTGGTGTGATCTATTCCTGCCTTTTCCTTCGCGCAATTAGTATTATTCTTTTCGGCCTCAGGGCCCCTAATTTCGACAATTAATCAAGGGTGTTCCCTCGTATGGGGGATGTAAATGATGTCGCGGCCTTTATGGCGCGACGGGATTCGGTCCCGACACGAACCACACAATCGTCTGACGAAGTCAGGTCGAGCGCACCATGGGCTCTTCGGAGCCCGAATAAATCGTCACATCGGTGACTGGCACGCCCACGCACCCAATAAACGAATAGACCAACGAGAGAACATCAGGTGGAAAAAGTGCGTCCACAGTAGTTCAGAAATTGAAGCACTACTTCTTAGCTCATGAGGTTCATCTCATTGCTCGCATGAATCCCATCAAATTCTTTCTTGAAAAATCTATCCTCACTGACCGATTAGCACGATGGCAATGGTTCCTTTCTCAGTTTGACATCATTTACGTTCAGAAAAAGATGATTAAATGTTATGCCATCGCAGAACATCTTGCTCATCACCCTCTTCCACGATTTGATCATGTTCGTTCAGAGCTTCCAGATGAGGAATTGATGTCCATTAACCAACCCTCAGATCCAATGTGGACGTTACATTTTGATAGGGCTCTGAATTCTCATGGTAGGGAGATCGGCATAGTCCTTTTAACACCCGAGGGTATCACCATTCCGCTCACCTCTCAGTTTGCATTCCTTGTTACAAATAACATAGCTGAGTACGAGGATCTTTTGGCCGGACTTGAGGCCGCCCATCGATTTGGTGTTACCCAGTTTAAGATCGTTGGTGATAGTCAACTAATTCTTCACCAAGTGCTCACCAAATGTCGCACACTCAATCCCAAACTCAAACCCTATCAGGAACTTGCTTCTGCTTATGCCAAGCTCTTCACTAAGTTAATCTTTTTTCATGTACCTCGAGATCAGAATATTTTAGCTGACGCTCTTGCTTCACTTGCTTCCTCCTTGGTTTTTCTCCCTGAGCGAGATTTCCATTCTATCATTGTCCAAAAGTGTCTCACTCCCGCTATTAAGGATCATGCATTCCTTAGTGTTAAGGAGGAGGTGCTCAAGAAGGTTAACGATGGTGGAATCATTGAGAACAAGGAGGTCATGCTATTAGATTTAGAAGAAGAGCTGGCCGACGAAGAGAAACCGTGGTACTACGAGATTGCTAAGTATTGTCATGATCAATCATACCTCGAAGAAGCCACGGCAGAAGAAAAGAGGGCTATTAGAAGAGTTACCCAGCGATACACCCTGGTTGGAGGTGAGCTCTACATAAGGGGTCTTACCGGTGTTCTTCTCAGGTGCCTCGACGATGATGAATCATGGAAGGTTGTGGAAGAGGCACATTCTGGAGTCTGTGGGGGTCATGTCAATAGCCAGATGCTAGCTAAGAAAATCCTTAGACTAGGTTTCTATTGGCCCACTCTAGAAGAGGACTGCTCCATCTATGTTCGAAGGTGTGTCAAGTGCCAACTGCGCGCCGATAAAATCCATTCTCCTACTTCTTCACTCCATCCCATGTCCTCCCCATGGCCTTTCTCCATGTGGGCTTTCGATATTATTGAACCTCTTGGTGATTCAAACCTCCTCACAAGATCAAAATCATTTATACTCACGGCCACGGAGTACTTCACCAAGTGGGCGGAAGCAGAAGCTTATGTGGAGATTAAAGCATCAACCGTCTGTAAATTTATAATGAAGAATATCATTGCAAGATTCGGCATCTCGAGTACCATCGTCACCGATAACGGTCCTCAATTTATCTCTTAGGAGCTTCAGGACCTCTGCAACAGGTATAACATTGCATTGCATCATTCATCTCCTTATTATCCACAGGGCAATGGTCAGGCAGAGGCAACCAATAAAACTTTGATTGAAATCATCAAGAAAACGTGTGAAGCTAATAAATTTGCGGATTGGCCAGAAAAGCTTGTAGAAGCTCTGTGGGCCTACTGTACTTCCATTCGTACACCTACTGGGCAAACCCCATTCGCCCTTACCTATGGGATGGAGGCGGTAGTTCCTTATGAGATCCTTATTCCTTCTCTCTGAGTACAATTGGACAAGGAGCTCTCTATCGATGAACGTCGTGAATCTCTCCTTGCACAATTGGAATTCTTAGATGAAAAACGTCTGGCCACCACCGAACATGCAACAATTTATCAAAATAGGCTTTCATATTTCTATCAAAAGAAAGTAATTGAGAGAAAATTCAAAGTCGATGAAATGGTAATTAAAAGAATCTTTGTAAAACCTGGTGGACCTCGTTCAAAACTCCAACCAAATTAGGAGGGGTCATATGTAATAAAAGAAGCATATCATGGCAACACTTATAAACTGGTTAATGCTGAAGGGGAAGAACTGGTTCACCCTTGGAACTTAAGAAATACTACCCATAAGTCTCGAAAAGAAAAAAAAGGAAAAAGAAATAAAAAAAGAAAAGAGAGAGAGAGAGAGAAAAATTGTAGGTTGGCATGGTGCATGGGCCATGAAGCTCAAAAAATCAAAATATCTAATTCATTCTTCAGCCTTGATAGTTTAACTTGGGGTCAGCACCTACACACACAACACGCTCAGCTCGTAAACTCAAGCGGTTCAAAATCTGAGGAAAGTCAGAGTCAAACTGAGAGTGTAAAGACTTACCTGTTCTCTTCTCTTCGGTTCACGAGGGGGGAGTAAGAGCTTCGGGGAAGACCACCAAGCTTACCTGCTGCCCTAGTAGGTGGAAGTCAGGGCCCAAAAGGGAACAACATGCTACAAAGCCCAAGTACAATTAGGTCTTATTTTCAAAAAAAAAGAAAAGAAAAGTGCAAGAAAGGTCATATAAATATAAAAGCATGACAAGAGGGCAAAGTCCCCACAGGGAAAACCCTGGACGTAAGCATGTAAAAGGTAACAAAAATTTCCCTATGCCAAAGACCGAACCCCAACAAGCACTAGGGTAGGGGAGGGAAGCTTCCCGGTCCTCCGAAAGCCCTCATGAGCTTTCTCAATTTACTCTTCATTTCCCTCTCCGTGGTATGTCGTAAGCTCGAAGGATGGCAAAGACAGACTTAGGAGGATGGGTCGCGCGAGGCTATGAGTATAAGCACAAGTTACAAAGCACGTTGACCCTTTGTTAAATTACTTAAGAATGATTAATGGATTTAAGATGGTGAATGTGTAAGGTTTCAAGACCTTTGTACCATGCTAAACCTATTCTAAAAAAAGGAGTGAGAAAATAAATAAGCACCAACTCATGAAGTCACCATTTAATGAATTAACGCCTTTTCCTAAGTCGTCATTCTAAAAAAAAAGGAAAAAAATGAATGAGCGCCAACTCACGGAGCTGTTGTTTCAATAATAGGCGCCCTTTGATAAGTCACTATTTCAGCTTCTCCGTTTTCTTGCTTGCATTTGCTGTATGATCATCTTTTGAATTACAGTTTGCATCTATTTGCTTACATGTGACATTATCTTCTATTTTTCACTATTTGCCTTAGTTGATTAAAGACTTGGCCCCTTGACCCTCTATCAAGGTCAAAAAAGGACGCACCCTTTGCTTATTGAGCAAGGGGCCAAACTAGACAGATTAACTAATCTGTTTGTTTAAGTGTGGCACATGGATAAAAGGAGGAAAACACAAAGGTACACAAGTGCTCAAAGCAACAACTCAGGTAATGTCAAAAATCTCACATATATATGCATAAATATCTGTGTACAAAAACATAGGAGGTGGTACATATACTCTCACTCTATCTAGCTGTCACCTCAACCCTCCTCTCTCCTACTCTCCGCCTCACCCTTGTCCTGGCGATAAGACTATGGTGGGAGCATGGACCCCCGGGAAGCAACTGAACCTCCGGCTCGAGCCTACTCCTCTGCCTCGTTCCTCTGCCGAGTCGAGGAACCTGCTAAGTGGTGCTAGCAAAAGCACTCGAGTGGCCCGCGGCCCGCGCCCGCTCTCGGCCCCTCTAGAGGCGCTCCTCTGTAGCCCGTAGCCACTCCTGAACAATGGCCAGCTGTGTCCTCGTAGCCGCAAGCTCGCGCTCCATCCGCTCCTCCCTCTCACGGGTCCGCTCCTCCCACTCGTGGGTCCGCTCCCTCCTCTCCACCTCAAGGAGGATCCTCAGCTCCATCGCGTCGCTGGGCAGCTCCTCTCGCCGTCTCAGCGCCTCCTCTAGCTCTGCGACCCGCTGGTCGCGGATCGCGAGCTCGATGCCGGCTAGGGCGGCCCGAGTGAGCGCCTCCTGCAGCTCTGCAACATGCAGCCAATTATCAGTTTCATATTCCAATTCCATAAACATTTGAAATAAATTTTGCTCGTTTAAATACTTACCCGCTCGGCTAGGTCACTCTCCGCCGCCTCGACCTGTGCGACTGCTCCCGCGAGTCGCTCCTCCAGGGCAGTGACCTCTGCACTCGACTCCCTCGAGCTGGATGCTCCTCCTGCTTCTCCGGCTGCTGCTCCCTGCTTGGCACGCTGCATTCATTAAGATCGTCAGTGGGCTAAACATCATAATTTTAGAAATAAACAAAAGCATATATATATAGGGCACTCACTAGAGTCTCTAAGTCCGCTTGTGTGGTCGCCAACTGAGCCTCCAAGCTGTGGCGGCGGGCATGTAGGTCCACTGCTGCTGCATCCCGCGCATCCTGCATAAATCATTCATTAGTTGCATATCTCATAAGCGTATAATTTAAATTAGAAAGCATTTATACTTACCCCTCTTGGCCTCATCTGAGGCCGGTCTGCGTACGTCTCCTAGAAGCGCTGGAGGTACGCCGAGCTGTCTGGAGCATGGGAGACAACTGGGATCCCGCCTCGTAGCCAGTCAGCGAACTGCTCTAGGAACCGCAGCCTCTAGTCGGTCGCCCTCGTCCGTCCTCTGGTCTTCCGCCCGATCCCCCGTGGCTCAACTGCCTCGACCCACTCCTGGTGAAGGCCGAGTGTCCTCATCACCAGCCTAAGCCATAGCGGCTCGATCTCGTTCAGGCAATGGACCTAAAGGTCATGCCCGAAGCGAGGTCGGCCTGCTACGACCCATGGCTGGCCCTCATCTGGCATCCCCTCATATGGCCTCCCGACCACCTGTATGCACACAATGTTATCACATTTATATATATATATAAAGGAGGAAATAAGGCATGAAATAAAAGTAGGAAATAAAAAATGCATCATATTTGCATACGTACCAGCGAAGGGGGGGAGTCTCGGAACTCCCGTCTTAGGACCCTCAGCTTGTAAGCATGAGGTGCTCCAGTCACAAGTGGTAGCCACCGCCTAGCTAGAGGGTAGGCAGCCTCGTCTCTGGGTCGGGGGTCGGCTCGGTCCATCGGCATGTAGAGATGACTCCATACATGCATTCATTAGCATTTATTAGCCACATGCCTAGTCATAATCATAATCATCATAATAACGAAAGGAAAAGAGCATACCTGAAGAAAATGTGACAAGCCACTGACGGTCGTCTCTCGGCCTGTCCCCGTGGATAGGTTGACGATCAGGTGCACCAGCAGGGCGGCTCCCCAGGCGTACCGCCCCACTCCCTCTAAGTCCTTGAGGACGCTCAGAAATCTGTAGTTGATGTCGTCTCCCTTTGTCCCCAGCAGCAATCTCCCGAGCATCAGGAATAGGAACCTCCTCAAATCTATGTCTGCTCTCTCTCTCTGAGTCGGGTCCTGGCAATACACGGCCTGGGCTCTCCCGATCAGCCTCTCGGCGTACTCTCCCAAAGACTCTCTCGACCTTTACCGGGAGTCTCCTAGTCCCATAGCCCTCGTCAAATCCGTGCGACTGATCGTCTTGCCCGGGGGGTCGTACACAGTGTCTATACCCAAGAGTCTCACTGCTAAATCCCCATAATCTGGGATGGTCACCCCACTCACTGCCTCACCGTCCACTCTCAGCCCAGTGATCCTAGTGACATCCTCTAAGCTAGGTATCATATGCCCCCAGGGCATCAAGAATGCCCGGCTTGCCCTATCCCATCTCTCCCTCAAAATCTGAATCAGGACTAAATCCGGACGCACTGGCTCTATGCTAAGGAATGGGCCGAAGCCCATCGCCTCTACTCTCGCCCTCTGAAAGTCAGGCAGTCCATGATAGGCAGCTATCACCTGGACCCAAGAAATGCGGGTCCGTATCAGCCCCTGCAACACAAGAGAACAAATGTACGAACATATGTCAATGGCCTACATGACAATTTATAAATTAAAACCAAGGCGACTGGGTCATGGCCTCTATTTTATGAATTAGCGACTTAAGCATGGTCGCTCTATTGAAAAGACGCCCAAGGTCAGGGCGCCAATTCCTTCAGGTTATTCCAGAAAATCAGTGGTTTATGTAAAATAAAAAAATGAAAATGCATTTTCATTAAAGGAAAAAAAAAGAAAAAAGAAAAAAAACAAATTTTAAAATTATGCCTAGCATGCTGTCGTTGTTCTAAAAAAATGGTTTTGTTTCGCGACCCCCATATGGGTCGATGTCTCATGAAGTGACGCCCTCTTCTGGGTCGCCATTTCTCTGTTATCTCCCCACCACCGAGGGATCCATGGTGATCCTGCTATTTTCATAATAATAAAAAATGTGTTGCACTCACCTTGCTGGGTGCAGGGTCCATGAGCCCTCCCCGCAGTGGCCGACGGGGAGGAGGAGGGGCGTTGCCGCCATGCTCGTTGCCGTCACCGCTGTGGGCATCGCCATGGTCATCTCTACCTTCTCCCTCCTCTCCCTCATCTCCGCCGGTGCCATTGTCACCGCCATCTTCATCCTCTTCTTCTTCTTCTTCTTCTTCTCCCTCCTCTCCTTCTTCTTCGTCTCCGCCATGCTCCACCGCCGGAGCTCCCTTGGATGCCACAGGAGGAAGCCCCTCCTCACCAGCACCGTCGTCCTCGTCCAAGTCAACCACGGCAGGGGCCATGACCCTCTGCCGTTTCCCAAAATTGCCTCTACTCACGAACGCCATGTGGGGGCGGGTTTGAGAACGAGAGAGAGAGAGATTAGAGAGAAATGAGAGGGTTGCCGCCAGATGGAGTTGCAGAGGACGGAGGAAGAATTGTAGGAGCAGAGAAATGAGAAAGGAGATAGATGGATGGAGGTTGAACAAAAGGGTTTTAACGCTTACGGTTTTGAAAGAAATGGCGCCTCGGTCGAAGTCGTTATTCATAAATTAAACGCCCTCTAGTGAGGGCGCTATTTTATGGAATTTATCATTTTTGGAAAATGTCGGGAAGATGCGACTGGAAGAAAGGCGTATCACAAAGAAATGCTCTTATGAGCAGGTGCTATTTCTTTGCATGTATTGGGGAAAGTGCAGCTGTCAGGTAATCATGAGAGTGTCATTCAACGGTCATTATGGAACATCGACATAGTGAAGGGCGTTATTTCATGAACAACGACCTCTTATGGAGGTGTCATTCCAGGAGTTTATTATTTTTATTCTTATTTCGTGCTGGAACTGAAGGAATTAACGACAAGAAGGAAGGCGCGGATTAGCAAAGTCCAACACCTTGTGGCAGTCGCTATTTCTTACCAAGTGTGTGTTTTTGAACCGAATCAAGGGATTTTGGAAGATTTGATCATTGTTAGTCATTGGCTCAATTAAGGAAAAATCTCTTTATTTATTGAAAAGAAAAGCATCATTACATGATTAATGAGTCACCTTGGTCCTCAAGTTCCTAAGAGCTATTACATATGATTTTCATTGCTCTTTGTTTTCTTTCACACGTTCCATGGGCCGGTGAAGCTTGCTGACCCGCCATAGAGCTTGAATGATCTTGGTCTCCTATTTGTCACCACTTGAGCCCAATTCCCTTTTCTTAATTGGTGGTAGGTGAGAAGCTTCCTTAAATAGATGGCAAGGAAGGCCGAGTTGTGAGAAGCATCGGTGAGCGTTGTAAAGCACGAACTCGGTGGCGCCGATTAGCCTTAGCTCCATTACGGAGGAAAGCCTTGCATGAAGATCTTGGGTCTTGAGGAACCCCGGTGCACATGTGAAGCCGTTTTGTGGCATTGTCTTGAAGTGGCCGCGCCAATCCACTCGTTTCTTGAGTTTGGGTACCCGATTGACCACTCTTTCACATAGCCCGAGAGTACCCGTCATATAGTGGAGTGGGCTCTTGGAATAGATCCTAGAAGCTTGTTGGGTTTCGTCACATAGATCAAACTTGAAGTGGAGGTCCACCCAACTAGTGAGTAATAGCATAGACCCATATAGGGGCCTCCCCATTGAAGCCGAGGTGAGCCCACTATAGAGGTAAGCCAAGACCGCCGGCCCAATTCTCTTTCCTTCCCAAATGCCACATATGGCGCTCAATTGTACTTCTTCTAAAAAATCATCCGCCGAGGGGAATAGCAAAGCTCCCGCAAGGCAAATCACCATAGCCTTCATGATTAATTCCATCTCCTCTTCTTTATTCTCTTTACCTAAAGCCTTGTATAGCCATGCCGCAAGCTTCATCAAATTGATCCCTTTTGATACTCTTATTTGCTCTATCATTTTTTGGCTTGGGATTAGGCTTGCTAGCATCTCCATGGCACTTATGGGCTCTTGCATGATTGCCATCTTTTCTTCATCACCTTGCTTTAGGCCCTTCAATCCTAGAAGCACCTCTGTTTCTTCCAATAAGATGGTGGCTTCAAAGGTGGGGAATAAGAAGGTGTGGGTGTGTGGGTGCCATATTTCTATGAGGGCTTCTATGGCGGCCCAATCAAAGTGAATGTCATTATAGTGTTTGGCATGAGTCACTAAGCCTAAAAGATGTCATTTGGAGAGATGGGATCTCATGTCAAGAGTGATTTTGGAGAGAAGGAGAGATAGCCATTGGATCTTGGTGAATCTCCTAGCACCCGAGATAAGTGGGTAGCCCTGGAAATTGGAAAAGAGAGGAAGAAAGAGAGGATTTCATTGGAATTTGAGAGAAAGATTGAAGAGAGGTGAGATAGAACTAAGGTTTTTCCTGAACTTACTTGGTCTAGTGCAATTCTTCCAGTAATGTGCCCTTTTGCTTCATTGATCCTTGCAAATCCAGCTTTGGTCCTCTTTGAGGGTAGTTGTAGCAATTTCTCCATTAGTAAAGCTCTGATGAAGTGACGTGTTCTCTGCCGAAGCCTGTTGAGTAGAAGTTCACGGTTCCTGATGATTCCCTGCGAAGAAGAGTTGTGTTTGGTTTAAGAGCCTTACAGGTCTTTTTATAGAGAAAGGCTTCACTCAGTAAGAGTTCGAAACTGAAAAGGAGCGAACGCTCGGTTTCCGGTTAGAACATGGTTTTCCGGAACACAAGGAAATGGTGACTTTTACCCTTTCGCTATTTAAAGAGCGCCTGTAAGAGTGTCGCTATTCATTTATGGGCGACCGTCCAAGCAGTCGCTATTTCTTGTGAACGGTGTCATGTCTAGATTTCATGCAATTTTAATTTCATATATATATCCTTCATGCAGCGCCCTTGTGCCGGGTCGCCATTTCTGGTGAACAGTGCCATTTTTAAATTATGATAATGGGCTTTGAGCTATGTCAGAATTATTATTTTCAAGCTTGCATTTGTCATATCTTTATAATTATGGTACTAATCAATCTTTGAGCGTAGGAAAGAATGAGCTGTGCAAATTGCCAAAATTCTTGGGTATACCCTCTGTATGCATTCCTACTATAGGTTACATACGCTATTATAGCATATCAAGGACCTTGTGGTTCTGATGAACCTGGAATTTGAGTTCCCCTTCATCAAAAACGGTGATAATTCCAGGGGAGTCTTGATCGCACGAATAGGCCGTTAGGTTGCCTAAGACTTTGGACGATGGTTCCAATTTCTAAGTTGATGCGTGGATAAACGGGCTTCGGCTTGGTGTCAACTTAGAGATATAGATTCTTGACCAAGTCTGGATGGCTTAGCAATATTATCCTTGATTATTTTCTATTTTTAATTTATTTTAATTTTTCTTTTAGCCCAACATGCATCGTGTAGGACTTTGAGCTTGATGACGGAAAAATCCTCATATTAAGTCAGTAATGAGGGTCACTCATCCTCGATTGGAGTTGACATGAAATATTCCATTCAAAATCAAGTACTATGCTCTCCTTAAAGCCGCTTGGGCTAGTTCCTTGAAAGCATCCTTTATTTGGATTCTTACCTCATTTCTTTTTTTTCTTGCAAATCCACCTTGGTTGCAGCACGTCCACATTGGCTGGTAATCGCTCTCTAATGGTGTCTCCCTTTTCGTGCCCATGCACACATTTTGTTAGCTTAAATTTTCATCCAAGCAATCATTACTTTCTCGTAATCATCCGAAGTTATTTCATTCAGAGTCATGAAAAGATTTCCAACGCTTAGTGTTGGAGGCGTGTCACATCACACCTTGACATCTACTTTTAAGTCCATTTCACCCTCATTCCGCTTTGTTTTCACTTCCACTCCATTTTATTTCCATTACGCTTCATTCCGTCTCACTCCCTTGCAAAGCAGACGCCAAGGCGGGACAGCTATAGACACGCCAAAATCGATGCTATGTTGAGTAAATTTCATGTCACGATGTAATGCCCCAAAGTGGACTTCATTACTGGCTTAATAAGTTGGTTTTCTCATTTTTTAGATTTTCTTTGAATATAACGACCGTCACTAAGTCGCCTTTTAAATAACGCCCTTGGAGGTGTCGCTATTTCCTAAAATAAACGGCCGTACACGTGGTCGCTGTTTTTAACTCTTTCTAATTTCTGTTCGGAATTAAATTCCTTGAAATGATGCCTTCCCAGCGGGCGCTCATTAATGAATGCCTCTGTTCACAGTCACTGATTATGAATTTTAAAATATGGAAAGACCAAAATTTCAGTGAAATAACAGCAGACCCTGGGGCGCTAGTTAGAACATCGACTATTTCTAGGTCGCCATTTCAGTTTTCGTTTCCGTCTCAACAGCAACCTTCTTAGACAAACTCCTTCCATGTTTTAACTTTGTGATCAATCGAGGGAAGGGGATCATGATTGATAGTTATCTTCCTTTGATCTTATTCTATGGGAATAATGTTTTCATCCCTATAAATACCCCTTTAATTTCTCTCGCGCGGGAACCTTACACACACGCTTACACGCCTCTGGATTAAAAGTTATTTTGCTGCCGTTCCTTGTTGCCGCTGCCAAGGGAGTACTGTGCTGTGGCCTTTTGCTGTGGCGTTTTAGCTCAAATCTTGAGCTTCCTCTCCTCTGTCCTGCTCACAAGCGTAGAAGGAGGATCCCTCTTTCCTTCTTTCAAGTTCTATATTCTCTGCATATCATTATCATACCCACGATTATTCTGAGCATCTTAACATATCTTATATATTTCTTTTACATGCATACTTCTCCCACTTTTACTCCTCTTAGGGGTTTAAAACAAAACAAAGGTGTGTTCATGCCTATATCGCATATCATCATTCTATTGAGTATAGATACTACACTTCTATTGACTAATCTAAATTTCTTACTTTGTTTGTTTTCTTTCAGGGGTAATCAAGAGTAAAAACCCCCTTCATCGGTCGGCCGGTTGGAGGAGGAAGTTGGATCCACGTCTACACCCGCTTCACAAGGTACATACGATCATCTCTTTGTTTTGAGGTAACCCCTCTGGCGATCACACTCCTTAGTAGCATCACATATGCTCCCCTCCCTTATTATTTTTATTATGCCCATGTTGATGATAATTTTTTTCCCTTTTAAAATGTCTATGTGATTTTAAATGTCTATGTGACACGTTCACACACCATAGAGTGGGTAGAGGTTTGGTGGCGCTGTCCCTAGGACAGGTGATCGCTGGCGGCTCCCCGAGATGCCTGGCAGGAGTTCACCATGCCTCTCTGGTTGCTGCCATTATGGTAGCTGGTCTTTGGTGCCATGGCTTATACTCAAGTTCTCACAGACGGCACCATGAAGTGTAGCGGTCAGGAAATAGTTGCCCACTTCACAATCTACACCTCCAATGAGTTGTTTGATAGAAAAGGAAAGTTTCGCCAAAGAGGGATCTCCAACTATCAACGGGAGATTAGAATTAAAGGAGTCCTGGGAGTTACCCTAAGGGACAGCCCTCCAACGCTCAAGTCAGGCAACGACGAAGAAGGAGGCGAGTCCTCGAGAGACGGAGAGGCAGAGTGAGAGAGAGAATGAGTGAGCACAAGGCAAGGGTCTGCGTACCTCCTGACCGTTGGGCCAGGGTCTTACTTATAACATCATCGGGGGGAGTTGACTATTGGGTTGCTGTAGCCGAAGGAGACGTGTGCATTCCACGTACCTGGCGAGGCAAGGAGACATGGGCGTTGACTCGTCGTCTCCTGGCAGGGGATGGCTCCGCCATTAATGCATTAGGCTCGTCGGTCATTAATGAGGCAAGGCTCGGGTGTGAGCCTATGTCTGTCCTCACCTCGTCGCCGGTCTGGAGAGCCGTTCATCATTAATGCACTGCATCAGACGTGTGCCATGGCCGCTATCGGAGAAGGTAGACGTGGGTACGGACCCTACACTGGGCCTACGTCGGCGTAGGTGACGTGTTGGGCGGGACACGCGCGGTATAATGTGCTCGGAGGGATATGCTCCCGTGACGAGTCGGAGGATGGGTGCTTATTGGGCTGATAAGATAGGCCCTCCTCGGGGGCATATATGTAAAAAGAAACCTGGCACCTATATATCTTGTAGGAGACGTGAGATCTTCGTGTCGCCAGGTATATCACTTTAACACGTTTCGTTAAGTTTTTTTTCCTTTTTGCATGACGAAAAGGCCAGCATTTGCGATTAAAAGTCCATCTGTTAACTCAAAGCTTGCCTCACTTGAGTGCCAATATCTCTCTTAGCATGTTGAGCATATTAAGATGTTAATCCTTGTGGATGCTCTCATATATACAAGTTATAGAATAATATCACAGTGCCACATTTTTTTACCACATTTTTCTATCACTTTCACCGAGAAAATAGTGGTAAAAATGTGATGAAAAGTGTGACATCTTAGCATTCTTCCAAACTATACATACACTGATCGTCACATGTTACATCGATGTCAAGGTAGCCATGTCAAACTACAGCTAACAAAGAGATTGTTACCTAATTAATCTGTGGAGGAACTTGAACAATCAGCTTTATGCATAGGACAGTCGGCTCGATTTGATGTTTCTATCAAAATGGTTGACCACGAAACAAACTCTTCAGCCGCCCACCCATTAGAGATAAGAACCACGATGATGAAACAGGACTACAACTATTTTAGCTCAACTTAAGAAGGAACCTATAATGATTCCATATACTGTGTGTAGATTCTATGCATGCATGCATAGATCATCTTCTCCGAAGGGACAGCTTTCATCCTTTATGATCGTCTTGTCCAAATCGAAAGACCAACTCCTTTTGATGTTTTCATGTCCTTCTCACCGCCAAGCTAAACTCTTCCTCTACTAAGGATGGTCAACACCACCTTCGAATTGGACAATATCTCACTGTTATGCCTTCCTAATTTTATCACTATCGATACCAGCCATGAAGAGCCAACTCATCGTGAGTCGACTCGACGAATATCCCCTCCGTTTCCTCTCGAAAAGAAAAGAGAGGGGAAGGGAGGAAAGTTTAATGGAAACTTTAAGACCATGTTTGTTCGTAGAATAGAGTCGGGTTAATCTAGATATCTCAACATTATTTATTTTAGTTGGTTTGATCTTGAGTATCTCTGATCGGTATTCGGATTAATTAAGAGTCGGTATCTAAATTAAGGACCATTTAAGTTATTCAAAAAGAAGATAAAATAAGATAACCTCGGTTACGATATATCTCAATCAAATTTAAATTATTTATTATTTATTTCTTGAAATAACCTATATAAGTCAGATTGTAGTATCCTCTTAAACTATTATATAAACAAACAGGGATGAATAATAATCCTTCAATCCACCATGAATTGATGAGTGACCAGCTTCTCGCTTATCATACCATCGAAACGTCACTCCTAAGACGTGATGTGTGGGATTTCTTTAAGAGTATTTTAAGGGTGCATGAATGATATAGTAACCGAAGTCCATGGTTGTTTAGCGTTCGGTATATGTTATGCTTCAACCCTCAGAAGAATAAGCTTCACTATGGTTGGGAGTTAGAATTTTTGTGGATTATCTCGATCCGCTTAACTTAATTAGTATGAGATTAATTTATTTTTAATTTGATAGTAAGATATTTAACTTGAAAATAGAGAGGTGAGTTAACTTATTTTTAATTCAAAATGATTTAATAGGTATCGAGTTAACCTCGTAATAATGAGACATTAAATATCATATTTATCTCTCCATTTTAAAATTTTTACGTATACTTCATTCATTTTTAAAAATTTATTATATTTTAAAATTTTAAATATTTTAATATATACTATAAATTGAATCTATCCTAAAAATAAATTATTTTTATAAATATTTTAATTAATTTTACTAATTAAAAATTAGAGCATAGTAACGTCATTAATTACGGATTTAAGTAATCATTCATCTTAAATTTTTTATTTTATTTTTTTTTAAAATTTTAATTTATTTCAAAAAATAACTCTACTTTAGAAATATTTTTTGATAAATAAAAAATTAATCTCACTAATTAAAATTTAAAAGATAGAAGCGTCATTAATTACATGTTAAAGTAACTGTTCATCTTAAAATTTTATTTTAAATAAATTTTTAAATATTTTTAATATATTATATAAAAATATCATGAAAATATTTTTTTCTGGATAAATAACATTATTATTTTCACTAATTAAAAATTAAAAGTCTAAACCTCAAAAAAGTCAAAATAGAATTAACTTATTCCTATTTTGACGCGTTTTAAATAGGAATGTAAAATATGTCTCTCTGCTTTGACACGTTTTAAATAAGAATTTAATATGTCTTCCTATTTCTACGTGTTTTAACATGAATTTAATTATGACCTTTTTCCTTCTACGTGTTTTAAGCAAGAATGGAATTCGACGTCTTTAATTACGGGTTGAGTCAATGTTCACTTTATTTTTTTAATTTTAAAATATTTTATATATTATATAGAATAAATATATTATAAAAACGAAAAAGTAATAATTAACATCATTAATCTCACCAATTAATATTTTTAATTTATAAACTATTCAAATTATATTTTTTAATTTTTTAAAATATTTTTAAATATTTTTAATATATTCTATAAAATCAATATACTATGAAATAAAATTTTCTTTAATAAATAACATCATTAATTTGACTAAATAAAATTTAAAAATTAAAAATATTTTAATATTAAATATATACAAATAGGAGAGAGAGAGGGGGGGAGAGGACATTAAACGAGAAGGCCATGAGTTAACCCACCTACGAGGTGGGTTTCAAAATCTAAGATTAATCTCGAGTTAACCCTTAACTCAATAGGATTAAATCAAAAGTGTTATCAAATCACAAAAAAAAATCAGTCCTGATTCACTTCGAGTTAACTCAAGGCTAACCTTCTACCAAAGAGGGGCCAAGGGACTTTTTGAGCCGACGCAACTTATGAAAAATATTTTTCCTTGAATATTTTTTTAACAAACTCAATAAAGTCATGATAAATCTACTTGTACCTATTCAAAATAAGGTGGTTGTAAAAATGGAGCTTAAAATATGTTTCTTGCCTTGCATCGATCTAACCTGCTAAAAGAAAACCTCCCTTTGACTGGGGGTTATCTCTCATTTATTTCACGGATAATCTTTAATTTATCTTTAGTTTGATAAGTCAAAAAAGTTAATCATATCAAATTGATGAATAACTCTCGTCTAATCCAGATAGATTGTTCCACTTCAAGAGATGAGACAGAGTTAATTCTCACGTGTACTAAAAAGATAGCACATTGTATATCAAAATGAATGAAATTAAACTTCAACACAAACTCATGTAAGAGGGATAACCTTCATTTTCATTTTGTATGTCACGCTATCATAATGGGCTCAAGGATGGCATCCCCTTACTCGATGTCTACCAGCTGGGTGACGATGAGCAAGGATAGGGGGTTGATGGTACATAAAAGACTTAATTTGTATAGGAGGGTCAAGTCCATTGGTGTTGAGTGTCAGTATATGTGCTTCAAACCCAAAAGGACTAAGAGACCTTTTGGGTGCAACCTACGAAGAAAAATGTGTTTCCTTAAAATATTTTGAGCTTAAAACAAGCTCAAATAAGTTTATGATAAATCTATTTTTTAACCATTCAAAATAAAGTCGTCGTAAAAATCAAGTTTAAAATAACTTCAAATATATTTATACCATGCATGCATATCCAAATAACCAAAAGAGAAGAGAATTGAAACCTCTCAAGATAGCGTACAAGTGCAATCCCCTAATGCAATGTCTACTCGGATAACGATTAGCGAGGGTACGCAGTTGATAACACGTCGATTTAGTGTAGGGTTTTAAATTTGCAACGATACTGTGGGTTTTTTTTTGGTGATTCACTCTTCCAGCTGCCTTTGTGTGGATTTGTAGAAAACTGCGTACAGTATCAGCTGGGCAACCGCAAAGAGCACACCAAGCCCATTTGGAATCTGCAAAGTTGTCCAGTCGTGTGGTCAGTAAAACTCTCTCTCTTTCACTTCTCTCAAGTCTTCTTAATTGGTTACTCCTACACAAACTTTTGTTCATGGACAGCATGAAATGGGGGGGTGTCAATTTTACGAGGATTGGTTTTGTTGTCGAGCTCACAGTGATGTAGAGATCGAAGCGGATGAGAGCATATGTGGTCCAGCAGGCGCCATTGAAGAACGAGGCCAAGGACAAGAACAGGGGCATGTACTCCACGCTCCGTGTCTTGATGACCAGCTTCTGCAACGTATATAGTCAACGTGTACGCAAGAGGGGAAAAGCCGTCAGATTAATTAGTGGGAACGCAGTTTCCATAACGGCGAAGGAATCAGACCACCCCCCTTCATAAATGTGCATTTCTTCCGCTTGCAACTGTTACAGCAACATTCCCGAGGCCGAGGGCTGGTTTACAGTCCTCAGGTGAAGCTTAGCTCCTCGTCATGGAGTAAATCGCAGTTCTTTCTAGAAAGATGTGTATAACAGAGTTTCCATCACCTTGCTTGCTGGCGGCTGCCGCCGTTTACTGTTGTGGCCTCCAAGAAAGGCATGAGAGGCAGCAAGCAACTTGGCCAGGTGCCCATTTGCTCATGCCACAAGCATGTTTCGGAATACATATGTATTTTTTTTATTTTATATAAAGAAGATTAATTAGCTCATGCCATGCTACAAGTTTGTTACGGTGTACATACTTGTCTTTAATTAAACAAAGAAGACTATAAATAATTAGGAGATGAGATTTCTAATTACGGGTGCGTCTGTGGAAGCATGCTCTTTTAATTAAAGGGACACAGAGAAAGAGAGAAGAACAGACCTAAAGATGCAGGTGGGTTCAGGAGGGTAATTAAGCTCACCATGACGGAAAGAGGAGCCACATACATCCCCGTCCCGAAGACGACGCACAGGGAGCCGACGATTAGGGAGCGGCGTTGGTGCGTGTGAGCCAGGGTGAGGACGAGCACGGCCACGGCCGCGACGAAGACGACTTCCACCAGCAGCATGACGAAGACGCGCAGGCGCTTCCGCCCCTGCGAGTAGAGGAGGAAGAGCAGGACGTAGGTGAGCTCGATGACGAGGCCCGACCCGTTGATGGTGAGCACCAGCACGCTGTGGGGGTGCACCAGGGGGATACCGTACACGACCCACAGCATGCAGTTGAGGAGGGTGGCCAGGTAGGGCACTGGCGAGAACTGCTCCACGGCCTTCTTCTTGCATATGGTGATGAAGGTGGGCCTGGCGAGATAAGAGAGGAAAAATAGCTCAGCGGTACAAAGTAGAGTGCGGCTGTATAAAGTCGGGCTTCATTTCATGAAAGAACTCAACGAGGTGTTCTAGCTTACACGGGTGATAAAAATAAGCCCAGTGATATGGCATTTCCTGCAGCCAACAAGAAGTGGTTTCAGCATATCGATCGGAGCTCAAATGACCGGGAAAGAGCAAGTAAAAGATGGGACTTGTGTTCAGGTGGGGGCACAAAGAGGAAAGGGAAGACAACAGTTGGACCTACACGAGGAGATTAAATGTTGTGTTCTGTGATGAAAAAAACATAAAATTTCCCTACTATGTATGGATATAGCACTCGTACAAAGCATCATGCAGCAATTTTTGGCTCACCCATAATCCCGACCACGTTCCTGACAGCATCTGCAGAAACCATGGCTGTCTGAGCCGAAGACGAGCTGAGAGGACGCTGCAGGGGAGAGTGTGTTTGTTCCAATTATGTGATAGAAGTTGGGGGTGCGGAGGGGCTTCTGGAGGTGAGGGACGTTTAAATAGAAGAAGAGAGGATGCTCTCTCTCTCTCTCTCTGTACGTACATATGTGTGTGTGTCTCAGTCTCTCTCTACATCTCTAGCCTATCCAAAGCGTTCAAATGAATCAAATCTGGTTGGCTACGAGTATGACATGTATCGGGCGTCGGTAGATTAGTTAGAACACATCGAGGGGCGGAGTTATTGTCACTTTGATTGGGAGTTATCTCTCATTTATTCTGAGGATAACTCCTAATTTAATTTTAGTTTGTTAAATCAAAAAAATTAATCGAGTCAGATTGATGAATAACTTTTATTTAATTCAGATAGATTGTTCCACTCCAAGAGATTGAACAGAGTTATTCCCTTTACTCCATGTCTACCAGCTGGGTGACAATGAGCAAGGATAGGGGGTTGATGGTACATAAGACTTAATTTGTATAGGAGGGTCAAGTCCAATGTTGTTGAGTGTCAGTATATGTGTTTCAAACCTAAAAAGAGACCTTTTGGGTGCAACCTATGAAAAATGTGTTTCCTTAAACATTTTGAGCTTGAAACAAGCTCAAATAAGTTTATGATAAATCTATTTTTTAACCATTCAAAATAAAGTCGTCGTAAAAATCAAAAGGGAAAAGAAACCTCTCAAGATAGCATACAAGTGTAATTCCTTAATCACTTTGATAACGGGTTAGGTTAAGGACGAGTGATCTACCCGTCGATTTAGTGTAGGGTTTTTAGTTTGTAATGATACTGTGATTCCTTGGTGATTCACTCTTCCTTTTTTTTGTGTGGGAGATTGTTAGTTCAAATATTACAAGCGTTAGCGTCAGTAGTAATTGCAAATTTTTCTATCAGTAGATTTTTTTTTTCACCTTTGCTCTTGAAATTAACTATCAACAAAAAAGCGATGAGCGATGTTCTCTGTGTTAATATCAGTCATATACGTCTGTGTGGAAGCATTCAAGCACGCAGCGTCTATAATGGTGGATGCACGCATTGAAGACCCCTCTACCAGATAGAACAAGATTTTGGAAAGCCCGGCATGAGAATACTGGGCTCAGTAGCTATTTACACCTGCAAATGAAAGCGTACACACTTGCATGCAGCCACACATGTATGCACTTCGGTGACATAAATATTAGGGGTTTTTTTGCACATAAACTATTATTAGAGTAGAAATGACACAAGTATCACTCTTAAAAACGTATTAACGAGCATATCATTATTTTTAATTAAAATTTTCCAAAATTACATTGTGATTAATTATCGTCAATGGAGACATGAATATTTCACAAAGATTTAAAGATTCTCGTTAGTTGGCCATCAAATGATTAAAATATCTCTCCCCATCACACACACACACACACACACAGAGAGAGAGAGAGAGAGAGAGAGAGAGAGAGAGAGAGAGAGAGAGAGAGAGAGAGAGAGAGAGAGAGAGAGAGAGAGAGAGAGAGAGAGAGAGAGAGAGAGAGAGCCAACCTTGTATCCTTGGAGAAGGGTAACCGTGTGGATCTATCGGCGGGGTGGCTGGCTAGTAGCGACATTGGAGAAGGGTAACCGTGTGGATCTATCGGCGGGGTGGCTGGCTAGTAGCGACATAGCGACAGCAGGGGTCTCGCCAACTATGCCAGCGGGGTCACTACAGGGGCAACAAGAGAGGGGCCGATGGTGGTAGCCAACAGTCGATGATGAATGGGGAAGGACCATGGAGCTACAAGTGGTGTGCAACTGGCGGCAGTGGATAGGATAGTGAAGTGGCAGCTATTGGGGGGAGGGGCGTCTATGTGTAGTGAATGAGTAAGAGATGATAGAAAGGCGGTGATCCAGAGCTTGGAGGAGCTCTCCTCGCCGGAGTCTGAAGCGCTTGGAGCCCTCTTCATCAGAGTCATCAACAGCAGTAGGAGTTGTCTCTCATCATCGACGTCGGAAGCACTCGGAGCCCTCCTTGCCGGTCTTGTCAAGTAGTAGCACGAGTCGCCCCTCCTCGCTGGCATCCAAAATGTTTGGATCCCACTTCCCCCTCCCCATAGATCTCTCTCTCTCTCTACGAGCCCACTTCCCCCTCCCCATACATCTCTCTCCCTCTCTGCCCACCACATTCATCCCCCCCCCCACCCCACCCCGATCGCGAGCCCCCGAGCCACCTCTCCGTCCCCCGGCGCTCGACTACTCCAATGCACCTCCCGCTCCGTCACCCTCCTCTCACTCGTCCACTCTCTCTCTCATCAGATGTCCCCTTCTCTACCCCCCATTCCCCTCTCCCCTCACTCCGACACTCTCTTCCCATTTGTCCACTCTCTCTTTCTAATTAGATGTTCAATCACCCACCACTGATGCACGCATCCTCGACAGCAATCTAGAGCCCTCTCTCAAGCCCTAAGAGAGGTAACTGTGGACACTATAGTCTTTTTCTAAGTCTAGTTAATTTTAACCATGGTTAGGTTGATGGGTGATGAGGGGATTACGATGGTGACATTTTTAAAAATTTTAGTTAAAAATAATGATATAGACGTTAATACATCTTCGGAGTGATATATGGGGTCATTTCCGCTCCAACAATGATTTACATGAAAAAAAGACCCTAAATATTATATGCATGTACCCAACCACACGTCTCCATAATATGGACTTAATTAGTTCATTGAGCGTCCCGATGTCTGAAAGAGCGTAAAGATATGAGTGACTGTTACGTAGAGAACATTATTGAACATAGACTTCGCTATCACACATGTATAATTAATTAGACAGGGCCATACTATATGTAGCTCAATGGCATTGGACTTCCTTCTCGTGAGGGAAGTTTGTAGATCAAAATGCATTTTTCTATGAAAAAGGTCTCACGTATCGAGGCCTACGTGCCCGTATGCTCTCAAGAGATAGAGAATCAGAAGAAGAAAGAATACTACCCTTTGTGGACTCAAAATACTTGCTCGAAGAAGATCAAAACTACCTCAATTATGTAGTCAAATGGAAGTGACATAAATACTCGACAGATGTGCCACTTGACAAATGAACAAGTTAGGGGGAAAGCTAGGTTGCCTTTTTTTTTTAGTTATCACTTAACTCATTGCATGTCAGATCAGATGTACAAATACCTAAGATTAGAAGGCAGCCCATTTGGCAGAGAATTCAAGTCCTTGCTTTTGTTAGGTTCACAGAGGATTCCACGGGCCCACCATGTGACACAAATTTGGGAGCAAGAAACCACCCAGCCCAAACCCTACTAAACTGGGCCGGGCCTGTGGGCCAACCCGCTCATTATAGCTTCATGATTGAAGAATGGTGTACAGCTCAAAAAGTAGATATGGGGCCTGTCACTAGTGGGGAACCATCTGAGTGAAGTAATCTAACAATAGTGGCAATCTGATTTTTATGGAAACTTTGTGTTAATGTCAATAGTGCCCATGCATATATGAAGTTGGCTCCTTAATCCATAGCCCCCCCCCCCCCCACACACACACAGTTATTATTATTATTTACTAAGAGTGAGGTGGATCCCAAGGCACGTTATTCCACTTAGGTCCGAGATAGTTCCGTGGCTGAGTGGTTCGATGCCCTCCCACATAGTTGAGAGGTTGCGTGTTCTAATCCGAGCATACGATGGGTGAAAAATTATCAGTTCTTAGTTGTACACCTCCAGTTTGATGGCATGTCAATTAGAGGTCATACTAAGTCTTGAACTCAAAACGTCATGTGCCTAAATTGAGCTCGAAACCAACTATACTAGATTCTGAATTACCAACAAAGAAAAAAGTTATGTTCTTATAGGTCAGGTTCGGAACTTACCATTGTAGATGTAGACACACATTGCAACTTTGAATCAAGAAAATTATGTTTGGCTTTGCTTGGATTTAATATAGCTATTCTCGAGTAACTTCGCTTTGTGAAACTTTAAATAGGAAGGGGCCCATAATTTTTGAATTCTGCGAGAGGAAGGGAAGGCGGCAGGTGGACTAATCCTTATGAGTAATGTTTTATGCACCGAATCCGATGCATAAAGTCATGTCATTATGCAACATCTCCTCTTGTTGACATACGCTACTGCCCACAAAGGGGCAGTAAGCGTCTGTTCACGAACGGACGTGTGCGTCCGTTCCTGAACAGGTGGTGCATGCAACAACTGCATGCACCGCCCCCTTTTTGGTCGTAAATCTGCGGCTCTTATAAAAGGATGAATGAAGGTCGGGATTTGGAGCGTGACTCTACAAGAACGACTCTAGTAGCCATCCTATTACGACCTCCGAGTTTTGGGAACGCGAACTCCATGTATTCTCCATCTCATTGTGTCTCCCACTATAATTTTCTATCCTTGGTATCAGAGTGCATGGTTACGTTCCAGGCATGGCTTTGGATGATCTCCTTGTGCAAGATATTGATCGAATTGCTGCAATGGAAGACGACCAATGGGAGCCTGAGGAGATCTCGACGGATGACGATGGTGATAGTGAAGTAAGTCGCAATCCCGCCTCCACATGGGAGTCCGTGACACCGGCAAGGCCGCTCGACATGTCGGGAATGTAAGGGCTTATCATGCTTATGGAAGAGACATGCTTCAACGCACCAGGGAAGACCCGGTTACGAATCCCACTGACGACTCGCAACATGAAATGCACCGTCAAGATAATGCATCGGAATGCTGGAGTCCAGTACATGTTGTAAGTGCAACTGCGTCACGTGCGGCACACAACATCGGCTCGGACCCCATAGACGATACAATAGTCCTTCCACGTGTCCATGTGAGCGCATCATCAGTGCGGCCTCCGGCAAGATGAATGAGGAGACGTCGACGTGTGCCTCGATGACCACGCGTCCACGTCGGGCTCCACGTATATACGACCGAGGTCCGCAGGGTGGAGAAACAGCACGAAGGTGGTGGTTTCGTAGAGCCCGCGTTGTGTGCCCCCATGATCGTCGCCCTCGTCCGTGGGGTGTCCGCCGTCGTCTCGCGACGACACTCTCTCAATATCCTCATGTTTTAACACTGTTAACGGACAGTGGTCTAAAGATTGTTATTAGAGGATATCTAGGATAATTTCGTTATGTCCGAGATCGTAAGTTATAAAATAAATTATATTGATGAAATAAATCTTAGTTGCAAACATACCCTTATTTCCATTCATGTTTTGCACGATGCCAATTTTTTTATTAATTATGAACTTACTCTTCAATTCAAAAAATTATAAATTATGTTTTAAATATTTACCACATGTACCCACCACTTTTGGATGTGTTCGTAATCATCTGTTTGCTTAAGTGTTAATTAAATGGATCTCAAATAAATTTTTAATGAGTCCATATATACTTAGAGCATGACTCGATTGATATTGGTGATTTACAGTGACACATCAACTTCCATGATAAATAAACTAAAAAATTATGCTTAGGAAAATTAATACTACGCATTGATTATTTTCCTTTTTCGTTATTTCTTTATGTAAGAAATATTCATGAAAAATATTCATGTCGAATTCCATGGTTTATCAAATCACTTGTATAGCATGAAATTATTTCAAAGTTGATATCATGGAAAATTAGTTAATTATCATGATTATTATAATATGATAAGAGAAGTTAGTTCCTCTCACTTAGAACATTTGTTAGAAATCAATCTATTAATATTGAATGATATTGTATAAATGGCAGATGATTGTACTGCCCTAGGCTTACTTTCGATCTCATTATACAAGAAAGCTCAATATTTTTAGTTTAGATTTTTGAGTCAAATATGATGATGTGTAAACGATGTCAACTTTGGCCTATATTGTATGTTCAATGCAGTGATTAACCAATGGCGATAAAAAATATGATTGCCGATTTGACCAAAGGGGATAAGCTAGACGGGACCAATTATGATATGTGGCATAAGAAAATCAAGTACTTATTGAATGAGCAAGAGTTGCTCGACCATTTAACTACAACCATGTCCTCTCCCGAGGAGGGAAACACCACCTAGCATCGCTGAGACCAATAAGTTTATAGACAATGGTTTAACAAAGATCGTAGCACACGCTTCACCATGCTTAACAGCATGCAAGACGATCTTATCGGTGAATTTGAGAAGTGCGAAACTGTTAAAGAAATGTGGGATCAATTAAATTTTAATTTCGGTGGAACCTCAACCACTAGGTTGAGAGCTCTCGTTTTAAAGTTCGAGACCTACCAAAAGGACTCGCGTCAGACCATGACTGAGCACCTTAGGGTGATGGCTAGCATGATCCGCGACTTGAAAGGAGCAGGAAATGATCTCACAGATGAACAACAACTGCAGGCCGTGATCAGATCCCTACCAGATTCATGGACTCATATGAAGCAAATTTTGACTCACAATGAGAGTATTAAGAAATTTTCTGATATTTCTCGTCATGTGGAGTTTGAGGCAGAGTGCGAGGTGGCTACACGAGCCACTGCTCTTGTTGCCAAAGTAGGCAGACGCCAGGGTAGGAATGGTCCAGGGAAGGGCTTCAAACAGATGGGATCTCACAGTGCATATAGTTCCAAGGCAGGGCAAACACCGAAGCGCCGCAGGGGCAAGCGGGTGGGAAGAGAGATAAGATGAAAGCTAAGTGCTACAATTGTGAAAATTTAAGACATTTCGCTCGTGAATGCACTGAGCCCAAGAAGGTATCCCAACTCTCTAACTCTCTATATGTGTATGTTTGTTCGCATGTATTAGTTGCTAGAACATATCCTGAATGGATTGTGGATTCAGGAGCAACCAAGCACGTAACAAGGGATCGAGCATGATACGTGGATTATCGCCGAGTCTCAGTAGGCACACAAAGAGTTTATATGGGCAACGGTTCTAGTGAACAAGTCCTTGGAGTTGGTGTGTACCAACTCAGGCTCAAGACTGGACGGACATTGACACTGTATGACATACTCTATGCGCCAGGGGTTCATCATAATTTGCTATCAGTTCCATCATTATTAGCACTAGGGTTTTCTCTCGTTTTTGCTGGCAGTAGACTTGATATTTATTTAGACAATGTTTTTGTATGGACATGAGTTGTTTGTTAATGGTTTATTTAAATTGGATTTAGAAATAGATATGTCTATCTCTTCTATATCCTGTGTGGCAAATGATGAAAAAGACCTCAATTTGGTAGTTTGGCATGCTAGGTTAGGACACATAGGGCATGATAGAATGACTAGGTTAGCTAGAGAAGGTCTTTTAGGCCCACTCGCTAAAATCAATCTACGTGCATGTGAATCGTGTTTGGTAGGCAAAGCATGCCGAAAGCCTTTTGGGAAGGCTAAAAGGGCCACTGACCCATTGCAACTTATCCATTCCGACATCTGTGGACTTATGAGTGTGAAGTCCCACCAAGTGGCATCCTATTTTCTCACATTTATAGACGATTATTCGCGATGTGGATATTGTTGTGACCCCTCTGTATTGATGATGTTGACAATAAGTTTTACTTTATTGGCAACAGCTGGTTTTGATTGATTGGCAACTGTTATTATTTTGATAAAATTGTTTTTATCAGGTTATCTGTGTATATAATGCAGTCAGAGTCTATATATTGTTATGCACATACTCACAGGTCTACACAGTGCATTGCAGCATGAACATAGAGTCTATACCTTTCCTTGTTTAGTCTGAACAGTAGTGGGTCGACCCTCTTCTCTGATGGGTCGACGCCCCCAGAGTGAAGTCTATACACTGTCTGTCTGTCTTGTGTCTCATGCAGCGTCTTAGGCATTTTGTTAAAGTCTACAGTACAGCTCACACGAACACTCAAGTCCATACATCGTGAAATCTGCACAGTGTGGCACCCAATGTCTATACATTGCTCATTCGTTCATTCGAGCAAAGTCTGTACATCGGTCTTTCAGCAAGTCTGAACATCGTCTGTCTCTGTTAGCGTCTCAGGCATTGGGCAAAGTCCATACATCAGACTGTTACAACAAGTCTGTACATTGTCCGTCTCAGTTAGCGTTCTGTACATCGGGGTGAAGTCTGTACATCCAACTGTTCAACTTCGAAGTCTATACATTCATCAGTGTTCTTCCAAGTTTGTACATCCAACTGTTCAACTTCGAAGTCTGTACATTGGAAGTTTCACCTATGTTTCCCTTCAAGTCTATACATCGGTAGTTTTACCATCGTTTCCTTTGAAGTCTATACACTGATGGCTTTACCGTCGTTTCACTTGAAGTCTATACACTCGACTGCCTTGTCTTGATCAAGTCTGTACAGAGCTTCTGTGCTCAAGTCTGTACAGCCTTTCACTTGGAAAGTCTATTCATCGTGAAGTCTTCACACTGGCCTTTGAATGATGTCTGTACATCGTGCATCTCTTCGTTGAAGTCTGTACATCCTTCGCTGAGCCTTCCAAGTCTGTACAGTCACTAAGTCTGTACATCCTCTAGGCGCTCACGAAGTCTATACATTGGTTTTCTTTTCAAGTCTGTACAGACTTTGGTTTGTGCAAGTCTATACAACCGACTGTTCAGTTTGTGACCAAGTCTGTACAGCCAAGGTGACTATTAAGTCTGTACATTTGTTCAAGCTTCCAAGTCTGCACATTGGGCCTTCAAGCCTTTGAAGTCTATACATTGGACTGTGCTTCGCAAAGTCCATACATTTGACTGTGCTCGTAAAGTCTATACACCCATCGGTTCTTTGTTGGCCCAAGTCCATACATTGGTAAAGTCTTCACATCGCCTGATTTCTTCAAAGTCTGTACATCCTTCAAGGGGCCAAGTCTATACATCCTCCCGTTTAGATTTCCAAGTCTATACAACGTTGTTTAGTGGAAGTCTGTACAGCCGTTGGGTTGCCAAAGTCCATACATTGTGAATGTCAAAGCCTGTACAGACTTTGCCTTGTTTAAGTCTGTACATCGTTCATTTGTCTTGGCAAGTCTACACATTGGTAGTCTGTACATCATTCGTGAAGATTGAACATTGAGCAAGTGTATACATTGGACGAGTCTGCATCGTGCATCAGTCATGAAGTCTATACATCGTCTGTCTTCATTAAAGTCTCATGAAGTCTGTACATCGTGGCTTTTGTGCTCCAAGTCTATACATCATGGCAAGTCCGAAGTCTACACATTGGAAGTGTATTCATTATGCATTGTTCTCATCGAAGTCTACACATTACTATTCTTCACAGCAAGTCTATACACTGCTCCCTCCTGCGTGTAAATTCTAAGTCTATACACTCCCTGTGTTTTCATGTCTATACATCACATTTCATTTCACAAGTCTATACAGAGTTCGATACTTAAACTGATAATCTGGTATTCTGTCTGACAGGGATTCTTTACCTGGACTGATGACCTGGCTCGTGATCCAAGAAGGGCGAGGTACCATGATGATGACACGTGGAAGAAGCCTTTCTAGGATGCTGCCATGTGGATGGAAATGCCTCGGTTCTGGTGAATTCTCTGGGCGAGAAATGTGGAAGCCACGCGCCCTCATCCACCTGCTGCTAGTATATAATGAAGCCTTCGTCTTCAGATGGAGGCTGATCGACTGAAGAGAAGCAAAGTCTATACAGCAGAGAGCCATCGATCCACTGTGAGAAGAAAGAAAACAGAGAAGAAGAGAAAGTGAGAAGAGATGAGTTGAGAGAGTGAGATTGAGAGAGCTTGTTCGAGAGGATTGTACTCAGTCTCTTGGTTCAGATACCAGAGCTGAGCATTTGCTCATTAGAGCTACATTCCCCTTTGGGGTTTTTCTTTTTCGTTTTGCTTCTGCACTTTTATTTCTGAACTATTGATTCTTCAAGCTGTGAGTCAGCTGTTTTGCAGAGGTGCTTCCTCTGGACGGGTAAGCTGTAAACCCCAGCAGTTGCAGTGGAGGATTCCACTGGACAGGTGAAGCTGTAATCCTCAGCAGGCGAGACTTGTCTCGGACAGCAAGCTGTGTTGCTCAGCGGTTTGTAGGCCAAGCTGTAGTGCCCAGCAGACGCAAGCTGTACTGCGCAGCAGTAAGCCATACTCTGTTGAGTGTGGGGTGGACGTAGGTCTTTGACCGAACCACCTAAAATTCTTGGGTGCATTGTGTTTGTGTGATTGTCTTTGAACTGTGTGCGATGGGTTTCCTTACTTAGCATCATAGCTTATATCGCTCATGTTCATATCTAGTATTCGAGATAGTGATATGCTGTGTGGCTGCATGGGTCGACCCTTTGCTTAGTGCATCTTCTTTTGGTTTACCTGCTATTTGCCTATATTCCGCATTAGAGCTTATACTAGCTTTTAATTAGGCATTAGATCTATTCACCCCCCTCTAGATCCACAGTTAGTGGAGATAGACTGCGTCCATCTAACACAACAATTGGTATCAGAGCCATACTCTTCTACAGGGACTCATCGCCCGAAGAGGATAGGCAGAGATGGATGCTCGAGGGATGATAGCTGAAGGTCACTCAACCACAAAGCCCCCATTCTTCGATGGATCTAACTACGCATACTGGAAGAATCGTATGCAAGTGTTTCTGAGGGCTAAAGATTACGAGATCTGGAAGGTTGTTAGCAAGGGACCTTATGAGCTGTCCCCGAATGAAGATGTCTGGACCAAGGAGGAGATCAGAAGGTCCACGCTGAATTGGAGTGCCATAAACGCCATCCATTGCTCTCTACTCCCTACAGAATTCTCCCGCGTGTCAGCGTACACTTCAGCCAAGGAGATGTGGGATGCACTGGAAGTTATCCATGAGGAGACTTCTCAAGTCAGGGAGACGAAGGCTAATATCCTAGTGTCTGAGTATGAAGCCTTCAAGATGAAGCCAAACGAGACCATCAAAGAAATGTATGCTTGACTGACAATCATCACCAATGGTCTAAGAGGTCTCGAGAAACCTCTGACATAATATGATTTAGTAAGGAAGATACTTCGGTCTTTGACTCATGCCTGGCATACGAAAGCTACTGTGATGGAGGAGTCATGGGACTTGCGCAATACAAGAGCTGATGAGCTAATTGGCTCGCTGATGGCATATGAGATTAATATGCCAAGGATAGAAGAAGCTGAAAGGAAGAAGAAGCCGATAGCGCTGAAGGCTGGTTCCAGCAAATCCAACAAATCCAGCTCCATCAGTTCTTCGTCATCAGAGGAGAGCCCGAATGAAGAAGAAGATATGACTCATTCTGAGATGGCCATGATGACCAGAGAGTTCAGGCGATTTCTCAGAAAAGGAGCAGGACGATTCGGCCAAAAGAAATACAGTGGCGGCCGAAGAGACAAAAGGTATAAACACAACCCTACAAAGAAAACTGAAACTAACACTTGTTATCAATGCAGGAAACCAGGCCATCTGAAAGCTGACTGTCCAGATAATCAAAAATATAAGGACAAGTCAAAGAGAAGGAACACGAAAGGGAAAGCAATGGTGAGTACCTGGAGTGATGAAGATGAAGGCTCCCTGAGCAACACTTCAGACAGTGAAGCCGAATCTGAGAAGCCCATTTGCCTTATGGCAACAAGCTCAGAAGATAGAGAAGAGGACTCAGATGAGGTAATCACTAGATTTGAAAATTTTACTATCGATGATTGGGTAGATGCCTACCATGATATAACTGATAGAGCTGATGATATTAGAAAAGAAAACAGGCATCTGAGAAGAAAGATCAATTCCATGCAAAATGATAAAACTCTAACTGATAAAATTGCATGTTTAGAATCTGAGAATAAAAATTTGAAACTCACATGTTCTGAATTAGATGAAATCAAAAATGAGTTAAAAGCTTCTAGGGAAGAGAATGTGAGGCTTGAAAATGAAATTGATGAATGGAAGCTGAAAATTCAGAAATGTGAGAGTGAAGTAAAAATTGTTTCTGAAAAATATGAAGCTGTCCTCAATGTAAATAATGAACTGAAAAAGTCTATTGATGAAATTCAGAAAGACAATGAGGATAAACTGAGAACCATTGAGAAAATGACCCAAGGAACAGATAACTTAAATGCTTTGTTAGGGTCAAAGGTCAATTTCAGAAAAGAGGGCCTAGGATTTAATTCAAGTGCAACGAAAACCTTTGGAATGAAAACTATTTCATTTGTTGCACAAAAAGAAAAATGACCTCTAATTAGCATGAATCCAAACAATTCAATGAACAAAAATGCTAATCTGAAAAAGACCAGTGCTGAGGAGAAGGGCAAACAAAAAGTCAGTGAGCCTAGTAGAGCTAGCACATCCAAGCAAAATCCAAAGTCTCAATCTCAGGTTAGGGGTCAACCTACCCAGTCTTATAAACACCAGGTCAAGGTAACCAAGTCTCCACCATCACCTCCACCTCTGAAGAAGACCCAAAACAAACCTATGAATAGGTCAGCAGGGTCCAAGGTGCAGGGGAGACATAATGCTGCTAAGAGTCAACCCAATCATTTCTACCAACCCAGAGTTCAGACCCATTACAATGCACAGTCAACCTGTTTCAATAGGTCAGGTTGGACTAGAACTCCGGGGAGGCATACAGGTCTTGCATATCAGGCTGCACAATATCAAAGACCTTACACTAGAAATTGGGTTAATGGGTATGGTTATTGGACACCTTGGAACCAACATTTCCACAGCCAGCCCATGAACTACTATGGCCACAGTTCCATGAATGCAACCTGGCCAAGGCACTGGCAAAGAAACAACACTGTCAATAATCATGTTGGTGCAAATAAGAAGAAAAATAACAAAAAGAAGAGGAACAACAACAGAAGAAAACCTGTAGGATCCACTGAACAAAATTCATTTAAACAAATGTGGATTCCGAAAAGCCTGCTTTCTTGCTTTGCTTCTACTTCTTCTGTTATGGAGCCCAATCAGTCTTGGGTTCCAAACCTCTCTACCTAATTGTGTATGCAGGTATGCCTGGCAGCCAAGAGCAACTTTTGGTACTTGGATAGTGGCTGCTCCAGGCATATGACAGGAGATAAGGCCAAGTTCTGCATGCTGACTGAGAAGCTAGGAGGCCTTGTCACCTTTGGAAGCAACACAAAGGGTAGGATTATTGGATCAGGTAAGGTAGGTAAGTGTTCTACCTGCTGCATTGATGATGTTATGCTGGTTGAAGTGTTAGCTTATAATTTACTTAGTATCAGCCAGTTGTGTGATAAAGGGTATAAGGTTTTATTTGATTCTCAATGCTACAAGGTTTTTGAACCTGATTCTGAAATTGTCAAATTTTCTGGAAAAAGAATAAATAATACATACATGATAGATTTAGATGACATTCAACATACTAATCCTTGCCTTACTGCTAGTAGAGAAGACTTAGCATTTTTATGGCATCGTAGGTTAGGTCATGCTAGTTACACTGTTTTGCATAAACTGAATAAGCATGGCATGGTTATAGGACTTCCTAAAGTTTCCTTCAAAAAGGAAAATAAAATCTGTGATGCATGCACTCAATCAAAGATAACTAGAAAGTCATTTAAGTCTAGAACTTAAAATCTGTCTTCTAAACCATATGAGCTGATACACATGGACCTTTTTGGGCCAACCAGATCTGTTAGCTTATCAGGGAGGAAGTATGGGTTTGTCATGGTAGATGACTTTTCTAGGTATACTTGGGTTTATTTCTTATCTCATAAGAATGATGCATTTTCAGAATTTCAGGAGTTCTATGTTAGAATAAATCAGAAAATTGAAAATATTTTGACTGATCATGGAGGTGAGTTTGAAAACTCACAGTTTGATGAATTCTGCAGGTCAAATGGAATCAACCATAGGTACTCCTCACCAAGGACACCTGAGCAGAATGGAGTTGTGGAGAGAAGGAACAGAACCCTAGTAGAGATGGGTCGTACACTCCTTGTTGAAGGTGGTCTACCTAGGAAATTCTGGGCTGAAGTAGTGAACACTGCCTGTTATGTAATTAACAGAGCCATGGTAAGACCTTCTACCCAGCAAACACCATATGAGATCTTAAAGGGTAAGAAACATTCTATTGCTCACTTCAAAGTTTTTGGATGTTAATGTTTCATTCATATAAATGATAAAAGAGACCTTGATAAATTTGAACCTAAAGGTGAACCAGGAATCTTTCTTGGTTATTCTGAAAACACCCGAGCATAAAGAGTGTACAATCTGAGTTCTAAAACTGTTGAAGAATCTCCACATATAATTTTTGATGAATCCTTGGTAAATACTAATGTTGGTCAATGCAGGAATGAAGACAGTGGTGATATTCTGAAGGAAGGAGATCCTGCAGACAAATCCGAGGATGAAGAAGGACATAAAGAGCTTGATGAAGAAGAGCCTACAGTTCAGGGGGAGGTAAATCAAACTCATGATAATCTAATTGTAAACATTAGATATCTTAAGGATCATCCTGTAGATAATGTAATTAGAAATCTGCATGACCCCCCTAGGACTAGAGGCCACTTGAGAATTCAACATGAATTGAATGCTTATGCTTTTGTTTCAAATATAGAACCCAAGTCCATTGACTGTGCTCTCCAAGATGTGCATTGGATTAATGCCATGCATGAGGAGCTTAATCAATTTGACAGGAATAAGGTGTGGCATTTGGTTCCACCTCCTGATCATGAAACAGTCATAGGGACTAAATGGGTGTTTAGAAATAAAACTGATAAATCAGGGAATGTCATTAAAAATAAAGCCAGACTTGTAGTTCAGGGGTACAATCAAGAATTTGGAATAGACTTTGAAGAGTCTTTTGCCCCTGTAGCTAGGTTAGAAGCAATCAGAATATTATTGGCTTATGCATGCTCCCTAGGTATAAATCTTCAGCAGATGGATGTGAAATCTATTTTCCTAAATGGGGAAATTAGTGAGGATGTCTATGTGAGACAGTCTCCTGGGTTTGAATGTTTAGATTTCCTTAATCATGTTTACAAACTCAATAAAGCTCTTTATGGTTTAAAGCAAGCTCCTAGAGCTTGGTATGACAGGTTGAGCAAGTTCCTCACCGACAAGAATTTCACAAGAGGTATAGTTGATCAAACATTTTTTACCAAAGTGAGTCATTCAGATAGTCTTATTATTCAGATTTTTGTGGATGACATTGTGTTTGGGTCAACTAACCCCAAATTGTGTGAGGAATTCTCTCAGATAATGACTAATGAGTTTGAAATGAGCTCAATGGGCGAGCTCAAACTATTTCTTGGACTGCAGGTTACACAATCAGAGGATGGCACCTTCATCTCTCAGTCCAAGTACGTAAAGAATTTATTAAAGAAGTACAAAATGGACAACCTCAAGGAAATAGCTGCTCCAATGGGTACCTCAACCAGTTTGGATGAAGATCCTAAAGGTAAACCAGTGGACCAAAGGCTATATAGAGGTATGATCGGATCCCTTCTTTATCTTACAGTATCTAGGCCTGATATTCAATTTGCAGTGTGTTTATGCTCTAGGTTTCAGGCTAGTCCTAAAGAATCTCATCTTAAGGCTGTGAAGAGGATTTTTAGATATTTACTAGGCACCCAACAGCTAGGTCTTTGGTATCCTGCTAAGTGTGAGTTAGATCTTCTAGCCTACACTGATGCAGACTATGCTGGGTGTCGAGTAGATAGAAAGAGCACTAGTGGCTATTGCCAATTCCTTGGTGGCTGTCTAGTATCTTGGGCATCTAAAAAGCAACACACTGTAGCCTTGTCTACAGCTGAGGCTGAATATGTTGCTGCAGGTAATTGTGCTGCCCAAGTACTATGGATCAAGCACCAACTAGATGATTATCAGATAAAACTGGAATGCATTCCAATTTTATGTGATAATACTAGTGCCATATGCCTTGCAAAAAATCCTGTTCATCATTCTAGGACTAAACACATAGAGATAAAACACCATTTTCTTAGAGATGTTGTGAATAAAAAGGAAATCGAACTGAATTTCATTGAAACAGACAAACAAATTGCTGATATCTTTACTAAGCCACTTGGAAATGAAAAGTTTAAATTTCTTAGAAGAGAACTTGGCTTGTGTAAGTTTCAGCATGATGAATAAAATTTTCAGCTGTTTTGAATAAAATTTCTGATTTGGACTTGCATCTGATAGCTTGTATAAAACTCTGTGAAGGTTGAATGGTGCAACAGACTCATGATCATGCATGACACTCATATTGTTTTCTCATGATCATCACTGCATATCATTTAGTCATGAATGTGTCTAAAATCACATGCATATAGAACTATTTTGCACTACATTTCTCTGCATAACCGTGGTGGTCATATTGCATGATAGTGCAGTCTGAATAAGCATGAACTTCAAAATCAATTGTTCAGTCATCATTTACAAAACTGCATGCATATAGACAGGGGGAGTCGTGTCAGAAATTCAGGGTGAACTGCTGCGTCGACGCTGCTATACTGTGGCGTTGATGCAGTGAACTAGATCGGTGCATGTCTCTGCTTCCTATTCTGATGAGTTGACGCTGCAATAGCGTGGAGTCGACGCACTGATATTATCTCAGTGTTTTATATTGTTGCCTCTTCAACTGATGCGTGGACACCTTGAACTCCCAGCGTCGACTCTATTCATTCATCCTTTGACTCTGAATGATTGAGTCTGACAGTATGACAATCTTTTAGTCAGTTCTAATATTAAGCAATAGAAAATAAACTTCTTCCCTCATAAGAACTTTAATTGCTTAAAGACTGACTTAATGGTTTAAATTTTATAATCTTTAGAGTTAAAAGACTACAATCAGTAAATAAGGATGCTGAAAATTGATAAAGCACTCAACCCTCATCTTATTTCATGTCAGACAAAGCTAATTATATCTGAAATCTGAAAACTCATCTGAAATCATGTTAGAGAAACTAAGTATGTGTATTGTCCTTAAACAAGTCATTCTGAAACAAATAAAGGACAGCTAAGAAAGATACTGAAAAATATTAAAAATTAATTAAAAAATAGCATTGGCAGAGCAATGACTGGTAAATAACTGAGAAACTGAGTGATCCATCAAAGAAATGGACAACACTCATGTCATGAGGCGTATCAGCTATCTCTGTATAAAATGATCAAAACAGTAGGTTGGTTTCACTGAGTACCTGGGGGTAACTGGCGTCTGATAAACGTGTACCCTCACACAAAAAGGTGTAAATCAGTTCTATTGAGTTTGATCATAGGCAAAATGGTCCATCATGTTGAGTATCTAGGGGTATTGGCGTCTGATAAACGTATACCCTTACGCAAAAAGACTTATGGTACCTGAATGCCCTAAATGAAATAATATTGAAAATGTTGTTCCTTCAAAAGAAATTTCATGGATGTCAATTTGTCTAATTTCAATACATGACCTTGTATCTCTTAGCACATTCTACTGAGTATATGAAAATAAGATATTCTGAAACAGAATCTCTCATGTAAATATGATTCTGGTTTATTGTTTTATCATGCACAGCTACCTTATCCAATGAATGTAGTGCATAAACTCTCATTTATATAACCTTTAAACCATAACTTCACTTTCTAAGCAGTTTCTCAATTCATATGACTGAAGGTTCTGTGCTTTAGCTGCTTAATTTCTGAACTACCTGCTAAGAATGCCAGTCAGCTGATTCTTCTTGTTCCTTCCCTTGCATCTTATTTCCCTCCTCTTTGTTGATGGCAAAGGGGGAGAATATATTTGATGAATTCATTCCAGGGAAGTGTATGCATCATGTCTATGGCAAAGGGGGAGATCTTGTGAGCAGAGAGTTGTGTTCATGTCTCAGCATGTCATACATAGCATCTGCATGACAAATCTGAAAAATAAAACATGTCGTTCATCAAAAATGCATCTACACAACAGGATGTTGCTATTCTATATAATAGGGTGTTGCCATCATCAAAAATGGGGAGATTGTTGTGACCCCTCTGTGTTGATGATGTTGACAATAAGTTTTACTTCATTGGCAACAGCTGGTTTTGATTGATTGGCAACTGTTATTATTTTGATGAAATTGTTTTTATCAGGTTTTCTGTGTATATAATGCAGTCAGAGTCTATATATTGTTATGCACATACTCACAGGTCTACACAGTGCATTGCAGCATGAACATAGAGTCTATACCTTCCCTTGTTTAGTCTTGACAGTAGTGGGTCGACCCTCTTCTCTGATGGGTCGACGCCCCCAGAGTGAAGTCTATACACTGTCTGTCTTTCTTGTGTCTCATGCAGCGTCTTAGGCATTTTGTTAAAGTCTACAGTGCAGCTCACACGAACACTCAAGTCCATACATCGTGAAGTTTGCACAGTGTGGCACCCAATGTCTATACATTGCTCATTCGTTCATTCGAGCAAAGTCTGTACATCAGTTTTTCAGCAAGTCTGAACATCGTCTGTCTCTGTTAGCGTCTCAGGCATTGGGCAAAGTCCATACATCAGACTGTTACAGCAAGTATGTACATTATCCGTCTCAATTAGCGATCTGTACATCGGGGTGAAGTCTGTACATCCAACTGTTCAACTTCGAAGTCTGTACATTCATCAGTGTTCTTCCAAGTTTGTACATCCAACTGTTCAACTTCGAAGTCTGTACATTGGAAGTTTCACCTACGTTTCCCTTCAAGTCTATACATCGGTAGTTTTACCATCGTTTCCTTTGAAGTCTATACACTGATGGCTTTAACATCATTTCACTTGAAGTCTATACACTCTACTGCCTTGTCTTGATCAAGTCTGTACAAAGCTTCTGTGCTCAAGTCTGTACAGCCTTTCACTTGGAAAGTCTATTCATCGTGAAGTCTTCACACTGGCCTTTGAATGATGTCTGTACATCATGCATCTCTTCATTGAAGTCTGTACATCCTTCGCTGAGCCTTCCAAGTCTGTACAGTCACTAAGTCTGTACATCCTCTAGGCGCTCACGAAGTCTATACATTGGTTTTCTTTTCAAGTCTGTACAGACTTTGGTTTGTGCAAGTCTATACAACCGACTGTTCAGTTTGTGACCAAGTCTGTACAGCCAAGGCGACTGTTAAGTCTGTACATTTGTTCAAGCTTCCAACTCTGCACATTGGGCCTTCAAGCCTTTGAAGTCTACACATTGGACTGTGCTTCACAAAGTCCATACATTGGACTGTGCTCGTAAAGTCTATACATCCATCGGTTCTTTGTTGGCCCAAGTCCATACATTGGTAAAGTCTTCACATCGCCTGATTTCTTCAAAGTCTGTACATCCTTCAAGGGGCCAAGTCTATACATCCTCCCGTTTAGATTTCCAAGTCTATACAACGTTGTTTAGTGGAAGTCTGTACAGCCGTTGGGTTGCCAAAGTCCATACATTGTGAACGTCAAAGCCTGTACAGACTTTGCCTTGTTTAAGTCTGTACATCGTTCATTTGTCTTGGCAAGTCTACACATTGGTAGTCTGTACATCATTCGTGAAGATTGAACATTGAGCAAGTGTATACATTGGACGAGTCTGCATCGTGCATCAGTCATGAAGTCTATACATCGTCTGTCTTCATTAAAGTCTCATGAAGTCTGTACATCGTGGCTTTTGTGCTCCAAGTCTATACATCATGGCAAGTCCGAAGTCTACACATTGGAAGTGTATTCATTCATGCATTGTTCTCATCGAAGTCTACACATTACTGTTCTTCACAGCAAGTCTATACACTGCTCCCTCCTGCGTGTAAATTCTAAGTCTATACACTCCCTGTGTTTTCATGTCTATACATCACATTTCATTTCACAAGTCTATACAGAGTTCGATACTTAAACTGATAATCTGGTATTCTGTCTGATAGGGATTCTTTACCTGGACTGATGACCTGGCTCGTGATCCAAGAAGGGCGAGGTTGACACGTGGAAGAAGCCTTTCCAGGATGCTGCCATGTGGATGGAATTGCCTCGGTTCTGGCGAATTCTCTGGGCGGGAAATGTGGAAGCCACGCACCCTCATCCACCTGCTACTATTATATAATGAAGCCTTCATCTTCAGATGGAGGCTGATCGACTGAAGAGAAGCAAAGTCTATACAATAGAGAGCCATCGATCCACTGTGAGAAGAAAGAAAACAGAGAAGAAGAGAAAGTGAGAAGAGATGAGTTGAGAGAGTGAGATTGAGAGAGCTTGTTTGAGAGGATTGTACTCAGTCTCTTGGTTCAGATACCAGAGCTGAGCATTTGCTCATTAGAGCTACATTCCCCTTTGGGGTTTTTCTTTTTCATTTTACTTCTGCACTTTTATTTTTGAACTATTGATTCTTCAAGCTGTGAGTCAGCTATTTTGCAGAGGTGCTTCCTCTGGACGGGTAAGCTGTAAACCCCAGCAGTTGCAGTGGAGGATTCCACTGGACAGGTGAAGCTGTAATCCTCAACAGGCGAGACTTGTCTCGGACAGCAAGCTGTGTTGCTCAGCGGTTTGTAGGCCAAGCTGTAGTGCCCAGCAGACGCAAGCTGTACTGCGCAGCAGTAAGCCATACTCTGTTGAGTGTGGAGTGGACGTAGGACTTTGACCGAACCACCTAAAATTCTTGGGTGCATTGTGTTTGTGTGATTGTCTTTGAACTGTGTGCGATGGGTTTCCTTACTTAGCATCATAGCTTATATCGCTCATGTTCATATCTAGTATTCGAGATAGTGATATGATGTGTGGCTACATGGGTCGACCCTTTGCTTAATGCATCTTCTTTTGGTTTACCTGCTATTTGCCTATATTCCGCATTAGAGCTTATACTAGCTTTTAATTAGGCATTAGATCTATTCACCCCCCTCTAGATCCACAGTTAGTGGAGATAGACTGCGTCCATCTAACACAACAGATATGTCTATTTTATCGCTCACCGTTATGAAGCGTTAGATTGCTTCAAACACTTCTTAGCAGAGGTTGAGAATCAATTGGATAAAAGTGTAAAAGCTCTTCGGACAGATCAAGGATGCGAATACCTATCATATCAATTTCGAACTTTATGTGAAGAAAAAGGAATTCGTAGGCAACTTACTATTCCATATACTCCGCAGCAAAATGGTGTAGCCAAGAGAAGGAATAGAACATTGTTAGATATGGTTAGGTCGATGAAGGCCAAGAAGGCCAAGACAGCTCACGCTCAGCAACCGGCCCTGACAGTGACGGACGCTGAGACCCCTCTCCCTGATATCCCTTCATTTGATGAGTTTGCATCTCAGAGGGAGGCCGCCCAGGCATCCGCTGAGGGTAACATTAATAGCTTGCAGCTGCATCTTTCACTATCTTCTTTGCTGAATCTTAAGGAGATCTCTGGCTCTGACCCCTCCTTTTTTTTGATACAGTCCAAGAGCAGATTGTGGCGCCCTCTGAGGTGGACACCAGATTGCCTTCTCCTACGCCGGCTAGCGAGGCGGAGGGTAAGTGTGTTTTCTCATCTCCTCTTGCGCATTTCAATTATTCTTCTGTCATCCTTCTCACAGACTTTTCACTACGGTGACAGCCGGAGAGGAGGTTGGAGTCATAGCAGCGGCAAGAAACGTGTCTCAGCCACAGGAGGGTCACAAAACCAAGACGAAATGAGCATTGTCCCCACAAGGCGCATAGTTACCCGGTCCACATCCCGGCATGCTCTAGAAATGATTGCCCAACCTGTGGATAGTGTGGAAATATCTTCCAGTAGCTCTGCGACTGTCTCTGATGCAGAGGAAGAAGAAGCAGGTTTCAGTGATAGCGAGGCGGACATCTCCCAATCAGGGGTCCCATCCGTATCCACCGAAATTCTTCCGCTGTTCCACCCTCCCAATTTGCTGGTGCTGTCTTCTGAGGAGGAGCTACAAGAAGAATTTGCTGGTCTGGATACCGAAGCAGACATAACCCCTCCCTTTGTTGCTTCAGCTGCAGAGCTTTCCTCTCCCCTGCACTCTTTTGAGGACATTGACATCACATTAAGAGTGAGTCTCTTCTCCTTTTTTTTATGTTGTAATTTCATCGGCTCTTCTTTTTTTCATTCACTGCTTGATGTCGTCTTGATATGTTCACAGGAACCTGCTGTCAACAGCCTAGTAACAACTGCAACTTCTGAGGCCACTCCATCTGAAGCCTTGGCTATCATCCCTGTTCTGTCAGCAACCTGTGTGGGCATTTCTGGGATTGTTCGCCCCGTGCCAGTGAGGGCACAGTCTTCTACGGACCTGGCATTATTAGACTTGGGAGCCTCGGGGGAGAGCTCGGCTCTTATCAGAGTTTTAGCTTTTAGAGCTGAGGCGGACCCAGCTAGGGGTTCTGCTTTTGTACCGGCCGCAGTGATGACCATTACGCCTAAATCAGCGATCCCTACAATAGCGATTATGGAGATTGAACCCCTGCCCCTTCAAGTCATAGCCCCTGTGACCTCATCACTGAAGGAAGTAGCCGTTGCAGAAGAGGTGGCCGAGCAGGAGGCAAACGCTGTAGAGACTGGACTGTTATCCATAGCTGGCCCAGAATCAATCCCCATGGTTTCAGAGTCGGAGGAGGGGGTGCCCCGGGAAGAGAACGTTGAAGATGCAGCCATTGCACCGGAGACCCATAAAGAAACAGCTCCAGCACTCACGAGCCCTTCCCATCCGAGCATTCAAACAGCAGCCCTTGAGGAGGTGGCGGTGGAAGAACCCTCAGCTCCGCAAGAAATTATAGAGAAGGTCCAATCGGCCTCTTCAGCAAATCTCCCGTCATCTTCTTTCCAGCCAGATGTTGCATTATGGGCAGATATTGACAATGAGGTGACTTTCGAAGTAACCCCATTCCCTTCCCTTGGCTTTGCTTCATCCGAGAGCTTTGTTTGGTAAAATCTGGACATGTTGCGCCAACTGGTGGAGTCCCAGCCTGGACTGACTTATCTGCAGCTAAAAGAGATAGCCAAACGCTGCACTGCTGGTCTGCAGGTGATGGGCTGTCCTTTAGAAACATGGGCCCAGCGTGTTCTATTGTTGCTAAAATTTGTACACCGCCGGGATTTCCTGGCACGTGTTATGTCTGACAGACTGGCAGCTTTGAAGTTGCAGAAAGTAGAGTGCAAATTTGAGCTGGGGAAGATGAGCTCTATCCTTCAGGAGCACCGAGGCCAACTGCAGTCTCTGACACAGCGGGAGCAGTTTATATGCAACCGGATAAACATTCTAGAACCTGAATTGGCTGATCTCCGAGCTGAACTACTGCAGATAACAACCTCTCGGCCACAGTTCGCAGAGGAAGTAGCTCTGTTGGAGGGGCAGGTGGTGTCTCTTCAGGACGAGTCTGCTCGGCTACAGGAGGAGGAGGCTCGTCTACATGAGTTGGGGCTGCTCCGTATGTGGGTCTTCTGGCTTTCGAAGACATCTTCCGGCGCCAGTGAACATCTCTTCTTTTTTTTCCTCCTCTTTTTGTAATACAATTCCCCCTTAGGGGCTCTTATTGTACTCTTTTTCTTGTTTATATAGTGAAGAGGAATCTTTATGTTGGTCTCATGTGTGGCTGTTCTTCACTTATTTGCATCACCATTATTTCATGATGATTCGGTAGCGGTTTTAGCAATCCTCATGCGGATAGCCTGTATTTAGCAGGAGAGCGTCCACCCCTTCAGAGAAAGGATGGGGAACTCGCTCCACCGCGTGACAGTATCCGGAGGGTGCTTAAAACGAATTTTGTAGGTAGTAGCGGATGTCTTTTTTGGCCATATGTGCCGCAAGTGAGGTTGTTTGCAGAAAAGTGAATGAAAAGGTTTAGAGTATCATCCGGAATAGACGAATGGTCCATCCTGGGTAGGTTTCAAAGCCGGTCGGGGCAATGTGCCAGTCGACCAGTGAATGATTTTATCATCGATATTGGGTTTATATCGATGCAAAGAAGTTCTATAGGTTTCATCAGAATAGACGTAAGGTCTAGATTGGGTAGACTTTATCGTAGGTGGGACATGAAAGGGTATGCAGTTTTCGTCAGGACAGACGTAAGGTCTGAACTGGACAGGTTTCATCATTGATCGGGCAAGGCGCCGGTCGACCAACGGTTGGTTTCATCATCGATATTGGGTTTATATCGATGCAAAGGAATTTCATAAGTTTCATCAAAATAGACGTAAGGTCCAAATTGGATAGGGTTTCATCATTGATCGGGCAAGGTGCCGGTCGATCAATAGCTGGTTTCATCATCGATATTGGGTTTATATCGATGCAAATGAATTTCATATGCTTCATCAGAATAGACGTAAGGTCCAAACTGTATAGGGTTTCATCATTGATCGGGCAAGGTGCTGGTCGATCAATAGCTGGTTTCATCATCGATATCCGATTTATATCGATGCAAAGGAATTTCATAGGTTTCATCAGAATAGACGTAAGGTCTAAACTGGGGGTAGGGTTTCGTCATTGATCGGGCGAGGTGCCGGTCGATCAACGGTTGGTTTCATCATCGATATTGGGTTTATATCGATGCAAAGGAATTTCATAGGTTTTATCAGAATAGATGTAAGGTCTAAACTGGGGTTGGGTTTAATCATTGATCGGGCGAGGTGCCGGTCGATAAACGGTTGGTTTCATCATCGATATTGGGTTTATATCGATGCAAAGGAATTTCATAAGCTTCATCAGAATAGACGTAAGGTCTAAACTAGGTAGGGTTTCATTATTGATCGGGCAATATGTCGGTCAATCAATGGCTGGTTTCATAAGAGTGGTGATGGGTTTTATCGTCGGTGGGACTTTTGAAAGAGGTATGAAGACTTTATCAGGACAGACGTAAGGTCTATCCTGCAAAGGTTTTATCGCTGATCGGGCAAGATGCTGAGCGAAAAATGGAAGGTTCTTGTAAATGGTGGGAGATGAAGGTAGCATGTCATTGGCATGGAAACTTTTAAATTACCACATCACTGACCCAAGTGCCCTTTCAGGTTTTCGCCGGAGCCAGCCCCCTTTTGCTTTTGCCCACGCGCCCTTTCGGGTTTTCACGTGACGGGGTACCCGATTTTACCTGCAGTGCCCTTTCGGGTTTTCACCATAGCTGGGTTTTGGCCATTTTTGCCCTTGTTCAGAATGCCTGAACAAGTCTGGCGGGGCATCTCTATTTTTAGCCCCATTTTGTCTATTTTATTTTCTCTTTCTTTTGTTGAACTGGGACTTTGGCTTTGTAAATTGTTAATCCATGTGCTCAACTGTGTATGCATCATCATTGATGTGGGTGTTAACATCAATGCAAGGGGTATGTGGTTTCATCGTCCACCCAGGCGGAGGGCTTGGGTCGACTTGAGTGTGTTTTGTGGCTTAGGGCCGAAGCCGTTCACCGAGAGCATGACTGTAATCGTTAATGTGGGGATTGACATTAACGCAAAGGAACGGGATTTCATTATCCATCCAGACGGAAGGTCCGGATTGACTTGAGAATGTGGGTAGCAGCTTGGGCATGAAGCCGTTCGCTGGGAATGTAGGTTTCATCGTTAATGTTCAAAGGGATGGGATCTCATCATCTATCCAGACAGAAGGTCCAGATTGACTTAAAGAAATGTGTGTAGCAGCTTGGGCACGAAGCTGTTCGCTGGGAATGTAGGTTTCATTAATGTGGGGTTTGACATCAATGCAAAGGGATAGGATTTCATCATATATCCAGACGGAAGGTCCGGATTGACTCGAGAACGTGTGTAGCAGCTTAAGCATGAAGCCGTTCGCTAAGGATGTAGATTTCATCGTTAATGTGGGGTTTAACATTAACGCAAAGGAATGGGATTTCATTATCCATCCAGACGGAAGGTCCGGATTGACTTGAGGAAATATGTTGTGTTTTTATCAGAGCAGACGGAAGGTCTACCCTGGATGGGTTTCAGTATCGATCAGGCAGTGTGTCGCTCCATCAGTAGCTGATTCCACCACAGGTATTGAGTTTATACCAATGCAAGGAGTTCCATAGGTTTCATCGGGATAGACGTAAGGTCTAAACCGGATAGGTTTCATCGTTGATCGGGAAGTGTGCCAATCGATCAATAGCAGGTTTCATCATCGGTGGGACATATGATAGGTTTCATCAGAATAGATGTAAGATCTAAACTGGATAGGTTTTGCCGTGGTGGGTCTCGGGCAGAAAGTGGAAGGGTTTTATCAGAACAGACGGAAGGTCTATTCCGAAATGGGCTTTAGCATTGATCGGGATGATATGCCTTATGATCGATGGGGTTTCATCATCGGTGGGACATGCGGTGGATGTGCTGCCGAAGGAGATTCATGAGGTGAATTTTTTATATTACCACATTACTGACCCAAGTGCCCTTTCGGGTTTTCACCGGAGCCAGCCCCCTCTTGCTTTTGTCCACGTGCCCTCTCGGGTTTTCACGTGGCGGGGTACCCAATTTTGCCCGTAGCGCCCTTTCGGGTTTTCGCCACAGCCGGGTTGTTTGCCATTTTTGCACTCGTCCAAGATGTTTTGGACTAGCCCGGCAGGGCATCTCTATTTTAAGCCCCATTTCTTATCATTTTTTATTTTTTCTATCATTTCTCTTTTTTTTTGATTCTCGCGTTGTTTTCTGAGCATGTGCCATTCATTGATGTGGGGTGAACATCAACGCAAAGGAGAGTAGGGCTTCATCATGCAATTCAGACGGAAGGTCTGAACTGAAGTTGGTGGATGGCGGCTTGGGCATGAAGCTGTTTGCCGGGAATGTTGATCTTATCGTTGGTGCGGGGATAAACATCAACGCAAAGGAGAGTGGTTTCATCGTCTACTCGGACGGAGGGTCTGAGTGACGTTATCATGTAGCAGCTCAGGCATGGGGCCATTTGCTGGAAATGTGCATAAATTTTATCGTTGACGTTGGGCAAACATCAACGCAGAGGAGAATGGGATTCTATCATGCAATACAGAAGGGAGGTCCGAACTGATGTTGATGTGTTGCAACTTAGGCCTGAAACCGTTTGCCGAAAAGGTGGATGAGTTTTATCGTCGATGTGGGGTAAACACCAACGCAAAGAAGAATAGGGTTTCATCATCTAATCCGGAAGGAGGGTCCGAACTAATGTTTAGTGTGTAGCAAAGGAGCGACCCTCCTGATTGTCATCAGTCATCATTCATTCACCGTTATTGTTGCCAACTCTCTTTTTTCTTTTTCCTTCTTTTTCATATCATCATTTTTGTGTGTCATTCATGCTTCACCTTCTCCTTGTCATCTCATCTTTTTCTTCCCCTTCTTTTTCCTCTCTTCTTTTTTTTCTTACTGACTTTATCTGCTGCCACCCGCCAGCTCTTCATAGGGTAGTGGCGCAGCATGATAGAGCTTCAGGTGTTTGCCATTGAGGGGTGAGAATTGCACATATGCACGGAGGTTAACGACCACGTAGGCTCCACCTTCGTAGACTCTGTGTACTACGTAAGGACCTTCCCAGTTAGCGGTCAGCTTTCCTTTTGGGTTGGAGGCCATGACCGCCCTCTTCTTGACCATAACGAGGTCGCCTTTCTTGAATTCTCGTCCTTTCACGAGTTTGTTGAAGGCATTCGCCATGCGTGCCTGGTATATTTGAATATTTTTCTGGGCTTGCATACGCTTCCCCTCTAATTCAGCCAGTTCTTCAAGTCTTCTTTCAGCATTGGTTTGTTCGTCCCGAACTAGGCCATGCTGGACTGCAATTCTGAGTGACGGTACTTCCAGCTCTATAGGGACTACTGCCTCGTAGCCGTATACCAGTGAATAGGGCGAGCAACCCGTGGGGGTTTTATAGACGGTGTGGTATGCCCACAGTGCTTCATACATCTTTTCACCCCAGTCCTTCTTATTAGAGCTGACGACCTTGGCTAGCAAGGTGCACAGCGTCTTATTGAAAGCTTCGGCCAATCCATTTGCTTGTGGATTGTAAGGAGTGGAGGTCCTCCATTCAATTTTGTACTTCTCGGCAAGCCGATATATTTTCTGGTTCTTGAAGTGACTTCCATTATCAGATATTATTTGGCTGGGGACCCCGAATCGGAAGATGATATTGTGCTTGATGAATCTGGCAACCAACTCACCAATCACTTCTCTGAGTACTGCTACTGCCTCCGCCCACCTGGAGAAGTAGTCTGTTATAGCCAGGATGTACCTGTGTCCAGCTGAGGAAGTCGGCAGTGGCCCGACCACATCAGTTTTCCATTGAGCAAAAGGCCAGCTGGGAATTGTTGGTTGTAGAGCTACAGGAGGCCTCCTGGGTACAGCGACATGCTCCTGGCATTTCTGGCATGACTTTACAAACTGGCAATAGTCTTCAAACATAGTGGGCCAATAATAACCCAGCTTCTTGATTTCAATCTTCATCTTAGGCCCAGCCTGGTGTGCCCCTGCTGTTCCAGCATGTATCTCTTTCATCGCTTGCCAAGCTTCTTCAGTAGACAGGCAGCGAAGCAAAATCTTTTTGCGGGCGCCTGCCATAATTCGGAACAAAGTTCCATTTCTGCATTCATAGGAATCTTTAACCCTTAGGAGTTTCATCCTCTCTTCTTTGTTCTTAGGCAGCTGTTGGTGTAGGAACCACTGCAGTAGATGATGTCTCCAATCAGGCCCCTGTACTCTGTCAACGGCGTCAATCTCATACTCTTCAGGACACGTTTCCAACATGCTGGGGACTTGCCGCCTGTTCATGACAATGATGTTGAGTGTCTCATCTGGCGGGACTGATAGTGAGCTGGCCAGCTTTGCTAGTGCGTCAGCTTGAGCATTATGTCCCCGACCCACATGATTGACCTCAATGTGATAGAAATTTTCCATGAGGCATATAGCCTTTTGGTGATAGGGGTTCAATTCTGGCTTTCGCACTTTGAATTCCCCCTGCATTTGTTTTATTACTAGCATTGAGTCACCGAATACTTGAAGCATCCGAATGCCCATACTGAGGGTGATCTGAAGACCAATTATCAGAGCTTCATATTCAGCTTCATTGTTGGTGCAGGGCTTGTTTATGGAACATGAGGTGTGCATTACTTCTCCCTCTGGCGATTTCATCACAATGCCGGCCCCTGCACGTATTCTGGTTTTCCCATTGGAATCAGTTTCTATTCTTGATGCCCCGTCGAAATATAATTGCCACATGACTGGCTGGGTTTGGCATGCTTCGAGCACTTCATCATCAGGGAACTCAGTCTCCAGCATAGCATTTTCTGGCACAGGGTGCTCTGCAAAGAAATCAGCCACAACCTGACCTTTTATAGCCCTTCGAGGTATATAAGTGATGTCAAACTCCATCAGAATCACAGCCCATTTGCCTAGTCGACCTTTGAGTGCCGGCTGAGTCAATATATATTTGAGCAGATCTGCTGCAGATATCAACCTGATCTCATGTGACAGCATATAGTGTCGGAGCTTCTTAACAGCGAAAACCAGTGCCAAGCAGGTCTTCTCTATGTAAGTATATCTTTCTTAAGTTCTGATCAACCTTCTGCTAAGGTAGTATAAGGCTTGCTCCTTCCCCTCTTCATTTATTTGTGCTAACATTGCCCCTAACGAACAATGTGTGGCTGCTATATAGAGGATCAAAGGGCTGCCCTTGATTGGTGCCCCCAAGACCGGAGGGGTCTTGAGATATTCCTTCAGCTTTTCGAAAGCCTCTTGGCATCTGCCATCCCACAGGAATGGCACATCTTTCATCATGAGCTTATGAAAGGGGTGGCACCGACCCGACAAATTTGATATAAATTGGCAGACGTAGGCCAGACGTCCCCATCTTCTCCCAGAACGGGTAGCATGCGCTGAGGTTGAAGCATCACCATGGTTGGCTTCCAGTGGCGTGGACGATGCCTCTGCATCATCATTTTCCCCAGGCAAGGTGAACAGCACCGAGAGGGTATTGCAGTGTATTGTCATGACTTTCTTTTCTTTTCTGATCTTCAGCTGCCTTTTCTTCTTCTGGTGCTTTGGCTTTGCCGGCTCTTGCCCCCAGAAAGGTTCAGTCTCATCTTTTTTTTATTTTTCCTCTGGTTTCTCTTCAATGGTCAATTCTTCCAGCTGCTCCCAGAGTATACAATCTTTTGCCAGTAGGGGCTTCGGCTCAGTCTGTTCATATTCGTCGAGCCCGTTGATGTACTGTTGGAGACGTTTTGCCTCAGGACTTATTTCTTTATGTGTGGGAAGCGGAGTCTGCCTCATCCGATTGTGGGTGGGGATTCGGATGACCGGCTTTGTCTCAGTTACATGCCAAATTGGCTTTACTAGAGGTGGACCCGGCTTCGGAGTAGTATTCCGGATGAATGGCCTAGTTGTTCCGGCGACAGGTGCCCTCTTTTTGGTCTTCACCGGCTTTGACTACCACCCCTCCTGATCCCTTAATGGGGTAAGGAAGCATGCCTCATAAGTGTTCTTAGTGCATTCTTCAACAGCCTCTTCGGGTAACTGCTGATATACAGAAATCATATTTGCAGCCATCCTCAGCACTGGAGGTTCATGAGGGCGTGGAGGGTTTGCCTGGTAATCTCCCAATTGCAGCTCGACCCTTTTAAACATACTCTCCATAACATCTTTGAAGACATAGCAGTCTTCTATAGCATGCCCCAGTGCCCGGTGATATGGACAGAACAGTGGGTCATCTCTCTTTGTTGCATCAGTGGGTTTCTTTGGTTCGGGCAACATTATTTTGTTGAACTTATAAGCCCAATTAAACAGTGCACCCGTCTTATCTTTGGGGAAGGAGTATGCCTTTCTCATCTTGTTCCTTAGGGAAATCTTTTCTTTCATTTCTGCTGCTGGGCCTGCTGGTGGAGGAGCATCATTTGCCTTATTTTTTTCTTTCTGTTGTTCAAAGGTTCCGAAATCAACGGTGTTGGCTTCAGAATGTGATGGCCGTCGATCAACAGCTTTCCCTTTTTGCATAGCAGGGGCATTAGTGGCCGGACGCTTAAATAGGAATGTCTCGACCTCTGCAACTATGTTATATAACTGGTCAAATGTTCTGACATCTTCCCCGATCATCTTTTCCAGTACCTCCCTCCTGAGACTCTGTTTGCATATTTGTACTACATCTTCTTGATGGGAAGGTCGCCTGCATCTCATGGCCAGAGTCCTCCATCTCTTTATGTAATCCAGGGCGGTCCCATCTTGTTTCTGCCTGGATGCATACAGTTCGGCTATTGTGATTTCTCTTTCTGTAACATGAAACCTGTCTCGGAACTTCCGCTGCATATCGGGCCAGTCAGCTATCGACCCAGGTGGCAAACTGGAGTACCATTCAAAGGCTAACCCTGTAAGGGACGAGCCAAAGAATTTTAGCAGATATGCTTCATCGGTCGCCAGGTCGCCCATAACTGCAGTGTAATAGGCTATATGCTCCCTGGGAGAGCCTTGGCCATTGAACTTTTCAAACTTGGGCGGCTTGCTGATGCCTAGTGGTAGTCTCTTGGCAGCATAGTGTGCATGGTACGGTACCTTGTAGACATCGTAAGTACCAGAATCATCCCCGACTTTCTCAGATAGGTTCATCTCGACAATCCTTTCTATCATCAGTTTATTTGTCACAGTTGGGTCCACTGGTTCCAGAAAGAAATATGCCTGCTGATGGCTGAAAGGGGTCGTCATGACCGTTTTATGTAGCGTTGGCTGAGGTGTTGGCACAGCAGACTGCGTTTGAGATGCAGAGGGTTGGGCTGCCACCTGCTGTGGGAGAGGTTGACTTGGCGCCCTGCCTCCGTTATTCAGATGAGGAACAGCTGGAACGGCCACCTCCGCTGAGCTGGAAGTCTGCCCTGATGGCTCGGCCTGCTCAGAAACAGGTGTCTGTTCATTTCTCTCATTCAACTGTCTCCTGAGAGAGCCAATTTCCTGCTGATATCTTCTGAACATCATCTGGATCATGGGATCCAGGGTTGTTGGAATCTGCATTTCTTCCGAAGTCCCTTCAGCAGGGTCTAAGAGAGGATCATCTTCTTCTTCAGCAGTCACCACATTTACTGTCATCGTGGTGATCCTTCGGGCTTCGTTGACGGCCGAGAGGTCACCTTGATTAGCAGCTACTATCTTATCTTTCGCTGCTTGGCTTCTTCTTGTAACGGCACCTGGTCTGTGTGCCAGCCTGGTCAATTCTTCTGGTTGACTTGGTAACATACCATATCTTCCGACGATGCCGGCCATATTGCAAGCAAGAATCTGCATTTTCCCTCTCTGCCTGCGAATTCTTCTCTTGACCCATCCAGGATACGTCAGACGGTCAAATACGGACATTCGTTTCTCTTTTCCTTCCCTCTGCGGGATATCTTTCTCATATCTGGCCCTGTGGCCATCTTCATAGTCATTGGAGTCTGAGGACGAAACTCCTAACATCACTCCTTCAAGAACTCCTTCCTCTTGATCCATAGTGCCCAAGGCACGAGATAGTCTTTGTTGCCCTAGGGAGGAGTTCCCTATGCAATGAAAGTAATCCTGAACCACCCGGTTCATCTCTTCTTGATTGTGCCCTTGTAGCTCTGAACGGGCAACAATCTCTCTTGAGTCTTCGGCCGATAGGCCAGCCTCAAGACTTGAGCAGCCAAGTACTCTGACTTGGGGTATCTGAACACATCGGCCTGTCTAGCGTAGGCCCTGGGTCTCTCTGGAACAACAACAGAGACAACTTCCTCCATTTTTTTTTGTAAAACCCCAGCCAAGTGGAGGATGATGGAGACCAACATCGCACCATTAGGAGGATGAAATTATTGATAAAGAGTAAAGAATTATTACAAGAGGCGAATGCTAGGCATGCCTAGCTTATCCAAACGGGTTGCACCTTTGATATTCTGAGGCAGCTCATGATGAAAATAGAAAGAATTACACTTAGTGGAGCATGCTAAAGATGCTAACAGATCAGCAACACTGTTGGCTTCTCTATAGATGTGGTTAATTGAATGATGCGGGGGAAGGAGGCTCCAAATCTCTCTGACAAAATGGAGAATCACCCAAGGACATTGAATTACTTTTGTAACAGCCTGCACCAAAATGTTGGAGTCACAATCAATAAGAATCATGTCACTAGTGATGGTAAGAGCGTATTTGATGCCATCCAAGAGTGCCCGAGCTTCAGCAATAAGGCTGCTAGACTGGCTATAGTAGTGAGAAAAGGCAAGTAAAACCGATCCATGGGAATCCCTTATGACCCCACCACCACCTGAGTCACCAGAGGGTTTGCAAGAACCATTAGTATTGATTTTGATGAAGGGCCAAGGCGGACAGATCCACTTTACAATCTTGAATCTTGGTGTAGGGTTAGTAGCATCCTTTTGACCAAACGCCTCCAGAACAGTCCTTTTGCTGTGATTTTTTTCCTGAAGATCAGCTAGAGTGCAGCTTTTCTTGACCTTTAAGATAATTTTGTGGAGAAGGCAATTTATGGAAGTATGTTTCCCATCGAATTTTGAAGAATTCCTGGCCTTCCATAGCTCCCACAGACCAAAGCCAATGACAGCTAGAGTAAAGAAATCATGTGCTGATTTTTTCTTCAGTTGAGAGGTAATAATCAGGAGAGCAGATCTGATAGAAGAGCCATTAACCTGCATCTCAAACTTACGAAAGAAAGACCATATATAGGAAGCTGTCTCACTATTTAGGAATAAGTGATTAATGTCTTCCACACAGGAACTGTTGCAGCAGTGGCATTTGGAGCATAGGGGAATACCCGCTGCCTGGACTTTAGTATCAACAGGGATGCAACCATTGATAATTTTCCAAATGAGCACAGAAATTTTAGAGGGCAACCAAGCTGGCCAGATATTATTCCAACTTGATAGAATAGGAGTGTGAAGATCTCTGCTACTGGAGGCCCTATAAATAGAGGAAGTCATACACTTGTCAGAGCTGGATAGTGACCAAACCATCGTGTCGGGGAAGGAAGATAGAGTAGCATGCCTGAGTGCATTCTGAACAGTAGTAGGTAGATAGGTGTTGATCAATGCACATTCCTCTGGTGTCGGATTAGAAATGCACTGACTGACCGTGACTTTTTTGTTGATAATAAGGTCCTTAGGGACAAAAGAACCTAATCTGGAGTTACCAAACCAGTTATCAAACCAGAAATTTGTAGATCTCCCATCACCTATAACCACTTTAATATGCTGCTGAAGGAAACTATTAGCTTGCATCCATCTCTTCCTCATGTGGCCCTTCATATTCCGAAATGAAATTTCAGCTGGATGGGAGTCCCCAATGTATTTTGATCTGAACTATATAGCCCAAAGTGAATTTGAGTTTAAAGCCCTCCAAAGCATTTTGACCCGCATAGCGAAATCCATTTGTCTAAGAGATGGGATACCAAGGCCTCCATAATTAATTGGCTTGCAGATATCTACCCAAGCCTTCCAGTGCCTCTTTTTACCATAGCTGGATGACCCCCAAAAGAAATTTGCTAGAGATCTCTCTAGCAGCTTATGAACACCAGCATGGAGGGGTGAAGAGGTTAAAACAAATTAAGGAATAGATGATAGCACATGCTTGATTAAGATCAATTTAGCACCCTGTGAGAGCATGGTGGCCTTCCATCCATCAATCTTTTTCTGAATTGAAGAGATGATACCTACAAAATGGATCATTTTCCTCCTACCAAGTACTAATGGGAAACCAAGATATTTATGAGGGAAGGAATGCCTGCAATAACCAGTAAGCCTTTCAACCCTACTAGCAGCAGCAGTAATACTGTTGGGATGAAGAAAAAAACCACTCTTACTAGAATTAATCAGTTGTCCTGAAGCCAGTTCATAAGCAGAAAGGATCTTCAAAAGATTTTTCACAGATTTGGTAGATGCCTTGCAGAAAATAATGGTGTCATCCGCAAACAGGAGATGAGAAGTGATAGGGCAGCCACGAGGACCAGCATACCACATCACTTTGCTTTGAATAAAAGCCTGATGAAGAGATCTACTGAGTGCTTCTTCAGCAATAATAAATAGAGAAGGAGCTAGAGGGTCACCTTGTCTCACACCTCTAGAGGATTTGAAGAAACCAGCAGCTTCACCATTAAGCAGAACAGAGAACCAGCAATTGGTGACCAACAGTTCAATCAATTCAATGAAAGGCATAATGAAACCAAAACGTTTGAGAACAGCAAAAAGGAAATCCCATTCAAGTCTATCATATGCCTTGGCCATATCAAGCTTGAATATCACATTATGACCTCTGGTTTTCCTGGCCAATTCATGGATCATTTCCTGAGCTAAAGCAATGTTATCCACTATTAATCTGCCTTTCACAAAAGCTGACTACTGGGGAGAAATAATAGAGGGCAGGATATTAGCCAATCTGTTGTTCAGAATAGTAGAGAGAACCTTATTGATGAAATTACAAAGGCTAATAGGTCTATACTCAGCAATGTCCATGGCATTGATCCTTTTTGGAATAAGAGCTATAAGAGTTGAAGTAATGCTTTTAGGAAGGGTTTTGCGAAGAATAAAAAATTCCTGCACAGCTTTAGTCACAGTTTCAGAAATAATAGGCCAGGCCTTGTGATAAAATGCACCAGTATATCCATCCAGACCAGGAGCACTGTCTGCAGACATGGAGAAGACAGTGTTTCTAATCTCAAGCTCACTGGGAACAGCACACAGGGAGATATTGTGTTGCTGGGAAACCAACAAGGGTATGTAATTTAACAACTCTTCATCAACAGAATGGTTCTGAGTAGTAAAAGCCCTATGGAAATGAGCCACTGCAATGTGTTGCATTTCTAGTTTATCAGATGTAATGTTACCTGCATCATCTGCAAGCTGAGCAATAAAATTTCTTTTCCTATTCGCTTCAGTGGTCATGTGGAAAAACTTTGTATTCCTGTCTCCTTCAAGCAGCCATTTGATCCTTGATTTCTGCCTCCAAAAGCATTCTTGTTGTAACAGTCTATCCGATAATGAAGATTTAGCCTCATCCAGAGCTTTAGAATTTGTTTCAGAGGGATTGGAATCATAGTTTACTTCAGCCTTAAGAACTTCATCTTCAGTAGCCATGAGGTTCACATGTACATTTCCAAACACAGTTTTGTTCCAGTTACCCCACAGTTTCCTCATATGCTTCAGTTTCAGACAGAGGGTGATAATGTGAGATGTGGCTAATGGACCTAGCCTCCAAAAATTTTCAATTGCAGAGAGAAACTGATCATGCATAGTCCACATCTTTTGAAAGCAGAATCTGCTTTTAAAAGGAACCCGGACAGAAGCCTTCACAAGGAGAGGAGCATGGTCAGAGGCTTCTCTGGATAGGTGGTGAACAGAGATAGGAAGATCCTTTGCCCATTCTGAATTTATGAGAACCCTATCTAAACGAGCCCAGATGCCTTTGTTCCCACTCTGGTTATTGTGCCATGTGAATTTAGAACCCAAATATCCAGCATCAAGCAGAGAACAACTGGAAATACAGGACTGAAATTCAGAAATAGTGCTCAGGTTAGGAGCATTACCCCCAAGTTTTTCATCCAAATCCAAAATGCAGTTGAAATCTCCAGCAACAAGCCAAGGGCCCTTAACTTTAATAAGCACAGATTGAAGGGCAGACCATAAGGATCGACGCTCAACAGCTGAGCATTTAGCATATACAAAGGTAACAAAGAAACAAGGCAAGACTGAATTAGTCTGGATAAGAGAAATTTGCTGGTCATCTTGACATAAGACAGTGAAGTCTAATGACCCCTTCCACATGACCCAAATGTGTGCCATAGTATCATTAAGTGTATTGGCAACAGCTTTATCCATTCCCTTTTTTCTACAAATTCTATCCATTTGAGAGACATTGATATTAGGTTCCAGGATTACTATGCAGTCCAAGTTATGAGCTCTGATCAAATGTTTAACACGACCCTGGGATACATCATTTCCAAAACCTCTGATATTCCAAATGAGAAAAGCCATTAACAGACTGATTTATCATTAAGAGAACCAGCGGACTCAGCCCTTTTCATAGCTCTGGTGATGGCACCTTGTCTACCTTCAGTCATAGTAAACACATTTTTAATAGCAGCATCATGAGAAATATTCTGACAATTTCCATTCTTTGAAGCAGTAGATTGGGGCTGCTTTAAAGGAACCAGGCAACTATTCTGAATATCATCATTTGCAGTTAAAGTTGCTTCAAGAGCACTAGTGTTTTGGAATGAAGGGAGCTCTGATTGATTCGAAAAGTCCTTGGGGTCTGATGACTTGAGGGTTTTAGGGGCCGACAAAAGCAATTTATCACCCGGCGGATGCAGCATCTGAGCAGTGGACTGCTGAACAGAATCATCTGTCCTAAGAGAAGGTATACAATCTCCAGTTTCATGTACCGCAGCATTGGCTAAAATCTTAGTAGTAGGAGGCATATCACTAACGGATTGGGGCAATGCATGGGCCATCACCAAATTGCAATCATCAGAAGCAGGACAGCACTTAGAAGTAGTCCCAGCAGAAGCAGAACCATTCAATGTAATGACATCCCTCGGGTTTAAATAAGATGATGACTGTCCAATAGTCATATTCAAAGATAAAGCAGACTTCTTGACAGCATCTACCTGCCATTTGGATTTAGGAACAGCCAAAGCACCTGAAGAGCCTCTATTGACAGCGTGCATAGTTGAGTCAGAAGATTGCTTTGAATTTGATTTTGCTCTACACATATCAGTAGAGTGACCAATCTTAGAGCAAAAAGAACAGAAAAAAGGAAGCTTGGGGTAATTAACAACTTGCCAATCTCCACCATCGGGATAACCAATCCAAACTCTGGAAGGATGAGGCTTCGAAATATCCAACTCAACACAAACACAAGCAGCTGTAGTGCTAGATAAATTGGATGTAGAAGGATCAATCTTCAGAACTTTCCCAATATTACCAGCAATAGAACGGATCATAGGTTCCAGAAAAAAATTTACTGGAAGGCCCGGGAATTCAAACCAAATGGGAAGAACATGGCAGTCATGATCTGGTGAAAATTCCATGGTCCATTTGAAGAATTTGAACAGTTTGCCATGAACAAATAAAAACTCCCTGAGCAACAAAGCCATGAAGTCATCCTGGTTCCGGAAACGGAGCAGCAAGTGTCGTGGGTCTAACGCACTGATGATGAAATCATCTTTGAAGCCACATCTGGAAGCAAGGTGAGAGCGGATTTCAGGAAAAGGAGGCCTACCATAAGGTGTCCACGCAACAATGGAGAGGGAAAAAATCTGAAGCGACGTGGAAACCTCCTCCTTGCTGAAGAAAACAGCAGGCTTGCCGTTATCAGTCACCGAAGGACAATGGACCTCTCCAACCATCACCGGAGGCAACAAGGAAGAGGATAAAACATCTGCAAAGGTTCTGGACAACGCGGGAGACTTTGCAGGCAAAGGCGACTTTGCAGGCAAATGCGACGAAGCGATCACAACTTCCTCCATTCTTCTTTTATCTTTCTTCTGGAAATCTTCACCCCTCCTCCCGGGGTGAGTGACAGCAATATCTTCCTCCTTCTTTTCCCATCTCCTACCCCCGGCCCTGGGGCGGACAAGAACATCATTTTCTTCTTTACTCTCCCATCTTCTTCCCCCAGCTCTGGGGCGGGTGACAGCAACACTTTCTTCTTGAGCTGGTGCCCAGCTCTGAATTTTCTTCGGCATCCAAACTTGTTTAAACCTTGCTGGTTTGGGTGCCAGCGGCTGTTTTCCCTTGTTCTCCCAGTCGGCCTTCCTGGTGGCCAACGCCTGGAATCTGTTGTCGGTACGGACCGATGGAATGACCCTGTCAGGCCGTGCATCTATGGGGCAGCCGTTGAGGTTCACCCTCATGTTCCCAACCATCATAGTTTTTTCTGAGGCCGAGAGACGACCTCCAGTTGCAGCAAACCGGTTCCTCCGGTTGTTTCTCCTTCCCTTACCAGCAGTGGCAGAGGCAGCAGTCTTCCTTTCCATGTGATGGACAAAGCAAGAAACGACAGTAGGATCAACCGTCGTCTTCTTCTCTTCAGCTCTTGGTGCCGCCGTGGCCTTTACCGTGGCGGTGTTTCCAGCTTTGTTGTCTACTTGCAGCAGGTCGACGAACACTAGGCCCAAGCAGTTGGGCAGACCCACCGCCGGAGGCATGGATCCGAACTCCAAGGTACCCTCCGTAGATGTGGCCATCGACCACTTACTGGCCGAAGCGAACAATAACCAGTCCAGTCTCCATTTGTAATTTCTGCGAGTAAGATTAACACACAGTTAGAATTTTGAGAGAGACCGCCGGGCCTCCTGCTTTTGGCGTAAAGATGAAGGGAGACTAGGTCCCACCGGGGGTGCCAGCTTTGTGGGGATGGATTTTATCCGATTTATATTTTATGTATTTTGTTTATATATATTGATTATTTATCTGTTTGCATTCATTGATTATTAGGCGTGCCAGTCACCGGGGTGACAGTTTATTATGCGCTCGACCTGACTTGGTCAGTCGATTGTGAGATTCGGGTCGGGACCGGAAGTCCGCCATACCGTAAAGGCTATGGCGTTAATTACGCCCTTCCTAAGAAGGACAACCCTTGATTAAACGCCAAAGACAGGAGGCCTCGGAGGGCGATCAGAAATATTAATGCGCGTAATAAAGTTTTCATGCTATAAAAAAATGAACGAGCAAGTGGTAGACTTGTTGAGTTTAATGAATTAAATCGGGCAGCATATCCCCACTATCTTGGACTATGCCGAGTGGGAATAGGAGACCATCCATGCAGCGGCAGGATGGAATCCGTGAAAGATCGGGTATATTTGACCCGGAATCCGAAGAGGGACCGATGTACCATGATACACCATATGCATGTGCGATGTTTTGTTGATATCCCCCTTCGAGGGACCATCGGAGGACATGCAGTGGCAGAACTCCGTGGGGCAGCCGGGTTAGGCGAAAATACCGTAGTCACTCGGTGTGATGTGGGCGAATTTCGGCAGCATATCCCCTTATCTTGGATCATGCCAAGGAGAGATAGACCATCATCCACGGGATGTCGGGATGAAGGCAGAGAGAGAAGGGCACTAAGCCCGGGAACACTGCTTGCATTCGTAGCACCGGTTGATATTCCCTTGGAAACCATCGGAGCACATGCAGTGGCAGAGCTCCTTAGGTTCATAGGGTTACAGACGGATCTGATTCGGGACGATGTAATGTAGGGAAGGCCATTCCTCATTAATTTATCTCCTGAGGTGTACATGATGACCTCTGAATATCCCTCAGACGGGTACAATGGAGTGATCAGAAGTTAGAATGAGGTGTAGATGGAAGTTCTCGACGCAGCTTTCATATGAAAAGGGGTTCTCGGCGCAAAGGGGTTATCGGCGCGCAAACCATCGTGCCGGGAGCTATTCACGGCGCCGGGAAGGTTTCGCGCCGGGAAGGTCAGCATGAGTGTAGAAGGGCTTCTCGGCCGCATGGAGGTGGGTTCTCGACACAGCTGGAGTGGGCTTCTCGGCGAGCTAGGTTCTCGGCGCCCAAAGTACCGTACCGGGAACTATTCACCGCGCCGGGAAGGTTCCACACCGGGAAGGTAGGGGCGCCGGGAAGCTTTCAGGGTTTTCAGGGTTTCTACGGAGCTCTGTTCTAAGGGTTTTGAAGCCCAGATTCAGATTGGGGTAGGCTTAAGGACACAAATGGGAGGCTGAGCCAGGAGCTTTGCTGGAATAACACCAAAGAATCACAGGGAGGTAGGGTGTATTGAGGGATCGAGGTCATCAGCCATTTGGAACCCTCTGGAAACAGGTTTTCTCCTTGTGTCACCGGTCGTCCAGGAAATCAAGAGATAGCTGTCTCTGATTCCTGTGATGACCTAGTGGCTTGAGAAACTCGGGAAGTAGAAGGACTTCACAGCGTTAACGCCATCGGCGTCATCGAGGAGGAAGGAGGACAGAGCCCAAAAATCCACAGAAATGAGGATTGGGACTCTTCTGCCTCCGTTCCTTTAGGAACAAGCATATGAGCGCAAGAAATCATCTGAGCTTTAAGCATCGGGACAACTAACCCACACAGTGGACAACATACATTCCAAGGAAGCAAAGAAAGGAAGATTTGACCATTGCAAGTTTGGCAGAACAACCACGAAATCGTGTTTCACTATTCCATCGTTTACATCGTTCACAGAGGTGGAACGGGAAGAAAGAAAGAAAAGCACAAAAACTATGATATCTCCCCGATAACAGAAGGACTCGAATGCCTTAAACATAAACAGGGATTCATATAAAGAAGAAGAAGAAAATGGGCGAGGGCGGAGCATTGACTCCTCCCCCTCCCCCTCTGCCCACCTATGAGCTTCCTCCTAGGGACGCTCTCTTCTCTTCCCACGATCTCTTCTCTGGCCTCTCTTCTCTTTTTTTTGTTCTCTCTTCTCTGCTTCTTCTTCTATTGCCGCTTCTCTTCTGTCGTTGTTACCTCTCTCTCTATTTCGTAAGTGGAGGAAGAAGGGTTTTTATAGGCTCAGCCCTCCCCCCTTCTCAGATTGAGCAACCTCGGCGCGCCTTTATGCGGAGAGGTCTTCCCGGTGCACTACAGTGAGATAACTGGGCTTCTCTTATGGTCACTCGGTGCCAAGGATTTTGGCCCATTTAGGGGCTTTAGTCATTCGGGCTCCCTTTTGTTTGTGGCATGAGCTGTCACAGTCACTGCATCTGCCTTGGCATTCATTTGATCCTTTGTATCCATAGTGGGGGATAAGTAGCGTGGATCCCATTCTATAGTCACCAGAATATCCCGAAAATATTCTTCATCAGTCACGTGACTGTATGGGGGTTGACATGGTTTTAATCAACACCACCGTCTGAACGATGGCTGTGCCAGACAGCAGGTTGGTCGGAGAAGGCTTCAGCCGGGTGAGGTATTGGTAGTGACTGCTCTTCTTCAATTCTGACTTTGCAGGGATTACAAGGGTCTTCATTGCTGGTTCTGTTCTCATCCTTGTCTCAGCTCATATTTCATCTGTCAACAAATGCCCCCCGCCTGTGGATGGCGTAAGTGCAGAATAAGCGGCACGGTGTCTGCAGGTGCATCATTTAGCATCTGAGAGTATCTTTCTCAGTCTTTCAATACTGATTTTCTTTGATCTTCAGCCTGATAGCTTTACTGTAATGGCTTCAGTATATTCTTTTTCTTTGTTTTTCCATATTTTCTAATATTTTTCTGCTTCATTAATAGCTTCAGATGGTTCTCGGCGCACCACAGCTTCCCGACGCGGAATTAATAGGTTCTCGGTGCGGAGGGGTTGGAAGGGTTCTCGGCGCGGAGGCTTCTCGGCGCTGGCTTCTCGGTGCACCTTTTGGCAAAGGGGGGAGTTCTCAGCGCGCCTTCTCGGCGCGCCTTTGGCAAAGAGGGGGGAGTTCTCGATGCGCATTCCATCGCGCCGAGAACCCCTCTTCTAGGGGTACTATTTAAGGCGCCGAGCGCCCCTTCTCCCCTCATTTCTCACTGGCCCTTCTCTCTCTTCACCCTCTCGGCGGCAGCGAGTTCTTCCCCGAGTGAGCTTTTCATTCTGTTCTTTTCCCTTTCATCAGATTTCATCCGGGTAAAATATTTATTTGGGGATTAAATCCCTTTTGCTTACGGGATCACTCCCTCTTGGTGGGTGACTCCCTATTTTCTTTGGGCAGACCCTGAATAAGGGGAGATGCTGCCGAAATTTTCACAAAACCTTACACTTAATCTTCATACGATTGTTCATTATTTTGGGGCTCACATTTATGTCATCCTTTGACTGTAAGTGCTGAAATGGCCTCCAGCTCTGCTGCTGCGTCTTCTGGGGTTATCGGAGCAAGCTCGTCAGCCCAGCCAGATATATCACGGGCTTTAGTGAACTGGTTGAATGTGCACAGCCTGGACTTTGGATATGGCAGAATTGCCGCCGTTGATGAATCCTCCGATTCTGAAACTAATACAGTATCGACGTCCAGGGTTTATTCTACTGCAGTGGAGACATGTTTCAGACGGGGTAGCGACTATCGTCTAGATCTTCCAAAGGACCGCCACCTGATGCCATTCATCCAAACTTTTACAGTGGGCGGCATGCGAGACCCTTTGGTAGCCCGTGCGGTTGAAGCCGCTATTCTTGCCGAAAGGGACAGCCTGAAGGAATCAGTATACCGGGGCAAGGCTATTTATCTTTCCGGGGAGAAGCGCGATTGGGACGTAATCCTCGGTATATCAGAGCTAGAGCTAGAGAAAAAGATGCTGACCCATGCCCTGGAATTTACACCCGCTTGGTGGGATACCGCCGGTGGCAGAGTTCACAAAGAAAAACCCGGCTACGGTCTGTTCCTGGCACCAATAAAGTGGGGGTATAGAGATGAACCTTTTGTGCTGAACTGTCTGGCCGTCCAGTTTAAGTATCAGCTAGCTGCCGGTTGGTTCGGGGACGCCAAGGTAACCGACGCCCATCTATTCCGAGTGGGAGCAGTAGAATTCACAGAGTTTGTTTTGAAGGAATACGCCTCTCTGCTGATCAGAGTCGGGGTAAATCACAGTGTCTTTGCTTCCAGATTCCGCTATCCCATCTCCCGAGGATTATGCTGCGGAATGTTTGAAGTGTTTTGCCCCTTATTCAACACATTTTATACAGCAGAGGGTGAAACGTCTCTCGACCTCTGGAGCTTGTCACAGCTTTCCGGCCTGCCCATTGACGGTGAGCCGTACGAAGAGCTTTGTTTGGAAGACTCTGAGAAGGACAGTTCTGATGGCGAAGACAGGTACTCACTTGGTTACTCATACCGGTATTTAATGAAAGCCTATCGCTCCATCTGTTTGGCTTATAGTAGATGATCTTCCAGGGGTTACCAACCCCGAGAGAAAAGCAGTAAGTTAAGGGTCCGAATCGGACAGTGGGTCCAGTATTTCTTCGGGGGTCCTTTGAAATATGCGGACTTTCCTTCTGTGGGGCCGACTGCCAGTAAGCAGATAAGAACTCCCCGTTACAAGTCAACTCTGCCAGCTTCACTACGCCGTATAGGCAAAGATGGTCCGAACCCAGCAGGGGTGGATCCTATCATACATTGTGCAGCTTATTTGATGTTTTGGTTGTGCACCTTCGCTCTCCCTCAGGGGGACGAGATGATTATCCGGCCAGAAGCTATATACCCGGCCTGTCAAATGGCCTGGGGGATGAGGTTGTCACTCTGTCCGGTGGCTTTATGTTTGATTTACAAATCTCTAGGGGACCTGTACAAGCACCGGGTTCCCCGCTCTTCGAGGACCGTAGGTCCATTTCATTTCTTCAACGCCTGGGTATGCACTCTCTTTCCCGAGCTGGCTCCCAGAACTCTACAGACGGATACATTATTACCCAGGATGATTGAGTTTGCTAGTGCCGAGCCCGGCTCTTTTTCTGATCAGCTGTTCAAGATAAGGGGCAGACCGATAAGGGTACCAGTAGACGCCCCCGGCAGCATTCATTTCTGGAGTTTGGCAGCGGGTTCAGCTCCTTTGGTCCATCCTCAGAGGGAATGTAAGATGGAAGAGGTAGAGACTTATATTCATCCTGTCTCGGGGGCTAATGTCGTTCGGTCTCTTCTGGAGCCAGAGCTGGTCAGGTGGGCCATGGCCATCCGGCCCAGTGTCTTAATCTTCAGAAAAGGTGGTTTGCTCTTCTTGAAACCATATTACCCATTCCGCTTCGGGAGGAACTTCGGCTATGACCAACACATCCCCACATCAGTTTCTCAGTTCCCTCTGGACAGTCGGGCCAAGCACGGGTCCACAATTATTGGTGACGGCCGGTTATGGTGGGATTTCTTTCATCGCCAAGATGGCGCAGCCTTCAGGGTTCCGACCATTTCTAACCGTGTTCCCCGCGTCTCATCAGAGTACATCAAATGGTGGAACACTCGGACCAGCTTTTATAGGGATGGCAGGGGTGCGTTCTAGGATGTGGCTGAGCGTTCTTTCTTGAAGCAGCAACCCAGGCCAGTATTTGACATTGCCGAGGCCCATCTGAATAGGATTTATTCACAGCACCCAAGAGAGGCAGAAACCTACTTGGCCAAACGTCGGGCCTTGAAAGAAGAAGGCTCTGAGCCACCCACTCATGTCTTTGCTGCCATCAATGAAGACACTTTCATGAAGAACTTAAGGCATCTGTGCCATGTAGGGAGTGCTCATCTGGAGACGCAGCAGTATCTGTTCCCCCCCGAAGAGCCGCTCCCCACATCAGTCCCATGGAAGGGTCCAACAGACAGATTTCATTCTTACAGGATGTTTGTGCGTAGGGAAGACCGAACTCAGACGTATTATAAGCACACGTCCTGGCTGTTTATTTTGTTGAATGTCCATGGGCTGTCTGTGGAGAGTCCGATAGCTGGCATTTTGAATAAGCCACTGTTTCTTTCCTTTCACTATGTTGATGGCTGGTGTATAGACCACCTCGGCATGTTTCATTGTCTTGACTTTCACGGTCACAACGACCTGGCTGCACTAGTGGAGAAGTGTCAGACAGTCGGTGACGTCTGCTGGCTCATTAAGGAGGCTGCTTCTCGCTCAAAGGAGGTGGCCTATCTGTACTGGCCGATTTCCACTTTCTATGATGGCCCAGCAGGTACGATCTTTCCTTTCTGACTGTAGTGCCTTCTGCTCAGTGTTAAACTTTGCATCTATTGATTTTCATTGCCCTTCTTGTGTCTTCAACAGACAGGCCAGACATAAAGCGACAAGGACTTTATAGGAAGATCATTGCATAGACTGAGAAGCCTGCTTATTTTGAGGTTCCTGCAGCAGCACCGACCACCACTCCCTTGCCTCCGGGCAAGAAAAGAAAGACTTCCGCCGTTAAGGCTGCAGTTGTGAAGGCCAAGAAGGCCAAGACAGCTCACGCTCAGCAACCGGCCCTGACAATGACGGACGCTAGGACCCCTCTCCCTGATATCCCTTCATTTGATGAGTTTGCATCTCAGAGGGAGGCCGCCCAGGCATCCGCTGAGGGTAACATTAATAGCCTGCAGCTGCATCTTTCACTATCTTCTTTGTTGAATCTTAAGGAGATCTTTGGCTCTGACCCCTCCTTTTTTTTTGATATAGCCCAAGAGCAGATTGTGGCGCCCTCTAAGGTGGACACCATATTGCCTTCTTCTACGCCGGCTAGCGAGGCAGAGGGTAAGTGTGTTTTCTCATCTCCTCTTGCGCATTTCAATTATTCTTCGGTCATCCTCCTCACAGACTTTTCACTGCGGTGACAGCCGGAGAGGAGGTTGGAGTCATAGCAGTGGCAAGAGACGTTCCTCAGCCATCGGAGGGTCACAAAACCCAGACGAAACGGGGCATTGTCCCCACAAGGTGCATAGTTACCCGGTCCACATCCCGGCATGCTCTAGAAATGACTGCCTAGCCTGTGGATAGTGTGGAAATATCTTCCAGTAGCTCTGCGACTGTCTCTGATGCAGAGGAAGAAGAAGAAGGTTTCAGTGATAGCAAGGCAGACATCTCCCAATCAGGGGTCCCATCCGTATCCACCAAAATTCTTCCACTATTCCACCCTCCCAAATTGCTGGTGCTGTCTTCTGAGGAGGAGCTACAAGAAGAATTTGCTGGTCTGGATACCGAAGCAGACATAACCCCTCCCTTTGTTGCTTCAGCTGCAGAGCTTTCCTCTCCCCTGCACTCTTTTGAGGACATTGACATCACATTAAGAGTGAGTCTCTTCTCCTTTTTTATGTTGTAATTTCATTGGCTCTTCTTTTTTTCATTCACTGCTTGATGTCCTCTTGATTTGTTCACAGGAACCTGCTGTCACCAGCCCAGTAACAAATGTAGCTTCTGAGGCCACTCCATTTGAAGCCTTGGCTATCATCCCTGTTCTGTCAGCAACCTGTGTGGGCATTTTTTGGATTGTTCGCCCCGTGCCAGTAAGGGTACAGTCTTCTACGGACCTGGCATTATTGGACTTGGGAGCCTCGGGGGAGAGCTCGGCTCTTATCAGAGTTTTAGATTTTAGAGCTGAGGCGGACCCAGCTAGGGGTTCTGCTTTTATACCGGCCGCAGTGATGACCATTGTGCCTGAATCAGCGATCCCTACAACAGCGATTATGGAGATTGAACCCCTGCCCCTTCGAGTCATAGCCCCTGCGGCCTCATCATTGAAGGAAGTAGCCGTTGCAGAAGAGATGGCCGAGCAAGAGGCAAACGTTGCAGAGACTAGACTGTTATCCATAGCTGGCCCAGAATCAATCCCCATGGTTTCAGAGTTGGAGGAGGGGGTGCCCCGGGAAGAGAACGTTGAAGATGTAGCCATTGCACCGGAGACCCATGAAGAAACAGCTCCAGCACTCACGAGCCCTTCCCATCCGAGCATTCAAACAGCAGCCCTTGAGGAGGTGGCTGTGGAAGAACCCTCAGCTCCGTAAGAAATTATAGAGAAGGTCCAATCGGCCTCTTCAGCAAATCTCCCGTCTTCTTCCTTCCAGCCAGATGTTGCATTATGGGCAGATATTGACAGTGAGGTGACTTTCAAAGTAACATCATTCCCTTCCCTTGGCTTTGCTTCATCCGAGAGCTTTGTTTGGCAAAATCTGGACATGTTGCGCCAACTGGTGGAGTCCCAGCCTGGACTGACTTATCCGCAGCTAAAAGAGATAGCCGAACGCTTCACTACTGGTCTGCAGGCGATGGGCTGTCCTTTAGAAACATGGGCCCAGCGTGTTCTGTTGTTGCTAAAATTTGTACACCGCCGGGATTTCCTGGCGCGTGTTATGTTTGACAGACTGGCAGCTTTGAAGTTGTAGAAAGTAGAGTGCAAATCTGAGCTGGGGAAGTTGAGCTCTATCCTTCAGGAGCGCCGAGGCCAACTGCAGTCTCTGACACAGCGGGAGCAGTTTATATGCAACCGGATAAACATTATAGAAGCTGAACTGGCAGATCTCCGAGCTGAAATGCCGCAGATAACAACCTCTCGGCCACAGTTCGCAGAGGAAGTAGCTCTGTTGGAGGGGCAGGTGGTGTCTCTTCAGGACGAGTCCGCTCGGCTACAGGAGGAGGAGGCTCGTCTACATGAGTTGGGGGCTGCTCCGTATGTGGGTCTTCTGGCTTTCGAAGACATCTTCCGGTGTCAGTGAACATCTCTTCTTTTTTTTCCTCCTCTTTTTGTAATACAATTCCCCCTCAGGGGCTCTTCTTGTACTCTTTTTCTTCTTTATATAGTGAAGAGGAATCTTTATGTTGGTCTCATGTGTGGCTGTTCTTCACTTATTGCATCACCATTATTTCATGATGATTCGGTAGCAGTTTTAGCAATCCTCATGCGGATAGCCCGTATTTAGCAGGAGAGCGTCCACCCCTTCATAGAAAGGATGGGGAACTCGCTCCACCGCGTGACGGTATCCGGAGGGTGCTTAAACCGAATTTTGTAGGTAGTAGCGGATGTCTTTTTCGGCCATATGTGCCGCAAGTGAGGTTGTTTGCAGAAAAGTGAATGAAAAGGTTTAGAGTATCATCCGGAATAGACGAATGGTCCATCCCGGGTAGGTTTCAAAGCCGGTCGGGGCAATGTGCCAGTCGACCAGTGAATGATTTTATCATCGATATTGGGTTTATATCGATGCAAAGAAGTTCTATAGGTTTCATCAGAATAGACGTAAGGTCTAGATTGGGTAGACTTTATCGTAGGTGGGACATGAAAGGGTATGCGGTTTTCGTCAGGACAGACGTAAGGTCTGAACTGGACATGTTTCATCATTGATCGGGCAAGGCGCCGGTCGACCAACGGTTAGTTTCATCATCGATATTGGGTTTATATTGATGCAAAGGAATTTCATAAGTTTCATCAGAATAGACATAAGGTCCAAACTAGATATGGTTTCATCATTGATCGGGCAAGGTGCCCGTCGATCAATAGCTAGTTTTATCATCGATATTAGGTTTATATCGATGCAAAGGAATTTCATAGGCTTCATCAGAATAGACGTAAGGTCCAAACTGGATAGGGTTTCATCATTGATCGGGCAAGGTGCCGGTCGATCAATAGCTGGTTTCATCATCGATATCCGGTTTATATCGATGTAAAGGAATTTCATATGTTTCATCAGAATAGACGTAAGGTCTAAATTGGGGGTAGGGTTTCGTCATTGATCGGGTGAGGTGCCGGTCGATCAACGGTTGGTTTCATCATCGATATTGGGTTTATATCGATGCAAAGGAATTTCATAGGTTTTATCAGAATAGACGTAAGGTCTAAACTGGGGTAGGGTTTAATCATTGATCGGGCGAGGTGCCGGTCGATCAACGATTGGTTTCATCATCGATATTGGGTTTATATCGATGCAAAGGAATTTTATAAGTTTTATCAGAATAGACGTAAGGTCTAAACTGGGTAGGGTTTCATTATTGATCGGGCAATATGCCGGTCGATCAATGGCTGGTTTCATAAGAGTGGTGATGGGTTTTATCGTCGGTGGGACTTTTGAAAGAGGTATGAAGACTTTATCAGGACAGACGTAAGGTCTATCCTGCAAGGGTTTTATCGCTGATCGGGCAAGATGCTGAGTGACAAATGGAAGGTTCTTGTAAATGGTGGGAGATGAAGGTAGCATGTCATTGGCATGGAACCTTTTAAATTAGCACATTATTGACCCAAGCGCCCTTTTGAGTTTTCACCGGAGCCATCCCGCTCTTACTTTTGCTCACACGCCCTTTCGGGTTTTCACGTGGCGGGGTACCCGATTTTACCTGCAGTGCCCTTTCGGGTTTTCACCACAGCTGGGTTTTGGCCATTTTTACCCTTGTTCAGAATGTCTGAACAAGTCTAACGGGGCATCTCTATTTTTAGCCCCATTTTATCTATTTTTTTCTCTTTCTTTTGTTGAACTGGGACTTTGGCTTTGTAAATTGTTAATCCATGTGCTCAACTGTGTATGCATCGTCATTGATGTGGGTGTTAACATCAATGCAAGGGGTATGGGGTTTCATCGTCCACCCAGGCGGAGGGCCTGGGTCGACTTGAGTGTGTTTTGTGGCTTAGGCGGGAAGCCGTTCACCGAGAGCATGACTGTAATCATTAATGTGGGGATTGACATTAACGCAAAGGAACGGGATTTCATTATCCATCCAGACGGAAGGTCCGGATTGACTTGAGAATGTGGGTAGCAGCTTGGGCACGAAGCCGTTCGCTGGGAATGTAGGTTTCATCGTTAATGTTCAAAGGGATGGGATCTCATCATCTATCCAGACGAAAGGTCCAGATTGACTTAAAGAAATGTTGATGCAGGACGGATGACTGACTCGGGCTAAGACGTACGACCTACTCGTTGTGCGGCCAGCACTAGCACACTAAGGCAAGCCGGGCGACTGACCACCGTGGTATTCTCCGGGTGGAGACGTCTCTCAACAGCGACTCTCTTGAGCCCGACGATCGTCCCTTGCGAGGGAAACATGGGGGATCGCGGCGATTAAGAAACCACCGTCGCCTAGGGTGTTAGTTCGCGCTCGGTGCTCGATTGGAGCCACGGAACGGGCGCTCACAACTCAGAATCACGGTGAATTTGAAACTAGCTATCGGCCCTATTCTCACAAACGCAGCAATATCGAAAGCATGCCAAACAGTAAATGTAAGGATCGGAACGAGCACGTACCTTCACGACTAGTCGTGGGGATGAATTCCCGGCCGATTTCCGAACAACCCCAATGCACACAAGATTAACTTTACAATTTCAGAAGCTTGGCCCACTCCACACAGGGAGGTATCGGGATACAATCAATAACTTTGGGGTTGCTGGAACCCAGGTTGACAGGCCACACTCGCAGGAGGCGAGGAACGCGTGCCGGAGCCGCTCGGGTACGCCGACGGAAAGCTGACCCGGTTCTGCCCGCGCTGGTCACCCTGCGCAGCGAGCTTGCGAAGGCTGGTACGGCTGGATCCGATGCCCGATCGGTGCACCGTTTATTGGAGGATGTCGGCGACTGGATGTAGTATCTTCACTCTGAAGATCGCGAACAGATGCTTTCAGATCTGGGCGCAGTGATGAATCTTCTGAGGTTCTAATTTTGTGCTCATAGAACTGCACAGAAACACGGTAAAATGTTGGGAAAATGGTTTTTGATGTCGGATCGGGGCGTTCCTTGTGGGAGATGGTAGGCCACGTCTAGTGAAAGAAATACTCTGAAGATCCCTCACACGGATCTTGGCTGGATGAAGCAGGGCAGGCTCTGAAAGTTGATTCTAGTTCTCAGTCGGGACTGCTCAGACCAGCCCGTGCGATCCCACAAGAACTGCCGTCACGATCAGAACCGGTCACGGATCGAGGCGAAACCAGCGGCAACACAGATAGGATTTGAAATACTACGATTTCTCTTCAGGAACCAACTTCAGATGGCATCAGGGTTGGGCTCCAGGAATTAAAACACAGACATCTTCAATTCTGGGCAGCATTCAGGAACCGATCTGCATGCCTCCATGAGAAAAATCGCCACTGTTGCTCACGAACTCCGATCGATGCGAAACCAAAGCTGAAAGTTTGATAACTTGTAGAGGTATCACAAAGAATTTTTGTGAAAGAATAAGATAAGAGGAAGGGAGGGATACGTGGTCAAGTCGCACGACCTAGTTCTGTCCAGTCCCAGGCCAGCTCAATGGGAGTCACACCCAAGAACACACTAAGAGAATCACTCTCTAAAGAACTTTTCTTTCAACAAAACTTCATTCTATTAAGCATAAACACTATACATGCCATTATATAGGGAAATACAAGGGGTAGGGGAAAGGGAAGATCGATGGAGCAAGGGGAGAGGGAAGGTGGCTGCGCCCCCTTTTGATTGTGATGGGAGGGGAGACCAAGAAAGGGGAGGGGAAGCTTCCTCCCTTTGAAATTCAAAGGTAGGTGGCATCCATATATGGTAGGCTAGCAGCCATTAGATCTTGACCAGCAGCCATCTATTAATCCATGTGGTGAATGGAGGTGGAAGAAGCTTTAAAAAAAACACAATTCCTAGCCTAATAAGCCAAAAGAGGGGGCGCCCCAATCTTGGGCCTTGAATGGGCCACATGTGGCCATGGCTTAACCAAGCCCATTCCAACCTAGATGGCTTAAGGCCAAATGTGGCCATGGCTTAACCAAGTCCATGAATGAAGAGAGCCCACTCTAGATTATCCAATCTAGAGAACCCACGTAGGAAGGAAGCCCATATGGCTTATGGATCCATTACAAATAGATCAAGGCCATTTCTACTTATGGAATGCTTAAGGGGCTTTAACAATTTGGCCCTTTAGGAGCCTTACAACCAGCCCATTAGCAAATTATATATACAATACCCTTTCCAAGCCCAATTCAATGCCAAAAATGTCCAAATTCAAGCCAAATTGTCCCTAATTGGAAGAGAAGCTGAAGTAATTCACTTGGTGCTCCGCGTATGGCACCGTCGGTTCGCTGACGTGTCACTTGATCGCCCTGGTGTCCGCACCAAATATGTGTAGTAGCTTGGGCACGAAGCCATTCGCTGGGAATGTAGGTTTCATCGTTAATGTGGGGTTTGACATCAACGCAAAGGGATAGGATTTCATCATCTATCCAGACGGAAGGTATGGATTGACTCGAGAATGTGTGTAGCAGCTTAAGCATAAAGTCGTTCGCTGGGGATGTAGATTTCATCGTTAATGTGGGGTTTAACATTAACATAAAGGAATGGGATTTCATTATCCATCCAGACGGAAGGTCCGGATTGACTTGAGGAAATATGTTGTGTTTTTATCAGAGCAGACGAAAGGTCTACCGTGGATGGGTTTCAGCATCGATCAGGCAGTGTGCCGCTCCATCAGTAGCTGATTCCACCACCGGTATTGGGTTTATACCAATGCAAGGAGTTCCATAGGTTTCATCGGGATAGACGTAAGATCTAAACCGGATAGGTTTCATCGTTGATCGGGCAGTGTGCCAATCGATCAATAGCATGTTTCATCATCGGTGGGACATATGATAGGTTTCATCAAAAATGATGTAAGATCTAAACTGGATAGGTTTTGCCGTGGTGGGTCTCGGGCAGAAAGTGAAAGGGTTTTATTAGAACAGATGGAAGGTCTATTCCGAGATGGGCTTTAGCATTGATCGGGACGATATGCCTTATGATCGACGGGGTTTCATCATCGGTGGGACATGCGGTGGATGTGCTGCCGAAGGAGATTCATGAAGTGAACTTTCTATATTACCACATTACTGACCCAAGTGCCCTTTAGGGTTTTCACCGGAGCCAGCCCCCTCTTGCTTTTGTCCACGTGCTCTCTCGGGTTTTCACGTGGCGGGGTACCTAATTTTGCCCATAGTGCCCTTTCGGGTTTTCGCCATAGCCGGGTTGTTTGCCATTTTTGCACTCGTCCAAGATGTTTTGGACAAGTCCAGCGGGGCACCTCTATTTTAAGCCCCATTTCTTATCATTTTTTATTTTTTCTATCATTTCTCTTTTTTTTGATTCTCGCGTTATTTTCTGAGCATGTGCCATTCTCGCGTTATTTTTTCTATCACTTCTCTGAGTGCTACTACCTCCGCCCACCTAGAGAAGTAGTCTGTTATAGCCAAGATGTACCTGTGTCCAGCTGAGGAAGTCGATAGTGGCCCGACCACATCAGTTCCCCATTGAGCAAAAGGCCAGCTGGGAATTGTTGGGTGTAGAGCTACATGAAGCCTCCTGGGTACAGCGGCATGCTCCTGGCATTTCTGGCATGACTTTGTAAACTGGCAACAGTCTTCAAACATAGTGGGCCAATAATAACCCAGCTTCTTGATTTCAATCTTCATCTTAGGCCCAGTCTAGTGTGCCCCTGCTGTTCCAGCATGTATCTCTTTCATCGCTTGCCAAGCTTCTTCAGTAGACAGGCAGCGAAGCAAAATCTTTTTGCGGGCGTATGCAATAATTCGGAACAAAGTTCCATTTCTGCATTCATAGGAATCTTTAACCCTTAGGAGTTTCATCCTCTCTTCTTTATTCTTAGGCAGCTGTTGGTGTAGGAATCACTGCAGTAGATGCTGTCTCCAATCAGACCCCTGTACTCTGTCAACGGCGTCAATCTCATACTCTTCAGGACACGTTTCCAACATGCTGGGGACTTGCCGCCTGTTCATGACAATGATGTTGAGTGTCTCATCTGGCGGGACTGATAGTGAGCTGGCCAGCTTTGCTAGTGCGTCAGCTTGAGCATTATGTCCCCGGCCAACATGATTGAGCTCAATGTGATAGAAATTTGCCATGAGGCATATAGCCTTTTGGTGATAGGGGTTCAATTCTGGCTTTCGCACTTCGAATTCCCCCTGCATTTGTTTTATTACTAACATTGAGTCACCGAATACCTGAAGCATCCGAATGCCCATACTGAGGGTGATCTGAAGACCAATTATCAGAGCTTCATATTCAGCTTCATTGTTGGTGCAGGGCTTGTTTATGGAACATGAGGTGTGCATTACTTCTCCCTCTGGCGATTTCAGCACAATGCCGGCCCCTGCACGTATTCTGGTTTTCCCATTGGAATCAGTTTCTGTTCTTGATGCCCCGTCAAAATATAGTTTCCACATGACTGGCTGGGTTTGGCATGCTTCGAGCACTTCATCATCAGGGAGCTTGGTCTCCAGCATAGCATTTTCTGGCACAGGGTGCTCTGCAAAGAAATCAGCCACAGCCTGACCTTTTATAGCCCTTCGAGGTATATAAGTGATGTCAAACTCCATCAGAATCACAGCCCATTTGCCTAGTCGACCTTTGAGTGTCGGCCGAGTCATTATATATTTGAGTGGATCTGCTGCAGATATCAACCTGATCTCATGTGACAGCATATAGTGTCGGAGCTTCTTAACAACGAAAACCAGTGCCAAGCAGGTCTTCTCTATGTAAGTATATCTTTCTTCAGTTCTGATCAACCTTCTGCTAAGGTAGTATAAGGCTTGCTCCTTCCCCTCTTCATTTATTTGTGCTAACATTGCCCCCAACAAACAATGTGTGGCTGCTATATAGAGGATCAAAGGGCTGCCCTTGATTAGTGCCCCCAATACCGGAGGGGTCTTGAGATATTCCTTCAGCTTTTCGAAAGCCTCTTGGCATCTTCCATCCCACAGGAATGGCACATCTTTCATCATGAGCTTATGAAAGGGGTGGCACCGACCCGACAAATTTGATATAAATCAGCGGACGTAGGCCAGACGCCCTTGAAAAGACCTTAGCTCAGACAAATTCTTCGGTGGAGGGAGTTCTTGAATAGCCTTGATCTTGGACGGATCAATCTCAATACCCCTGTGCCGGACAATAAATCTGATAAATTTTCCGCTGGTCACGTCGAAGGCGCACTTTATAGGGTTCATCTTCAGCTCGTATTTCCGCAGCCTTTGAAATACTACCCTCAGGTCTTGCAGATGATCTTCTTTCTTTCTGGTTTTCACCACCAGGTCATCAACATAGCACTCCACTTTTTTGAAGGGCAAATCATCAAAAATCTTCGTCATGGCTCTTTGGTAAGTAGCGCCGGCATTCTTAAGGCCAAACGGCATTCTTTTGTAGTGAAATATTTCTTTTGGAGTACGAAATGCAGTGTGTACTCTGTCTTTTTCAGTAATCCAAATTTGTTGTCTCCGGATGAACCATCCATAATTGACATGGCTTCATGACCAGTGGTTGCATCAATCATCACTTCAGTAATTGGCACTGGGAAATCATCCTTCGGGCAAGCCTTATTAAGGTCTCGGAAGTCAACACATATTCTGATCTGCCCATTTTTCTTCTTTACGGGCACTATGTTTGCCAGCCATGTGGTGTACTAATTTTCTTCGACGAAGCCAACATCAATAAGCTTGTCGACCTCTTTATTGATTTGGTTGATCAGCTCAGGTCGCATCCTCCTGGGTGGCTGTTTTATGGGGCTGGCTTCCGGATTAATCGTCAGCAGGTGTTGTGCCACATCGGGGTTTAATCTTGACATTTCATCATACGTCCAAGCAAAGCAGTCTCTGAACTCCCTCAGAAATTGTATATAATGTTCTCGGACCTTTGGTTCCAGCAGAACACTAAGAAAGGTTGGCCTTGGTTCCTCTTCTGTCATCAACAGTGGCCTGGCCACCATCTTCAACTTCGGGCGGAGCCTCCTGTAAATCGATGAAACCTCCCGGGATATAGTCTTTTTCAGTCTCAGAGTTCTCTAATTCTTCATGCTGGACCCCGGCCGATGATGACTCATCATATAGGGCAGAAACCATTCGACTTTGTTCAGCTTGCCCATGGGATATGACTGACTCCGTGTACGGCTTAAAGATTAGGTCTTCCACTTCCGGAGGCTTTACTAGCGTAAATTCCTCGGGGGAATCTATATTTTGCAGAGCTCGAACTTCTTCCAGAATACGTTCAAACTCTAAGCATTCCCTTGTATCATAAGAAATCCGGTCTTCATCCGGGGTTCCTGTGTCAAACTTTGCTTCAGCCTGGAACATATCTTCTTTGCAAGACAGCTCCTCCCAACACCGACACACATTTGCTTCATCAGACTTTTCTGCCTCTGGTTGGCTATTAGAAGGCCCATCATCCATTATGGACTGGTATATAATCTCTTCATCTTCTGAGGGGTAATCGTCATAACCCATCTCAGGAGGGTTTTCATGTGAGAAGAAGGCGGAGATGACATATATCTTGGCCTCATAGTATTCCTGAAGAGTGTAACCCAATCCCGGGTGCTGGGTGATCTTCATTAGTTCCTTGTTGTTCCGGGGTGGATCCCAAAGCTCCTGGAATGCTTTCTTCTGGGCGACGGACTGCAGCGAAGGCATCTATATTTTGGAGAACATCTGCGAGACCCGTTGTGTGGTGTAGTCCAAGCCTGTGATTGGCACCATTCGGCTTGTGGATTCTTCCGGACCATGCAATCCTTATCGTCTTCCTCAACAGGCTCTCCGGTGTAAAATATGATAGGAGGCTCGCAGAAGCGAGGGACCTCCATAATCCTGAGTGGCAGCACTGTCTGGCATTCCAAACTGGCGACGGGCTTGACTAGCCCTTCCGGCACCCCGACTTGAGTATATTTTTCTTTCATTTCTTTATCAGTATCATTGGGATGAACGCTTGGAGGTGCAATCCGTGCAAAATCCCCAACATGAGAGATATGGGATACCTCATGCTCCTTGACATAGCCCCGTAGTGGTGGCGGAGGCCAATCCTCTATCTTCACTGCCGACTTCTCCTGGCTAGTCACAGCTTCTTTCCTCTTATCTTTTTGAGGAATGTCCGTATAATAGGACGCATCGAGCATGTGACACTCGAAGACTTCAAAGGGGTGCAAATCTGCGAACACCCTTTCTTCTTTACCATCATGACAGTACTTAATGCACTGATGCAGCGTGGACGGCACTATCTGGTATTCATGCAGCCACGGTCGCCCCAACAAGGCCTTATATGTGGTGTTAGACTCGATCACATAGAATCGCACCACAGTAGTGAGGTCCCCCAGTGTGAGGTTGAAATCTGCTACCCCCAAAGGTGTCTCACACTTCTGATTAAAGCCCGCAATCTTCATGTCTCTGACCTTAGTGAGGTGCATATCAAAGTAGTACTTCTGATAGATGCGGTATGGCAGAATGTTTACAGCAGCCCCTGGATCTATCAATATCTGGCTTAATGGCTGGCAGTTGAGATGTCCTCTCATGTACAGCAGCCTGTTGTGGCTGGGATTTGGAATCAACATGTCATCTTCAGTGAAAGTGACTGCTGGCCCAGAATCTACTTCTGTTAGTAGTGCTTCATACTGTGCTGGCGACTGTAAAGCGTCGATAATTGCTTGGCGGGCATCCTCGCTCAAGGAAAGAATTTCCCATATAGAGAATCTAGTGGGGAGCTTCTTCAGCATTTTCATAATTCGGCTGCCTACCCGGACATTGGAGAGCCGCATCTCTTCTGCCCAGCGGGGCTTTGGAGGCTCACGAGGTGCTTGCGGCATTACCTGCCCACTTCTTGTCTCAGTTTCTTGGTTGGTTTCTTGAGGGGCTTCTTCTGTAAAGACGGCCCTTAGTGTCGCTGGGGGATCTTTTTCTTCTTCCTCACCCTGCTTAGGCTTCAGAGCCGTTGACTGTTGGCGCTTGTTACTTCTGACTGGTGCAGCTTGTAGCGGCTTTTCGCCCTCTAAACTGGATAGGAATTCAAGGAATGACGGAGCTCCATCCCCTTTCTTCTCTTCTTGGTATAAACTAGCAGGAGGAGGAATCTGGACACCTCGCACTTCCGACTCTGGTATCTGATAAGGCTGCTCTCCCCTGAAAATGGTATTGTGATTGGTTGGCGGGGGACGTCCCCATCTTCTCCCAGAACGGGTAGCATGCGCTGAGGTTGAAGCTTCAGCATGGTTGGCTTCCAGTGGCGTGGCCGATGCCTCTGCATCATCATTTTCCCCAGGCAAGGTGAACAGCACCGAGAGGGTATTGCAGTGTACTGTCATGACTTTCTTTTCTTTTCTGATCTTTAGCTGCCTTTTCTTCTTCTGGTGCTTTGGCTTTGCCGGCTCTTGCCCCCAGAAAGGTTCAGTCTCATCTTTTTTTTTATTTTTTCTCTGGTTTCTCTTCAATGGTCAATTCTTCCAGCTACTCCCAGAGTATACAATCTTTTACCAGCAAGGGCTTCGGCTCAGTCTGTTCATATTCGTCGAGCCCGTTGATGTACTGTTGGAGACGTTTTGCCTCATGACTTATTTCTTTATGTGTGGGAAGCGGAGTCTGCCTCCTCCGATTGTGGGTGGGGATTCGGATGACCGGCTTTGTCTCAGTTACATGCCAAATTGGCTTTATTGGAGGTGGACCCGGCTTCGGAGTAGTATTCCGGATGAATGGCCCAGTTGTTCCGGCGACAGGTGCCCTCTTTTTAGTCTTCACCGGCTTCGACTGCCACCCCTCCTGATCCCTTAATGGGGTAAGGAAGCATGCCTCATAAGTGTGCTTAGTGCATTCTTCAACAGCCTCTTCGGGTAACTGCTGATATACAGAAATCATATTTGCAGCCATCCTCAGCGCTGGAGGTTCATGAGGGCGTGGAGGGTTCACCTGGTAATCTCCAATTGCAGCTCACCCCTTTTAAACATAATCTCCATTACATCTTTGAAGACATAGCAGTCTTCTATAGCATGCCCCAGTGTCCAGTGATATGGACAGAACAGTGGGTCGTCTCTCTTTGCTGCATCAGTGGGTCTCTTTGGTTCGGGCAACGTTATTTTGTTGAACTTATAAGCCCAATTAAACAGTGCACCCGTCTTATCTTTGGGGAAGGAGTATGCCTTTCTCATCTTGTTCCTTAGGGAAATCTTTTCTTTCATTTCTGCTGGGCCTGCTGGCGGAGGAGCATCAGTTGCCTTATTTTTTTACTTTCTGTTGTTCAAAGGTTCTGAAATCAACGGTGTTGACTTCTGAATGTGATGGCCGTCGATCAACAGCTTTCCCTTTTTGCATAGCAGGGGCATTAGTGGCCGGACGCTTAGATAGGAACGTCTCGACCTCTGCAACTATGTTATTTAACCGGTCAAATGTTCTGACATCTACCCCGATCATCTTTTCCAGTACCTCCCTTCTGAGACTCTGTTTGCATATTTGTACTGCATCTTCTTGATGGGGAGGTCGCCTGCATCTCATGGCCAGAGTCCTCCATCTCTTTATGTAATCCAGGGCGGGCACACCTTGTTTCTGCCTGGATGCATACAGTTCGACTATTGTGATTTCTCTTTCTGTAACATGAAACCTGTCTCAGAACTTCCGCTGCATATCGGGCCAGTCAGCTACCGACCCAGCTGGCAAACTGGAGTACCATTCAAAGGCTAACCCTGTAAGGGACGAGCCAAAGAATTTTAGCAGATATGCTTCATCGGTCGCCAGGTCGCCCATAACTGTAGTGTAATAGGCTATATGCTCCCTGGGAGAGCCTTGGCCATTGAACTTTTCAAACTTGGGCGGCTTGCTGATGCCTAGTGGTAGTCTCTTGGCAGCATAGTGTGCAGGGTACGGTACCTTGTAGACATCGTAAGTACCAGAATCATCCCCGACTTTCTCAGACAGCTTCATCTCGACAATCTTTTCTATCATCAGTTTATTTGCCACAGCTGGGTCCACTGGTTCCGGAAAGAAATATGCCTGCTGATGGCTGAAAGGGGTCATCATGACCGTTGTATGTAGCGTTGGCTGAGGTGCTGGCACAGCAGACTGCGTTTGAGATGCAGAGGGTTGGGCTGCCACCTGCTGTGGGAGAGGTTGACTTGGCGCCCTGCCTTCGTTATTCAGATGAGGAACAGCTGGAACGGCCACCTCCGCTGAGCTGGAAGTCTGCCCTGCTGGCTCGGCCTGCTTAGAAACAGGTGTCTGTTCATTTCTCTCATTCAACTGTCTCCTGAGAGAGCCAATTTCCTGCTGATATCTTCTGAACATCATCTGGATCATGGGATCCAGGGTTGTTGGAATCTGCATTTCTCCCGAAGTCCCTTCAGCGGGGTCTAAGAGAGGATCGTCTTCTTCTTCAGCAGTCACCACATTTACTGTCATCGTGGTGATCCTTCGGGCTTCATTGACGGCCGAGAGGTCGCCTTGATTAGCAGCTACTATCTTATCTTTCGCTGCTTGGCTTCTTCTTGTGACTGCACCTGGTCTGTGCGCCAGCTGGTCAATTCTTCTGGTTGACTCGGTAACATACCATATCTTCCGGCGACGCCGGCCATATTGCAAGCAAGAATCTGCATTTTCCCTCTCTGCCTGCGAATTCTTCTCTTGACCTGTCCATGATACGTCAGACGGTCAAATATAGACATTCTTTTCTCTTTTCCTTCCCTCTGTTGGATATCTTTCTCATATCTGGCCCCGCGGCCATCTTCATAGTCATTGGAGTCCGAGGACGAAACTCCTAGCATCACTTCTTCATGAACTTCTTCTTCTTCCTCCATAGTGCCCAAGGCACGAGATAGTCTTTGTTGCCCTAGGGAGGAGTTCCCTAGGCAATGAAAGTAATCCTGAACCACCCGGTTCATCTCTTCCTGACTGTGCCCTTGTAGCTCTGAACGGGGCAGCAGTCTCTCTTGAGTCTTCGGCTGATAGGCCAGCCTCGAGACTTGAGCAGCCAAGTACTCTGACTTGGGGTATCTGAATACATCGGCTTGTCTAGCGCAGGCCCTGGGTCTCTGTGGAACAGCAACAGAAGCAACTTCCTCCATTCTTCTTTTATCTTTCTTTTGAAAATCTTCGCCCCTCCTCCGGGGTGAGTGACAGCAATATCTTCCTCCTTCTTCTCCCATCTCCTGCCCCAGCTCTGGGGCGGGTGACAGCAACATTTTCTTCTTGAGCTGGTGCCCAGCTCTGAATTTTCTTTGGCATCCAGACTTGTTTAAACCTTGCCGGCTTAGGTGCCAGCGGCTGTTTTCCCTTATTCTCCCAGTCAGCCTTCCTGGTGGCCAACGCCTGGAATCTGTTGTTGGTACGGACTGATGGAATGACCCTGTCAGGCCGTGCATCTATGGGGCGGCCGTTGAGGTTCACCCTCATGTTCCCAACCATCATAGTTTTTCCTGAGGCCGAGAGACGACCTCCAGTTGCAGCAAACTGGTTCCTCCGGTTGTTTCTCCTTCCCTTACCAGCAGTGGCAGAGGCAGCAGTCTTCCTCTCCATGTGATGGACAAAGCAAGAAACGACAGTAGGAGCAACCGCCGTCTTCTTCTCTTCAGCTCTTGGTGCCACCGTGGTCTTTACCGTGGCGGTGTTTCCAGCTTTGTTGTCGACTTGCAGCAGGTCGACGAACACTAGGCCCAAGCAATTGGGCAGACCCACCGCCGGAGGCATGGATCCGAACTCCATCGGTACCACCAGGTACCCTCCGTAGATGTGGCCATCGACCACTTGCTGGCCGAAGCGAACAGCAACCAGTCCAGTCTCCATTTGTAATTTCTGCGAGTAAGATTAACACACAGTTAGAATTTTGAGAGAGACCGCCGGGCCTCCTGCTTTTGGCGTAAAGATGAAGGGAGACTAGGTCCCACCGGCGTGCCAGCTTTGTGGGGATGGATTTTATCCGATTTATATTTTATTATTTTTTTATATGTTGGTTATTTTCTGTTTGCATTCATTGATTATTAGGCGTGCCAGTCACCGGGGTGACAATTTATTATGCGCTCGACCTGACTTGGTCAGTCGATTGTGAGATTCGGGTTGGGACCGGAAGTCCGCCATACCGTAAAGGCTATGGCGTTAATTACGCCCTTCCTAAGAAGGACAACCCTTGATTAAACGCCAAAGACAGGAGGCCTCGGAGGGCGATCAGAAATATTAATGTGCGTAATAAAGTTTTCATGCTATAAAAAAATGAACGAGCATGTGGTAGACTTGTTGAGTTTAATGAATTAAATCGGGCAGCATATCCCCACTATCTTGGACTATGCCGAGTGGGAATAGAAGACCATCCATGCAGCGGCAGGATGGAATCCGTGAAAGATCGGGTATATTTGACCCGGAATCCGAAGAGGGACCGATGTACCATGATACACCATATGCCGGTGCGATGTTTTGTTGATATCCCCCTTCGAGGGACCATCGGAGGACATGCAGTGGCAGAACTCCATGGGCTAGCGGGGTTAGGCGAAAATACCATAGTCACTCGGTGTGATGTGGGCGAATTTCGGCAGCATATCCCCTTATCTTGGATCATGCCAAGGAGAGATAGACCATCATCCACGGGATGCCGGGATGAAGGCCGAGAGAGAAGGGCACTAAGCCCGGGAACACTGCTTGCATTCGTAGCACCGGTTGATATTCCCTTGGAAACCATCGGAGCACATGCAGTGGCAGAGCTCCTTAGGTTCATAGGGTTACAGACGGATCTGATTCGGGACGATGTAATGTAGGGAAGGCCATTCCTCATTAATTTATCTCCTGAGGTGTGCATGATGACCTCTAGATATCCCTCAGACGGGTACAATGGAGTGATCAGAAGTTAGAATGAGGTGTAGATGGAAGTTCTCGGCGTAGCTTTCATATGAAAAGGGGTTCTCGGCGTAAAGGGGTTCTCGGTGCGCAAACCATCGCACCGGGAGCTGCTCACGGCGCCGGGAAGGTCAGCATGAGTGTAGAAGGGCTTCTCGGCTGCATGGAGGTGGGTTCTCGGCACAGCTGGAGTGGGCTTCTCGGCAAGCCAGGTTCTCGGCGCCTAAAGTGCCGCGTCGGGAACTATTCACCGCGCCGGGAAGGTTCCACACCGGGAAGGTAGGGGCGCCGGGAAGCTTTCAGGGTTTTCAGGGTTTCTACGGAGCTCTGTTCTAAGGGTTTTGAAGCCCAGATTCAGATTGGGGTAGGCTTAAGGACACAAATGGGAGGTTGAGCCAGGGGCTTTGCTGGAATAACACCAAAGAATCACAGGGAGATAGGGTGTATTGAGGGATCGAGGTCATCGGCTATTTGGAACCCTCTAGAAATAGGTTTTCTCCTTGTGTCATCGGTCGTCCAGGAAATCAAGAGATAGCTGTCTCTGATTCCTGTGATGACCTAGTGGCTTGAGAAACTCAGGAAATAGAAGGACTTCACAGCGTTAACGCCATCGGCGTCATCGAGGAGGAAGGAGGACAGAGCCCAAAAATCCACAGAAATGAGGATTGGGACTCTTCTGCCTCCGTTCCTTTAGGAACAGGCATATGAGCGCAAGAAATCATCCGAGCTTTAAGCATCGGGACAACTAACCCACACAGTGGACAACATACATTCCAAGGAAGCAAAGAAAGGAAGATTTGACCATCGCAAGTTCGGCAGAACAACCACGAAATCGTGTTTCACTATTCCATCGTTTACATCGTTCACAGAGGTGGAACGGGAAGAAAGAAAGAAAAGCACAGAAACTATGATATCTCCCTAATAATAGAAGGACTCAAATGCCTTAAACATAAACATGGATACATATAAAGAAGAAGAAGAAAATGGGGGAGGGCGGAGCATTGACTCCTCTCCCTCCCCCTCTGCCCACCTATGAGCTTCGTCCTAGGGACGCTCTCTTCTCTTCCCGCGATCTCTTCTCTGGCCTCTCTTCTCTTTTTTTTTGTTCTCTCTTCTCTGCTTCTTCTTCTATTGCCGCTTCTCTTCTGTCGGTGTTACCTCTCTCTCTATTTCGTAAGTGGAGGAAGAAGGGTTTTTATAGGCTCAGCCCTCCCACCTTCTCGGATTGAGCAACCTCGGTGCGCCTTTATGCGGAGAGGTCTTCCCAGCGCACTACAGTGAGATAACTGGGCTTCTCTTATGGTCACTCGGCGCCAAGGATTTTGGCCCATTTAGGGGCTTTAGTCATTCGGGCTCCCTTTTGTTAGTGGCATTAGATGTCACAGTCACTGCATCTGCCTTGGCATTCATTTGATCCTTTGTATCCATAGTGGGAGATAAGTAGTGTGGATCCCATTCTATAGTCACCAGAATATCCCGAAGATATTCTTCATCATTCACGTGACTGTATGGGGGTTGACATGGTTTTAATAAACACCACCGTCTGAACGACGGCAGTGCCAGACATCAGCTTGGCCGGAGAAGGCTTCAGCCGGGTGAGGTATTGGTAGTGACAGCTCTTCTTCAATTCTGACTTTGCAGGGATTACGAGGGTCTTCATTGCTGGTTCTGTTCTCATCCTTGTCTCAGCTCATATTTCATCTGTCAACACCGCTGAAGATAGAAGAGATGATCACCAAGCTAGTGAGAGTGTGCCCAGTGGGAGCACATCACCGAATCAGCTACACACCCAAATACATCGCAGTAAGTGTGGGCATATTCCTTGTTGTCTATTTGAGATTGAAGGGGAAGTTCTAATGTGTCTGCCCACAGATGATGATGAGCCTAATTCTGTTAAAGATGCGTTTGCATTATCTTCTTGGAAAGAGTGGGATGCTGCTATGCAAGATGAAATGAAGAATGAGGTCTGGGAATTAGTTGATCTCCCCTCTGGGCGCAAAGCTATTGGAAATGAATGGATTTTCAAAATTAAGCACAAGGCAGATGGATCGATCGACAAATATAAAGCACGACTTTTGGTGAAGGGCTATACTTAAAAGGCGGGAATAGACTTTGATGAGACATTCTCTCCTGTGGTGAGATTCATATCAGTTCACCTCATCCTAGCCATTGTTGCTCATTTAAATTTGGACATTTTTCAGATAGACGTTAAGAGTGCATTTCTTAATGGAGAACTAGACGAGGAGATCTATATGACTCAACCAGAAGGATTTGAGGTAGAGGGACAAGAGCGCAAAGTTTGTCTTCTCAAGCATTCCATTTATGGCCTCAAACAATCGTCTAGGCAGTGGTATTTTAAATTCCATAAAGCAATTATTTCATTTGGTTTTGAGATGATTGAGGAAGACCACTGTGTATATGTCAAATGAATAGAGAAGAAGATTCTTATCTTGTCATTGTATGTCGATGACATATTGTTGGCTGGGAATGATATAAAGTCAATCGAAGCCACTAAGCAGTGGTTGTCTTCTGTCTTCGAGATAAAAGACATGGGTGAAGCAAATTACGTGCTTAGAGTAAAAATCGTAAGATATCGCTCAAAAAGACTTCTGAGTCTGTCTCAAGAGACCTATATAAATAAAATCCTAGAGCAATTCCGAATGCATTATTCCAAACCCATCGATACTCCAATTGATAGGGGATGTGCTTTGAGCATAAGTCAATGCCCACAGACTGATGAAGAAAAGAAAGAAATGTCTAAAGTGTCATATGCAACTGCAATAGGGAGTATGATGTATGCTATGTTGTGTACTCAACCTGACATTTATTATGTAGTCAGATTGGTCAGTCGCTATCAGAGTAACCCTGGTCTCACTCACTGGAAGGCAGTGAAGAGAATCTTTTGATATTTACGTGGAACGACAAACCTCGCCTTATGTTACAAAGGAGGTGACTTAAGACTGAGAGATTATAGCGATGCTGATTGGGTCAGTGACAAAGATGAGTGAAAATCTACCTCAGGCTATGTGTTCATGCTAGGAGGTGGGGCCATTTCTTGGTGCAGCAATAAACAAACGTGTATTGCTTTATCCATAATGGAGTCGGAATACGTGACTTGTTCAACAGCATGTCAAGAGGCTGTTTAGTTATGGAATTTCCTGCGGCGATTGGCCATAGCACCAGCCTGAAGAGACAGTGTTGTTGTACATTGACAGTAAATCGGCATTGGCCTACGCTAAGGATCTAAAGTATCATAGTAGAACCAAACATATTGACATTCGCTATCACTACATTCGGGTTAGTGGCGCTCCGACACATATCTACTGGTCGTATGGTAGCAGACCCACTAACTAAACAGATTCCTAGAGAGGCCTTCTTAACCCATATCGTAGCTATGGGGTTATGTAAATTGTAAACGTGAACAATTTTTGTTGACATCAATTAATATTGCTATTCTTTCATGTGTGTCTTAAGATGCTATGCAAGTTTACATATCATTTAAAAGAAAATATCACCAGGCTCGAATTGACCCTCTAACATGGGTAATTCACCTTGGCGCTAAGATAGCGAGCAAGATAACACATTAGACATCTCTGGCGCTTGAAAAGTGAGCAAGATATATATGAAAATTAAACTATTCTGTCGCCTTAGAGAGAGCTAACAAGAGATCCACTTGGGTCGCTCACAGGTTCCCTTTGCCTTATCCTGTGAAGCCTGACTAAGCCGGATGTGAATCTCATGACATGGCGCTGAGTGGGAGGGACAGTGGCATAAGATTCAGGTTAGTCATAATGGGAGTGACTAGACTAAGATCCGTATAGTGTTTAATTATTTTGAGTGACATCCCCATGTCGATGGGAGAACACCATAGCATGCGTCTCATACCGCATGTGCTACATACGACCATATTGTAAGGTTCCACACAGCACCCTTGGGCAATGCAGCGGATAACAAAATTTTATTTGCCCGAACCCGGCTGCATGGAATCCAAGATCCATGCTCTGATCGACGTTTTAATCACCCCAACCCCTAACTACGGGTTGCGTATTTATACCTTGCGCGGAACGACACTGTCCGCAAAGCCCGATGCAGAATATCGAGCCGCACAGATGCACGGCCTCTGGAGCTGATCCACACGGATCCTTGCGCACGACAGTACCCCCCGGCACGACCTTCCCCGAGCTACCCTTTCTAGAGAGAGAGAGCTTCTAGAGAGAGGGGGAGGAGTTAATCACTCCTTCTCTTGCTTATGTGCTTGATTAGGCAAAGAGAAGAAGTGATTCTCGTAGCATTCATATATATAGAATTTTGGCCTTTGCTCAAAGAGCTTCAAAGGACCAAAACTGTATATATGACATTTCTATTATTATACATATATATTAAGCCCTTTTTTATACTCCTTTCCAAAAGGAATTCAAATGAATTAATATATACATTTGTACAATAATAATCCGTCACCCAAGAATCCATTGTGTGTGATCCTCTAGACCCACAGTCACTCTAGTTTAAGGCCCATTAACTTCTAATTCTCAATTAGAAGTAAATTAAACTTATTATTCGCTTCTACTAGAGTCGAATAATAGTTTAATTTATTCCGAACCTTTGATCACGTTGGGTCAAGCAAATCCGCGTGATCCTAGAGGACGCCGGGTTTAAACCAGTCTGTCTGGTACCTGTAAGTCTACAGTTACCGCATCGATATAATCCCTCGCTCCTTCTATGAGTCTGGTACGATCGAGGGTATGGTTTCTGTCAAACCCTATGATCGTGCCATTTGACCATGACCTCCCTAAAGTGTATGACATCCGTTCTAAACGAACTCACACGACCCTGGCCATGGATTTAACGGAGCGTCAATGTCATGACCCATTAACTGTCTGATATATACCCGACAGTGAGCGATCCCCTCTTGACCATTGATGATCTTCACACGTATCCTGGAGTGGTTAATGACTCGACAACTCATGACTTATGGTTAAAGTCACTTAGTCAAGTAATTAAACCATTCCAGTCCTCGTGTAAGATCCGATCAATGTCGCAGGTCAAAAGACCAATGATGCTACTGAGACAGTTGGATCTTCAGTTGACATTAGGTATAATCAATTATCTGAAGATTCAATAGCGGATCAGTTCAGTGTACATCCTCCAAGGACATACACCTACACATATATGTTCGTGCCCCGCACCAGAGTCCATGAGACTGGTCCATAACACATCATGTGTACTGGTTTAATAGGTAATCAAAGTCTCCGAGTGATTACCCTCCAACCCAGAACAGTTTAAGATATGTGTCCATGTAAAGTCAGTCTCATGATCGAGATCCCATTTCGAGTTGTCTTTACAACCACATATCCTATGGATATCATAAAGTAATACACAATCGCATATTTACGCTCGAATACCACTTTATTAACAATGAACAAGATCGTACATATATCGGGTCTACCCGACCCTAAATTGGCATGTAGCACACCAATATTAACACATAAGTGAGAATGATAAATGGATCTCTATTTCATCATTGTGTGAGCTCCTGGATCATATTTTTATTGATCTCATTTGTACCCTTTGTGACTTAAGGACTGTGTCATGAAAAGGAAGCTTGGCATCGCTACTTTAGCATGCTCCTTAAGACTGTGGTTGATACAATCTAGCGGGACATGTCAAGGAAAGCAGTCAAGACCAATTAGATTGACATAAGAACTCAGGGAAGACTTCCGCATATTGCACCAAGTTTTGTGGCTCATATCCCGGGGGACTCTGTTAACTTTGTGATGATATAGTCATGACCACATGACATTTGATATTTAACATTGCTTGTTGTTTGAGAGATCCAGAGTGTTAAATAAAGTGAATATGAGATTGTCCAGGATACTACGAGATATATGATGTTGAAGTGTTCTGTTAGTTTTTGTAATGTCCCAAGTTTTTTGGACACTTTTCAGATCTGGATCCGTAGGTTTCTGATCACTTTTGGGGGTCCCGGAATGTGTTTTACAGTTTACACATGTTTTTCCATGACAGACCTACGGAACCCTGTATCGAGTAAACTGTTGTGTTCTCCTACTCCGAGATGGTACCAGTGGATCCGACGTGTTCTGAGGATCGAGGTAATATATTTTTCTATTTTTTTATATTTTTCATAAAATCTAGATTTTCTATAAATACCCCCTTTTCTTTTTCTTTTTCCTTCTTCTTCTTTCTTCTTCTCCATTCTTCCCCGTGAGAACCGGTCACGCCCCCCCTCTTTATCTCTCCTCTTCCGGCAATGACCGCGGCGTGCTCCCATCCTACTGTAGACGGCGGTGAGACGACGGCGTGGCGGCAACGGCGGTGGTGAAGGTGATCGTGGCGGCATGCAGTTCGTTGGAGCTCGTGGGAGAACTAGGGTTTCAAGCGAGGATTTTGAAGATTGGCGGGGATCCATCGCGTTTCGGGCTACCCGAGGTAGGGTGACGAATCCTTAGCTCGTTGTTTACCTTCCCCACGATTTCTAGGCCGAGGCGAGGTCGAGAGAGGGTTATTTTACGCCGAGAAGGCAAAACCATGATTTGGAGTTCGAGCGCCGGATCTAACATTTTAACACATTATTTTGTGGTTACTTGGCATCAAATGATGCTCTGGGGCATGGGGAAGGGTTTTTCCTTTGTTTCCCCTTCACCCGGGGGTGATCAGGGCGTAGAATGGCAAATTTTGACGTGATTCGCCATGCTCGATTTTTCGGAATGAAAGCGATCCTTCCAGGGACCGTTTCAGGCTAGAAGCGGTCCCAGGAAGACCATTTTCTGGCGCCCAGCGTCGGTTGGGCCTAACGGTCACCCGATAGACCGCTAAGGCCAGTGGCGGTCTACTGACTTACCGTTTTCTTCATGGGCCAGCGTGGTCTTCGAGGTATTTTTGACCGTTGGGTTTTGACCGTTGGAGATTTTCGGGGCCAAGCGGTCATGGGGAGACTATTTAACCCCACCATGCGGTCCCAGAGGGACCACATCTTGTCCAAACGCTCCTAAAGCGACCGTTTCTCTCCTTCGCAGCCCCGTGGCATAGCGGTCCTAAGAGAGACCGTTTACTACTGTAAGCGGCCTAGGAGGAGACTGTTTGTGTTCCAAACGGTCTGTGGGAGACCGTTTTCCCCCTGGTAAGCCTTGCGGTCCAGGATAGGACCGTTTCTCCTTGAGGCGACCTAGCACTAGACCGTTTGTGACCCGTAGCGGTCCAGAGTGGACCGCCACCTGTATTTTATCCAACCGGAGCTAGTTTCTTCCCGATTCAAATCCCGGTCGAGTGGACCTCGATCCCTGTGTTGACATACGGTCTGACTGATGCTAGGCATCATGTGGGGACTATATGTGGGAGTCGTGGAGACCCCAGGGAGTGGCATGTTTCGGCTGGTGTCACCGTGAGTCGATGTCAGTACGAGGAGTTGTCCTTGTACCTTGTCCGGTTAAGACGTTATTTTCTGTTGACAAGAGAGTCTACTTGTAATGCCCTGGATCTTGCCAGATCCTTTGTGAATCTGTTTAGATTTTTATTGGATCTTTCGGATTGGTTTCCTTGAGTTTCGGTTCACTTTTGTGGCTTCCGAGTTGAGTTTGACGAGCCGTGTGGGTTTTTCTCTCGTACTAGTTACGGAACCCTACGGTGAGTTTGTTTGTCAATTCTCAAACTCGTGGATGCTACAGTGATGATGTACTCTTCGAGCCGGTCGTTTCGACTATTTTTGTGTATTTTTCTGAATTTGTGCATTTTCGGCGCATTTTCGGAATTTTCAGAAATTAGGAAAATTTCCTAATTTCTTTTCCTTTTTCTTTCTTTCCTCTCTCCTCTCTTCTCATTCGCCGCCGCCATCTCTCTCTCTTCCGTTCTCTCTCGTTTCACCTCCTCGGCTTCGGCTGCAGATGGAGTGCCTAGGGGCGTGTGCTGGGGACGTGGTGGAGCTGGCTAGGTGCGCAATGAGGCGAGGATCGGATCGATTCTGGCGTGATCCCGTTCGGTGGATTCTAAGCCTGTGGATCGGTTCGCGAGCGGTTTTCGGCGTGGTTTAGTCCTTTCGAGGCACGGTTTCTTCGGTGGAGGTAGGGTGACTGATCCTCACTTCTTCCTCTCCGTTTTCCCTGCCATTGCACGTCGTTCGGCAAGGAAACGGTCGAGTTTGGACTTGTTCTGCCTAAACCGTGATTTTCGTGATTTGTAGGGTTTGTCGGAAAACGGCGACCGTTTGCGGTGTAGTTAGTTTTAAACTAACCGCAGGGATGTTAAGATCCCATCCACGTTAGTTTTGTGTTGATCGGTGGTCATTCGAGGCCGGTAGAAGCCTGGGAACCTCGTTGACTCTTTTTAGGTGGATTCATTGGAATCGCCCGGATCTTGTGTTTTTGAGCGTGCATGTGGGGTTTTTAGTCCCCCTGGTGTTGTCTGTCATCATTTGGGTTTGTTTCCCCTACGTTTCGGGGTGAATGGGGCGTGGAACGGGCCAATTTGGCCGTTCCTCTGTTTTCCCGCCGTGACCGATGTAGCAGTCGTTTCAGTGGCCGTTACTTGGCTCTGACGGCCCTACGATAGACCGCCACTTCGTTTGGCGTTTTTGAGCTTTCTGGCTTCTGGGTGCGTGACGGCCCTGGGGTGGCGCGTCACACCCATGTAACGGGCCTAGGCTGGGGCGTTACATTCGTTTTGTCGTTTTGTTTTGGGGTTAAGTCGGTTCCTCTAACGCGCTTGACCCAGTACGTTAGATGGATGTAGCGCACCTGTCCCAGGCCGTTACATTCCGTTTGACCGATGTTGACCATTAGAGGCGGTGCCTCTGACGGTGGTGCCCCTATGCGTTGGGTGAGTGTAACGCGCCTGCCCCTGACCGTCACACTCTGTTTTGGCCGAGTTAGGGTGGCTGCGTGTTGTTCTATTTGTAACGGCCCCTACCCTGTGCGTTAGGCCTGTGTAACGCGTCCTCTCTGGACCATTACTTGCTGTTTTGGCTGAGTGGGGTGGTTGCGCCGTTAGATGTAACGGTGGGGACCCTGTGCGTCAGGCGTTTGTAACACGCCCTGTGCTGGCCGTTACATGCCTCTCAGCCGTGTTTTGTGCTTTTGGTTGTGGGCGTGTTGGCCCTGTCACGCCTGGTCTTGTGCGTCAGGTGGCTATAACGCGCTCGCTCCCATGCGTTAGTTTGTTGTAACGCGTCCCGTCTAGCGCGTTACTTGCTTCGTGTGTTTTATGTTTTGAGGGTTGTTGGCCCTGACGGCCCCGGTCTGGCGCGTCAGGTGTGTGTAACGCGCCCGGTGCTGGCCGTTACATGTTGTTTTCTGTGTTTAGAGTTGGATAGGGCGGTGTGTGTGACGGCTTGTCGCCCGACCGTCACTTTGTGTGTAACGGCCCAGGTCTAGACCGTCATATATTTGTAGCGGTCTAGGGGTGGTGCGTTACATGTCTTGTGCTCCGATTTCCGTGATTTCGATTTCGACTTGTCTTGGCTTGTCCTTGTGGTCTGCCCGTTGTCCCGTTGATGTCTCCCGACGTCCTATGAGGGTTAAGACTACGTTGTAAGATGGCCAGGAGTTTTCTTGCTTGAGGTAGGATCCTCTATCCTACTTTTTGAGCATTGTTGTTAGGTTCTGGTCAACCCGGTGTGACCCAGTGGTTGACATGTGACCTAGTGTGTGTGTGTCTTGGCGGTTTTGTCCGGCCCGAGACACTGGTTCTGGATGCCTCGGGGTGTTGCCTTACCTCGGTTGGCGTGTCCAATTGTGCTGAGGGTTTTCGGTGTTTTCCCTCAGGTCTCCGTGAGTTGTTTCCTGCGGAGTGTCATTTCTTGTTGCTTAGGATTAGACTGATTGGCGGCTTGTTCCGTTGTTGGTGACGATCTTGCCGTTGAGTCGTCTGACTCAAAGATCGTTACGTTGTAGGTCTAGTTGCCTGGTCCTGAGTCTGTTGGCGGTTGTTTGGCTGTCTTGGTGCTTCGTTGTGCACGAGACGGGTCTTTCTTGATTGTCTGTGCTTTAGCACCTGTATTTTCGAGTCTTGCCTTGTGAGCCTCCCCTAGTCGTAGCCCTAGGTCTCTTGAGTACCGACCCACCGGGAGTGGTGGAGGGGTGTTTCCTGTGAGACGGTTCTTAAGCTAGTTCCGTGGGCCCCGCTTGTGGTAGCGTCCTACCGAGGGGAATACTAGCTAGAGGCCTGGCCTGGGTAGTGGTCAGTGTGTGCACACATGGTCAGGGACTGAGGACTTGCGCCGACGGGCGTGACCCTGACTAGTTACTCACGGTTGGTACTGCGGTCCTGTGTCCATAGTTGCCGTTCTTCCTTGGAACGTCGTTGTTCCTCGGACCTGGTTCTTGGTGTGTCTAGTCTTCGCTGTCCTTTGGACGAGTTGGACATGGCACTTGTGGCGCAGTGAAAGTCGTCAATGGACGCATCTGGCTGTTCTTTGGGAGGAGGGTGCTCCTGTCACTTTGGCCTGTGACTCTCGTGTTTCTTGTGCGTTGCGACCTTTGCGAGTGGCCCTATCGGGCTGTACTCGAGGTCGGTGTCCTGTTGTGTGCGCGACGTTCTGGTCGTGCGTGGGGCTGTGTGCACGACGTTTCTGCTCGTGTTTGGTTGTCGTGTGTTTGGGTCTTCTCTAGACCTTTTTGTCTGCATTGTTGGTTTTTGCCTTCTTCTTTGGTGTTGGTCGACGGACTGGTGTACCCTTCTGTGTGAGTTTAGGGTTGACCGTCTGTTGCCTTTTGGAGTAGCTTAGAGTGCCGAGTTCTCCTCGGTGGCCGTGTTCTGGGTTTTGCGGCCTCGCTCTTTCTTTTGGTTGAGCTCCCCTTTCTCGTTACCTGTTCCCTACTCCTGATGTCCCTGTTCTGTTTACAGCTTTGTAGTGTAGCTTTTTCCCGCTTTGCTACACTTGTTGTTAGTGTTGCTTCCGTTGCACTGTACGTTTTCCAGTGGAGATTCGCGTGACCCCTACTGAGTTTCTATTTAGAGACTCACCCCTACTTTTCAGGTGGGTTTCGCTGTCTGCCTCTGATGTTCCTGGTGGAGCGCGTTGTTGTAGCTGCCAGTTGTACCTGTGTCGGGCTTCCCCCGACTTCTGTGTACATTCTTTTCTGTCAGACTGTACTTGTTGTCTTTCCTTTGGACTAGACTCTGGTGTATAATTGTAAAATTTGAATTATTAATGAAAATATAATTTTATTTATGCTACTTTAGCAGACCATTCTAATGAAATTTAATTGCTTGCTATTATATCTGCCAGTTCAATGTACTACACGACAGTCCTTTTTCCCTTCCGCACTTTCCCGCGCTTGGGAGGCCTCGCGGGTCCCATGCGGTACCACGTGTATCCGGTAGTCCTACCGGATGCACCTAGTATCCGGAATCTGGGTCGCCACACTACTCCTTCAGTGACCCTCCACTAGAAGTAGCCTTCCGACACGCGTGTGGTCCCACCAGGGAGTGGTGGCGAGGCTACCTGAGAGAGACGGCTTTAGGCTGGTTGTCGTGGGCCTCCTACTGTGGCGGCTCGAGTCCGAGCCAGGAGGAATACCAGCTAGAGGGCCTGACGTAACGCAGTCAGTCAGTGTGTGCACACGTGGTCGGGGACTTCGGACGTGTGCTGACGAGCACGACCCCGACTAGACCCTTGTCAGTGTTACTTGAGTGTGTGTCTCAGTTTCCGCCTAGGGCAAGTAGGGAGACACTGCGGCATGGTGTAAGTCGTCAGGGGACGCATCCGGTTGTGCTTCTAGTGGGCGGTACTCCTGTCCTTGTTAGGTGGTCACTCTTGGTTTTCTACCGCATTGCCTCGATTTTCGTGCAGTGTGGTCGGTACTAGACGTAGCAAAGCTTTTCCGTTTAATTATTCATGTTGCTCTTCACTCTACGTCTTGTTAGTTCCCGCTTTAGATGCCTCCCATGTAGTTTTCTCGTTTTGCGAGGTAGGGGTCTGAGTGATCCCTACTGAGCCTTGTGTTATGAGGCTCATTCCATGCGTTTTTCCGTGGTTTCAGGTGAGGCAAGGTTTCAGGGGAGCGCTTCTGAGGCTCCGCGTGGTTCTGCTGCCCAAGGTTAGTTGCCAATTGCCAGAGTCGAGGTATGCTCCGTGTAGTTGTACTTTTCTATCTGGACTGTACTAGTTGTGGACTATTGTCTTGTGTTAGACTGCTATTATATTTCGGACCATGTAATTTGCTTAATGTTAATTAACATTTTCCTACTTATTCATATTAATTGTGTAGTTCTGTGATTACTCTTGATCCTCGTATATTTCCACACCATCCCTTTAACCCTTCCGAGTCTTCGGACTCGTGGGTGGCGGTTCGAGATTCAAGTTATCGGGCCTTCCCGGTACTCGGATCTCGACTCATTACAACTGGTATCAGATCGCGGTTATGGACATATATAAGAATCACGAATGATTGCAGTGGTCCACTAGTCCATAATGATGATGTACAGTCGTCACTGGCTTAGGGCACCGTACGTTTTATTGATTTCACCATTTTCCGTGTCTTCTGTCTTTTGCAACAGGCGAGTATGGCGCCGAGGCGGAGGACTCGCTCTCAGTAGGGACAATCGACAGAGGAGTAGGATGAGAAGGTGGAGCAGAGCAGAGTGCCACCAGTTGCCTCTCAAGCAAGGGATACAGCGAGAGTTCCAGGGGCCGAGGATTTGATTCGGGGCATATACCAGTTCATGACTCAACAGCTTGGTGGAGATGCTGGTGAGGGCTCATCGTCCAGGGATGGACCTAGCCGTGCTGTGAGAGACTTTTTGTAGTTTCACCCACCCTGTTATGGCGGCCAACCAGATCCAGATGTGGCCAGAGGCTGGCTTGATGAGATGGAGAGAGTGATCAGTTCCATGAACTACGCCGAGGAGGATAAGGTGTTGTTGGCTTGCAATTAGTTACAGGTTTCGGCTCGAGCTTGGTGGTCTTCAGAGTGGAAGACGTCCTTTCAATCTCGTTCGCTTCAGTTGATTGTGTGGAGGGACTTCGTCAAGGTCTTCGAGTGTACTTACTGTCCAGCCTATGTCGGTACGCAAAAGATGTGTCAGTTTCTGGAGTTGGTCTAGGGCGACATGTCAGTGTTGCAGTACAGGGCTTAGTTCGTTGAGTTGGGCCATTATGCTCCCCACATCATGAAGAATGAGGAGCTGAAGATCGAGCAGTTCGTCCAGGGTTTGAGGCAGGACCTAAGGCACCTCTTGATGGCAAATGTTGCCACTGATTTGGAGATAGCTTCCCGCGTAGCGGCATCTTTGGAGCTAGAGATGCAGAAGAAAAGAGGACAGTGGGGCCAGGGGCAGTCCCAATCATGCCGCAGCCAGCAGACGGCTACCCAGCAATAGAGTACTTTTCAGTCCTTTTCGGGTATCTCGGGAGCGTCATCACCGGCGATGTTAGCGGCATGATCTGTGACTTTTGGCTCGAAGGTTAAGAAATTTTTTAGGAAGAACTTTGGCAAGAAGCGTAAGGAGGGCAAGGATGATAGGCAGGTGTCTTCAGGTAGTGTTCAGCAACCGATGTCTTATCAGCGTCAGGGATCCATTGGTGGTTCGCGGGGGTCGTGTCCCCGATGTCTCGAGTCACATCCAGGCAGACAGTGCACGGCACCAGTGATTTGTTTTAGGTGTGACCAGCCAGGGCACATGGCGCGTGACTATCCTCAGAGGTCGCTTCATCCACCCCAGTACCCTCAGCAGCAGCAGACTCAACCCCAGCAGTGTCCTCAGCAGCAGCAGCAGCAGGGGCAGTATCCATCACTACCCCAGTCAGCCAGTGTGGGGGGCATGCAGAGGTCCCGAGGCCATATTGCGCGCGTGACTAGGGCGGAGGCAGAGCCGTCGCAGCTCGTCGAAGGTACTATCATGATTTTGGGTTGTGCAGCTCGAGTTTTGTTTGATTCTGGCGCGTCACATTCATTTATTTCAGAGGATTTCGCACTGAGTATGGAGGAGGTGGTGACCTAGATGTCGTGTGATTTGGCAGTGGAGTTGCCTTCCGGTGATTACATGTTCACCCCGTATTGTTTTGAGAAGGTTCATGTATAGATTCAGGGGCACAACATGCCATGCAGGCTTTATGCGTTGCACCTTCGGGACTATGATGTGATTTTGGGCATGGATTGACTCGAGGCCCATGGAGCGATGGTAGATTGTGGATCGAAGAGGGTCTATTTTTAGCCTCTCTATAGACCCACGTTTTGTTTCCAAGGTATCCGATCTACCTCTCCTCGTTTTCTCATCTCCGCTATTAGGGCCCGTAGGTTGCTTGATGTAGGATGTCAGGGTTTCCTTGCGTCAGTAGTCGTGATAGACCAGTCAGAGCCGGATGTGGAGGACATTCCGGTGGTGAGCGAGTTTCCCGATATTTTTCCCGAGGATTTACCTGGATTACCTATTTACCTGGATTACCTCCGCAGCGGGAGATCAAGTTTGTTATTGAGATTGTGCCTGGTACGGGGCCTTGGTCCAAGTCTCTTTATCGTATGGCTCCCGTTGAGTTGATGGAATTGAGGGCGCGGTTGCAGGAGTTGTTGGCCAAGGGGTACATTCATCCTAGCTTTTCCACTTGGGGTACGTCAGTATTGTTAGTGAAGAAGAAGGACGGTAGTCTAAGGTTGTGCATTGACCACCGGCAGCTAAACGAGGTGACCATTAAGAACAAGTATCCGTTTCCACATATTGATGACTTGTTCGACCAGCTTCAGTCCGCGCGAGTGTTCTCACGGATTGATTTACGGTCCGGTTACTATCAGCTACGGATTCGTGAGTCTGATGTGGAGAAGAGTACGTTCAGCACGAGATATGGGCATTATGAGTTTTTGGGGATGCCGTTTGGGCTCACCAATGCCCCCGCAGTGTTCATGGACTTGATGCATAGGGTGTCTCGTCCCTAATTAGATCAGTTCGTGGTCGTGTTTGTGGACGACATCCTTGTGTATTCGTAGTCTGCAGAGCAGCACGCGTACCATTTGAGGGTTGTATTGCAGATTTTGCGAGATCACCAGTTATATGCTAAGCTCAGCAAGTGCGAGTTTTGGCTTCACGAGGTGCACTTTTTGGGGTACGTGATTTCTGGTGATGGTATTTTCGTGGATCCAGCTAAGGCCGAGGTAGTGGTGTAGTGGTCGAGGCCGAGATCCGTGATGGAGATTCAGAGTTTCTTGGGACTTGCAGGCTATTACAGGAGGTTCATTCAGGACTTTGCTCGTATTGCAGCCCCCATGACCAGACTTACGCGGAAAGATGTGACGTTCATCTGAACTGACAAGTGTGAGCAGAGCTTTATGGTGCTGAAGAGGTTGCTCACCTCGGCACCAGTGTTGGTGTTACCTTCTGGATAAGGAGGTTTTGTATTGTGTACATATGCTTCCGGGATTGGTTTGGGTGCTGTATTGATGCAGCATGGTAGAGTGGTGGCTTATGCATCTCGGCAATTGAAGTCACATGAGAAGAACTACCCTACCCATGACCTCGATTTGGCTGCTGTGATCTTTGCATTGAAGATTTAGATGCATTATCTGTACGGTGAGAAGTTCGAGGTGTTCACTGACCACCAGAGTCTGAGGTATGTGTTTACTCAGAAGGACCTTAACCTCAGGTAGAGGAGATGGATGGAGTATATGAAGGATTATGACTTCGCCCTGTCTTATCAGCCAGGCAGGATGAATGTCGTTGCCAATGCCTTGAGCAGAAAGGTCATGGTCAGTGCGATGATGTTGAGGGAGTGGAGGCTCTGGGAACAAGTACCAGCCGTGACGTTTAGGCTTAAGGTTCCCTGAGAGCCAGGGTCAGTGGTGCTTGCGAGCTTGACTGTCACGCCAGTCATCCATCGTCAGGTGATAGAGGCTCAGCATGCAGACCCTGAGTTGTCCCAGATTTTGGCTATGGCCGATGTGGAGCTCGGCGAGGACGGAGCGGTGAGATTCCGATGTAGGCTATGCGTCCCGACCGTGGAGCAGGTGAGGTGTGCGATGTTGCTAGAGGCTCATGGGAGTAGGTACACCGTACATCCGGGTGCAACCAAGATGTATCAGAACTTGAGGAGGCAGTTCTGGTGGCCTGGCATGAAGAGAGATATTGTTGGGTTTGTGGCCAGGTGCTTGATTTGTCAGCAGGTGAAGGCAGAACATCAGCGACCTGGTGGTACGCTTCAGCCCTTGGAGGTTCTTACGTGGAAATGGGACCACGTGACTACTGATTTTGTGGTGGATTTGCCGAGGACTCCGAGTGGGCATGATAGCATTTGGTTGCTAGTGGATAGGCTCACGAAGACGGTCGGTTGTTATCGATCAGAGTCAGCTGGAATATGTCCAAGCTGGTGCATTTGTATGTGGAGGAGATTGTACCCTTGCATGGGATTCCTATTTCTATTGTGTCAGATCGAGATCCGCGTTTTACTTCTGGATTCTGGAGAAGTTTCCAGAGGGCTCCAGGCACCGAGTTAGCCTTTAGCTCGGCCTACCATCCTCAGTCGGACGGTCAGTCGGAGAGGACCATCCAGACTTTAGAGGATATATTGAGGTCTTGTTGTCTGGAATGGCTAGGGAGCTGCCTTCACCATCTACCATTGGTGGAGTTTGCCTACAACAATAGCTATCAATCGAGCATTGGTATGGCTCCCTATGAGGCATTGTATGGGCGACCATGTCGTACTCCACTTGATTGGTTTGAGGTCGGTGAGCGTAGTATGACGGGATCAGAGCTGGTGCAGCAGTGCATTGATGTGGTGCATGTGGTCTGTCAGAACATGTTAGTGGCCAGAGTCGACAGAAGAGCTATGTCGATCGGAGAAGGTAGCCCCTCAGTTTCACGGTCGGTGACCGGGTATTTTTGAGGGTTTCTCCTATGAAGGGGGTGATGCGCTTTGGCCGGCGTGGGAAGTTGAGTCCTCGCTATGTTGGCCCTTTTCCCATTATTGAGCGCATTGACGAGGTTGCGTATCGATTGCAGCTACCCTAGGAGTTAGCTACGGTGCATGATGTGTTCCATGTCTCGATGTTAAGGAAATATATGCCCGATGACTCTCATGTTTTGGAAGATTCTGTCTGGCCCGAGGTGACTCCCGATCTGTCTCTTCCGGAGTACCCCATCCGTGTTGAGAATCGACGAGAGCAGCACCTACGGAATAAGGTTATTCCCTTGGTTAAGGTGGTGTGGCAGAGGCACTCTTGCGGCGAGGCGTCTTGGGAGCGTGAGGACGAGATGCGTCAGTAGTTCCCTTACTTATTCGAGTGAGTTTCCCTCTTCTTTTTCCCCCGCGCTTTATTTTAAATTTCGAGGATGAAATTTGTTTAAGGGGGGAGGGTTGTAAAGCCTCGAGTTTTTTGGACACTTTTCGGATCTAGATCTGTGAGTTTTGGATCATTTTTGGGGGTCCCGGAACGTGTTTTGTGGTTTACACGTATTTTTCCCTGACAGACCTACGGAACCCTGTATCGGGTAAACCGTTGTGTTCTCCTACTCCGGGACGGTACTAGTGCATCTAGCGTGTTTCGAGGATCGAGAAAATATATTTTTCTATTTTTCCATATTTTTTAAAAAATCTAAATTTCTATAAATACCCCTTTCCTTTTCCCCTTCTTCTTCTTTCTACTTCTTCTTTCTTCCCCATGAGAATCGGCCGCGCTCCCCTCTCTTTCTCTCTCCTCTTCCGGTGACGACCGCGACGTGCTCCCCTTCGGCTGCAGATGGCGGTGAGACGACGGCGTGGCGACGACGGCGGTGGTGAGCTAATAGTGGCGGCGTGCGGTTCGTGGGAGCTCGTGGGAGAACGACGGTTTCAAGCGAGATTTTTGAAGATTGACGGCGATCCATCGTGTATCGAGCTACCCCGAGGTAGGGTGACGGATCCTTAGCTCGTTGTTTACCTTCCCCGCGATTTCTAGGCCGAGGTGAGGTCGAGAGAGGGTTATTTTGCACCGGGAAGGGAAAACCATGATTTGGGGTTCGAGCGCCGGATCTAACATTTTAACGCATTACTTCGTGGTTTGTTGGCATCAAATGATGCTCTGGGGCATGGGGAAGGGTTTCCCCTTTGTTTCCCCTTCACCCGGGGGTGATCGAGGCGTGGAATGGTAAATTTTGCCGTGATTCGCCATGCTTGGTTTTCCGGAGTGAAAGCGGTCCTTCTAGGGAGCGTTTCTTGCTAGAAGCGGTCCCAGGAAGACCATTTTCTGGAGCCCAGCGTCGGTTGGGCCTAGCGGTCACCCGATAGACCGCTAAGGCCAGTGACGGTCTACCGACCCACCATTTTCTTCGTGGGCCAACGTGCACTTCGAGGCATTTTTGACCGTTGGCTTTTGGCCGTTGGAGGTTTTCGGGGCCAAGCGGTCATGGGGAGACCGTTTAACCCCACCATGCGGTCCCAGAGGGACCGTTTCTCTCCTTCGCAGCCCCGTGGCGTAGCGGTCCTAAGGGAGACCGTTTACTACTGTAAGCGGCCTAGGAGGAGACCGTTTGTGTTCCAAACGGTCTATGGGAGACCGTTTTCCCCTTGGTGAGCCTTGCAGTCCAGGATAGGGCCGTTTCTCCTCGAGGCGGTCTAGCACTAGACCGTTTGTGACCTGTAGCGGTCTAGAGTGGACCACCACCTGTATTTTGTCCAACCGGAGCTAGTTTCTTCCCGATTCAAATCCCGGTCGAGTGGACCTTGATCCCTATGTTGACCTACGGTCTGACTGATGCTAGGCATCATGTGGGGACTGTATGTGGGAGTCTTGGGGACCCCAGGGAGTGGCATGTTTTGGCTGGTGTCACCGTGAGTCGATGTCGGTACGAGGAGTTGTCCTTATACCTTGTCCGGTTTAGACGTTGTTTTCCGTTAATAAGAGAGTCTACTCCTTCAGCGACCCTCCACTAGATGTACCCTTCTGACACGCGTGTGGTCCCACCAGGGAGTGGTGGCGAGGCTACCCGAGAGAAACGGCTTTAGGCTGGTTGTCGTGGGCCTCCTACTGTGGCGGCTCGAGTCCGAGCCAGGAGGAATACCAGCTAGAGGGCCTGACGTAGCGCAGTCAGTCAGTGTGTGCACACATGGTCGGGGACTTCGGACGCGTGCTCACGAGCACGACCCCGACTAGACCCTTATCAGTGTTACTTGTGTGTGTGTCTCAGTTTCCACCTAGGGCGAGTAGAGAGACACTACGGCGCGGTGTAAGTCGTCAGGCGACGCGTCTGGTTGTGCTTCTAGTGGGCGGCACTCCTATCCTTGTTAGGTGGTCACCCTTGGTTTTTTACCACGTTATCTCGATTTTCGTGCCGTGTGGTCGGTGCTAGATGTAGCAGAGCCTTTTCGTTTAATTATTCCTATTGCTCTTCGCTCTACGTCTTGTTAGTTCCCGCTTTAACTGCCTCCCGTGTAGTTTTCTCGTTTTGCGAGGTAGGGGTCCGAGTGATCCCTACTGAGCCTTGTGTTATGAGGCTCATTCTATGTGTTTTTCTGTAGTTTCAGGTGAGGCGAGGTTTCAGGGGAGCGCTTCTGAGGCTCCGCGTGATTCTGCTGCCCAGGGTTAGTTGCGAGTTGCCAAAGTCGGGGCATGCCCCGTGTAGTTGTACTTTTCTTTCTGTACTGTACTAGTTGTGGACTATTGTCTTGTGTTAGACTGCTATTATATTGCGGACCATGTAATTTACTTAATATTAATTCACATTTTTCTACTTATTCATATTAATTGTGTAATTCTGCGATTACTCTTGATCTTTGTATATTTCCACACCATCCCTTTAACCCTTCCGAGTCTTTGGACTCGTGGGTGGCAGTTCGAGATTCAAGTTATCGGGCCTTCCCGGTATTCGGATCTCGGGTCGTTACAATTTTGGTGATAACTTAACAGTTCACTACTCTTGTGATTAAAATTTTTCTCGTGAGGTCGCACGCTTCATTTCCTGTATGACAGAGTAAGAGAACTAAGAATAGAGAGAGAATTATATAGCTACCCTTCGTGGGCAAGTGGGAGATGTTGACATACGTTGCTTCCGACGAGGGGGCAGCAAGCGTCTGTTCACGAACGTTCAAGAACAGGTGGTGCATGCAGTAACTACATGCACCGGCCCCTTTTTGGTTGTAAATCTACGGCTCTTATAAAAGGATGAATGAAGGCCGGGATTTGGAGCGTGACTCTACAATAACGACTCTAGTAGCCCTCCTATTATGACCTCTGAGTTTTGGGAACGTAAACTCCAGGTATTCTCCATCTCATTGTGTCTCCCACTATAATTTTCTATCACCTCTCATTGGCCCAAAAACTAGGTGAAATGACTATTTTCGCACAAAAAATGACGCCCGTGTTAGACCCATACGATCTATTTTTTCGTGCATTAAATGCGGAGCACACTCAGCAGAAAATCATAAGACTGAAACATTTTGTAATACTGAAATATTTTTCATATGAACGAAACATTTTGTTACAAAAATGAAATATTTATTATATGAACAAAATATTTTGTTTGACTACTGAAATAAACCAACGAAGATATTTTGTAGAAATAATATTTTACTATATGAATGAAATATTTTGTTATAAGAATAAAATATTTGTTACATAAACGAATCATTTTGTTTTACTACAGTAATAAACAAATGAAATATTTTGTAAAAATCATATTTCTATATGAATGAAATATTTTGTTACAATAAACTTAACAAAATATTTCAATCCTATACGAAATATTTCGTTCATGTAACAAAATATTTCGTTCATATGTAAAATATTTCAGTGTTACAAAATGTTTCAATCCTATACTTTCATGTCGAGTGTGCTCCGCATTTAATGAGCGAAAAGTGAATTGTACGAGTCTGACGCGGACGTCATTTTCTGTGTGAAAATGATATTTTCACTTGATTTTTGAGTCAATGGTGGAGTATGATGTATAATGATGTGACTTTGTGCACCGAATTCAGTGCACAAAATATTACTCAACCCTTATTAATTATTGGCATATAATTATTTACTATCTAACTAATTCACCGGTACTCATGTTTTGGAGGGACAAGATTATAATTAAAGTACTATACATTAACTAGGATATATGTCCTTTCACCTCAATCAACTTGTTGAGTTGAGGACACCGGGTGAGTTGAATGGTAGAGGACTCTATCAAAGAAATATGAGGTTCCAGATTCAATTCACTCTGGGGAGATTTTATCTGATCACGTGTTCAATACTCAAGGGGTGCATGACTCTTGATTTTCTAACTTGCCAGATTTCTCGTCACCAAAAAAAAAGCATCATGTTCAGTTGATTTCTAAATAATCACACCGTTTTCGGAAGGTGATTTTTTAAGATACTCGTTGGAATGTGACGAGTATTCCCACCGTTAAATGTGATGGGACGATCTTTGTACATGTAATTTTGCAGGCAAGAGGATGGCAGTCAACTTAGCCATGTCACAATACCAGGCAAGGAGCTTGGGGAGCCATTGGTCTTGGGACAAGTCTCCATTCCATTTAACTGAAATAACCTTCTCACGAGCAAGACAGATCAAGCTTAATTAGAAAGAAACCACAAACATAGGAGCCGGTCCCTCTGACGGCCGGATTCGGCGGTCAAACACATGTTGAACCCTGACCCGACAGACAGCAGGAGGTGTTCGACGTTATGCCGCTGCTCCTAATTAGCCTCACATTTCTCGGATATCGGGCGGTGGGCGGTGACCATTCTCGGGTGGGTGTCTGATCTTGTTGGTGTCTCCATTGATGACCACCTCGGTCAAGCCGATCTCGGCTTTCCTCCTCCTCTCTTCCAGCTGCCTTAGTGTGGATTTGTAGAAAACTGCGTACAGTATCAGCTGGGCAACCGCAAAGAGCACACCAAGACCATTTGGAATCTGCAAAGTTGTCCAGTCGTGTGGTCAGTAAAACTCTCTCTCTTTCACTTCTCTCAAGTCTTCTTAATTGGTTACTCCTACACAAGCTTTTGTTCATGGACAGCATGAAATGGGGAGGTGTCAATTTTACGAGGATTGGTTTTGTTGTCGAGCTCACAGTGATGTAGAGATCGAAGCGGATGAGAGCATATGTGGTCCAGCAGGCGCCATTGAAGAACGAGGCCAAGGACAAGAACAGGGGCATGTACTCCACGCTCCGTGTCTTGATGACCAGCTTCTGCAACGTATATAGTCAACGTGTACGCAAGAGGGGAAAAGCCGTCAGATTAATTAGTGGGAACGCAGTTTCCATAACGGCGAAGGAATCAGACCACCCCCCTTCATAAATGTGCATTTCTTCCGCTTGCAACTGTTACAGCAACATTCCGAGGCCGAGGGCTGGTTTACAGTCCTCAGGTGAAGCTTAGCTCCTCGTCATGGAGTAAATCGCAGTTCTTTCTAGAAAGATGTGTATAACAGAGTTTCCATCACCTTGCTTGCTGGCGGCTGCCGCCGTTTACTGTTGTGGCCTCCAAGAAAGGCATGAGAGGCAGCAAGCAACTTGGCCAGGTGCCCATTTGCTCATGCCACAAGCATGTTTCGGAATACATATGTATTTTTTTTATTTTATATAAAGAAGATTAATTAGCTCATGCCATGCTACAAGTTTGTTACGGTGTACATACTTGTCTTTAATTAAACAAAGAAGACTATAAATAATTAGGAGATGAGATTTCTAATTACGGGTGCGTCTGTGGAAGCATGCTCTTTTAATTAAAGGGGGTTCAGGAGGGTAATTAAGCTCACCATGACGGAAAGAGGAGCCACATACATCCCCGTCCCGAAGACGACGCACAGGGAGCCGACGATTAGGGAGCGGCGTTGGTGCGTGTGAGCCAGGGTGAGGACGAGCACGGCCACGGCCGCGACGAAGACGACTTCCACCAGCAGCATGACGAAGACGCGCAGGCGCTTCCGCCCCTGCGAGTAGAGGAGGAAGAGCAGGACGTAGGTGAGCTCGATGACGAGGCCCGACCCGTTGATGGTGAGCACCAGCACGCTGTGGGGGTGCACCAGGGGGATACCGTACACGACCCACAGCATGCAGTTGAGGAGGGTGGCCAGGTAGGGCACTGGCGAGAACTGCTCCACGGCCTTCTTCTTGCATATGGTGATGAAGGTGGGCCTGGCGAGATAAGAGAGGAAAAATAGCTCAGCGGTACAAAGTAGAGTGCGGCTGTATAAAGTCGGGCTTCATTTCATGAAAGAACTCAACGAGGTGTTCTAGCTTACACGGGTGATAAAAATAAGCCCAGTGATATGGCATTTCCTGCAGCCAACAAGAAGTGGTTTCAGCATATCGATCGGAGCTCAAATGACCGGGAAAGAGCAAGTAAAAGATGGGACTTGTGTTCAGGTCGGGGCACAAAGAGGAAAGGGGAAGACAACAGTTGGACCTACACGAGGAGATTAAATGTAGTGTTCTGTGATGAAAAAAACATAAAATTTCCCTACTATGTATGGATATAGCACTCGTACAAAGCATCATGCAGCAATTTTTGGCTCACCCATAATCCCGACCACGTTCCTGACAGCATCTGCAGAAACCATGGCTGTCTGAGCCGAAGACGAGCTGAGAGGACGCTGCAGGGGAGAGTGTGTTTGTTCCAATTATGTGATAGAAGTTGGGGGTGCGGAGGGGCTTCTGGAGGTGAGGGACGTTTAAATAGAAGAAGAGAGGATGCTCTCTCTCTCTCTCTCTGTACGTACATATGTGTGTGTGTCTCAGTCTCTCTCTACATCTCTAGCCTATCCAAAGCGTTCAAATGAATCAAATCTGGTTGGCTACGAGTATGACATGTATCGGGCGTCGGTAGATTAGTTAGAACACATCGAGGGGCGGAGTTATTGTCACTTTGATTGGGAGTTATCTCTCATTTATTCTGAGGATAACTCCTAATTTAATTTTAGTTTGTTAAATCAAAAAAATTAATCGAGTCAGATTGATGAATAACTTTTATTTAATTCAGATAGATTGTTCCACTCCAAGAGATTGAACAGAGTTATTCCCTTTACTCCATGTCTACCAGCTGGGTGACAATGAGCAAGGATAGGGGGTTGATGGTACATAAGACTTAATTTGTATAGGAGGGTCAAGTCCAATGTTGTTGAGTGTCAGTATATGTGTTTCAAACCTAAAAAGAGACCTTTTGGGTGCAACCTATGAAAAATGTGTTTCCTTAAACATTTTGAGCTTGAAACAAGCTCAAATAAGTTTATGATAAATCTATTTTTTAACCATTCAAAATAAAGTCGTCGTAAAAATCAAAAGGGAAAAGAAACCTCTCAAGATAGCATACAAGTGTAATTCCTTAATCACTTTGATAACGGGTTAGGTTAAGGACGAGTGATCTACCCGTCGATTTAGTGTAAGGTTTTTAGTTTGTAATGATACTGTGATTCCTTGGTGATTCACTCTTCCTTTTTTTTGTGTGGGAGATTGTTAGTTCAAATATTACAAGCGTTAGCGTCAGTAGTAATTGCAAATTTTTCTATCAGTAGATTTTTTTTTTCACCTTTGCTCTTGAAATTAACTATCAACAAAAAAGCGATGAGCGATGTTCTCTGTGTTAATATCAGTCATATACGTCTGTGTGGAAGCATTCAAGCACGCAGCGTCTATAATGGTGGATGCACGCATTGAAGACCCCTCTACCAGATAGAACAAGATTTTGGAAAGCCCGGCATGAGAATACTGGGCTCAGTAGCTATTTACACCTGCAAATGACAGCGTATACACATGCATGCAGCCACACATGTATGCAATTTGGTGACATAAATATTAGGGTTTTTTTGCACATAAACCGTTATTAGAGTGATATGACATATATATTACTCTTAAAAATGTATTAGTATGTATATCATTATTTTTAATTAAAATTTTCAAAAATGACATTGTGATTAATTGTCGTCAAGGAGACATGAATATTTCACAAAGATTTAAAGATTCTCGTTAGTTGGTCATCGAATGATTAAAATATCTCTCTCCCCGAGAGAGAGAGAGAGAGAGAGAGAGAGAGAGAGAGAGAGGGAGAGAGAGAGAGAGAGAGAGAGAGGTAATCATGTGGATCGGTCGGCGGGGTGGCTGACTAGTAGCGACATAGTGGCAGCAGGGGTCTCGCCGACTATGTCAGTGGGGCCACTACAGGGGCAGCAAGAGAGGGGCCGATGGTGGTAGCTAATAGTCGATGATGACTGGGGAAGGACCATGGAGCTACAGGTGGTGTGCGACTGGCGACAGTGGATAGGATAGTGAAGTGGCAGCTATTGGGGGGAGGGGCGTCTATGTGTAGTGAATGAGTAAGAGAGGATAGAAAGGCGGTGATCCAGAGCTTGGAGGAACTCTCCTTGTCGGAGTCTGAAGCGCTTGGAGCCCTCTTCATCAGAGTCATCAACAGCAGTAGGAGTCGTCTCTCGTCACCGACGTCGGAAGCACTCGGAGCCCTCCTTACCGGTCTTGTCAAGTAGTAACACGAGTCGCCCCTCCTCGCTGGCATCCAAAGTGTTTGGAGCCCACTCCCCCCTCCCCATACATCTCTCTCTCTCTCTCTCTCTCTCACTCTCTCTCTCTATGAGCCCACTTCCCCCTCCCCATACATCTCTCTCTCTCTCTCTCTCTCTCTCTCTCTCTCTCTCTCTCTCTCTCTCTCTCTGCCCACCACATTCGTCCCCCCCACCCCACCCCGACCGCGAGCCCCCGAGCCACCTCTCCGTCCCCCGGCGCCCAACTACTCCAATGCACCTCCCGCTCCATCACCCTCCTCTCACTCGTCCACTCTCTCTCTCATCAGATGCCCCCTTCTCTACCCCCCATTCCCCCCTCCCCTCAAGTGAGTGACCTTTTCCCATTTGTCCACTCTCTCTTTCTAATTAGATGTTCAATCACCCACCACTGGTGCACGCATCCTCACCAGTAATCTAGAGCCCTCTCTCAAGCCCTAAGAGAGGTAACTGTGGACAGTATAGTCTTTTTCTAAGTCTAGTTATTGATAATCATAATTAGGTTGATAGGTGGTTGGGGGATTACGATGGTTACATTTTTGAAATTTTTGATTAAAAATAATGATATAGATGTTATTACGTTTTCAGGTGTGATATACGGGCCATTTCCGCTCCAACAATGATTTACACGAAAAAAACCCAAAATATTACATGCATGTAACCCGCCACACGTCTCCATAATATGGACTCAATTAGTTAATTGAGATTCCCGATGTCTGAAAGAGCGTAAAGATATGACTGACTGTTATGTAGAGAACATCATTTAACATAGACTGCGTTATTACACATGTATAATTAATTTGACGGGGTCAAACTACGTAGCTCAAAGTATACCTGACAATTATTCATTTAAAATTTGAACCGAATTCAAATTCGTATACGTATTCGTTTAATCGAATAATTATCCGAATAAGATATCTGACGGATAATTTAATCAGATATCCGATTATAATCGGATACGAATTCGGATATTGAGATATCCATGTCGGATATTATCCTATCGAATATGAACTCTTAGATAAAAATCTATTGATACATATATTCTATATATAATTAACTCAAATCTTAATATATTATTTGATTACTCTTTTTTATCTTGTTTTCTCTTAAAATATAATTTAAAAATAAGAAATCAACTTACACCCATTTGGGTAGTTATCTCTTATTTTTTAGGATAAAGTTTAATCTTTTGATAACATCTCCCAAAATAAAAAATAATTTTCACTCTTTTTTTTTGAGAAAACAACATACGACGCTCTAATACGGCTCACACGACTCACCTCTAAGTAGGCTTAGTAATTATCCATGTAAAATTCGAACCGAATTCAAATTCATATTAATCTGATAATTTTCTGAATAAAATATCCGATAGATAATTCGATTATCAGTCGGGTACGAATTCAGATATCACGTTATCCGCTCTGTATCCGATCTGTTTACAAGTATAACTCAATGGCATTGTACTTCCTTCTAGTGAGGGAAGTTTGTAGATCAAAATGCATTTTTCTATGAAAAAGGTCTCACGCATCGAGGCCTACATGCCCATATGCTCCCAGGAGATAGAGACTCAGAAGAAGAAAGAATACTACCCTTTGTGGACTCAAAATACTTGCTCGAAGAAGATCAAAACTACCTCAATTATGTAGCCAAAAAAACAACAAGAAGAAGCTATCTCATGATTTAGGAAAAGCTATCTAAAAGGCATCTATCAGACCAAATGGAAGTGACATAAATACTCGACAGATGTGCCACTTGACAAAAGAACAAGTTAGGGGAAAAGCTAGGTTGCCTTTTTTTCTAGTTATCACTTAACTCATTGTATGTCAGATCAGATGTACAAATACCTAAGATTAGAAGGCAGCCCATTTGGCAGAGAATTCAAGTCCTTGCTTTTGTTAGGTTCACAGAGGATTCCACAGGCCCACCATGTGACACAAATTTGGGAGTAAGAAACCAACCCAAGCCCAAACCCCACTAAACTGGGCCGGGCCTGTGGGCCAACCCGCTCATTATAGCTTCATTATTGAAGAATGATGTACAGCTCACAAACTAGATATGGGGCCTGTCACTGGTGGGGAACCATCTACGAAGGCTTCTATATCAGTTGTTGATTTCCCAATGACGGTGTTTAAGATATTAATTACTGACAGATAATTGTTTACTATCTAACCAATTCACCGGTATCCATGCAATTTCTTTTGGAGGGACAAGATTATAATTAAAGTCCTGTACATTGACTCGGATATCTGTCCTTCTGCCTCAATCAACTTGTTGAGTTAAAGGACACGGGTGGGTTGAATGGTAGAAGACTCCTGTCAAAAAAAGTAGGAGGTCTCAGATTCGATTCACTCTGGAGAGATTTTATCTGATCACGTGCTCAATCTTCGAGGAGTGGATGACTCGAGATTTTCTAATTTGCTAGATTCCTCGTCACCGAAACGAAAAAAGAAAACATCTTGTTGAGTTGACTTCTCAAATCAGACAGATGGCACCTTGTTTTCAACTTGGACGCCCTACAGTTAGGCCTGTAAATAGATAGATGATCCAGTCTATATATGGTTCAGCTGCATGTATCTTCTTTCCCTTGCTACGTATCATTTTTCATAGTAATACATATGAGTTCGTGTTTCATATATAACAACCGAGTTTAATTATCAAGGGTTTGTTTGGGAGTGTGAACATCGTAAAGTTAAAAAATTAATTAATATTGAGAATACGTATTGAATTCTTTTCTTAACAAAAAGAATTGAAGTATGAGGCAATCTAGGGCAAAAGAGTTAGAAGATACTCTCTCCATTTCTCGTATCGGAGAGTATGATTCTCTCTCCATTTGTCATGCAGGATTATCATAACACACTCCTTCGCACGCAATTGATTTAGGCTATGTCACGGAGACCATAAAAAACATCAGATCCACAACCCAGATTACTACCATATTTCTTGATATTATATTAGAAATTATTAGATTTAACCATGCAACTCAAAATCTTCGTCATCTTTTGAGTAGAGATAGCTTCTCTATTATAAACATAGACTTCTAACACTATAAAAGGTGATTATAATAGTCAGAGCTAAATTTTATTCAGACATAGAAATTAGATGTTTAAACTTTATTTATTAGCCGGTGGATTTATAAATAATCACAACGTTTTCGGAAGGTGATTTTTTAAGATACTTGTTGGAATGTGACAAGTATTCCCACCGTTAAACGTGATGTAACGATCTTTATGCATATAATTTTGCAGGCAAGAGCATGGCAGGCAACTCAGCCGTGTCGCAATACCAGACAAGGAGCTTGGGGAGCCATTGGTCTTGGGACAAGTCTCCATTCCATTACTGAGATAACCTTATCACGAGCAAGACAGATCAAGATTAATTAGAAGAAACCACAAACATAGGAGCCGGTCCCTCTTACGGCCGGATTCTTCGGTCAAACACATGCTGAACCCTGACCTGACGGACAGCAGGGGTCGCGTCGTGTTCGACGTTATGGTCCTACTCCTAGGCCTCGATCACATCTCTCGGATCTCCGGCGGTGGGCGGAGACCATTCTCGGGTGCATGTCTGATCTTGTTGGTGTCTCCGTTGATGACCACCTCGGTCAAGCACATCTCGGCTTTCCTCCTCCTCTCTTCCAGCTGCCTTTGTGTGGATTTGTAGAAAACTGCGTACAGTATCAGCTGGGCAACCGCAAAGAGCACACCAAGACCATTTGGAATCTGCAAAGTTGTCCAGTCGTGTGGTCAGTAAAACTTCGTCTCTTTCACATCTCTCAAGTCTTCTTGGTTAATTACTCCTACACAAGCTTTTGTTCACGGACAGCATGAAATGGGGAGGGGTCAATTTTACGAGGATTGGTTTGTAGTCGAGCTCACAGTGATGTAGAGATCGAAGCGGATGAGAGCATATGTCGTCCAGCAGACGCCATTGAAGAACGAGGCCAAGGACAAGAACAGGGGCATGTACTCCACGCTCCGTGTCTTGATGACCAGCTTCTGCAACGTATATAGTCAACGTGTAAGCAAGAGGAGAAAAGCCGTCAGATTAAGTGGGAACGCTCATCAGTTTCCATAACGGCGAAGAATCAGACCACCCCCTTCATAAATGTGCATTTCTTCTGCTTGCAACTGTTACAGCAACATTCCCGAGGCCGAGGGCTGGTTTACAGTCCTCAGGTGAAGCTTAGCTCCTCGTCATGGAGTAAATCGCAGTTCTTTCTAGAAAGATGTGTATAACAGAGTTTTCCATCACCTTGCTTGCTGGCTGCTGCCGCCGTTTACTGTTGTGGCCTCAAGAAAGGCATGAGAGGCAGCAAGCAACTTGGCCAGGTGCCCATTTGCTCATGCCACAAGTATGTTTCGGAATACATATTTATTTTTTTATTTTATATAAAGAAGATTAATTAGCTCATGCCATGCTACAAGTTTGTTACGGTGTACATACTTGTCTCTAATTAAACAAAGAAGACTATACATAATTAGGAGATGAGATTTCTAATTACGGGTGCGCCTGTGGAAGCATGCTCTTTTAATTAAAGGGACACAGAGAAAGAGAGAAGAACAGACCTAAAGATGCAGGTGGGTTCAGGAGGGTAATTAAGCTCACCATGACGGAAAGAGGAGCCACATACATCCCCGTCCCGAAGACAACGCACAGGGAGCCGACGATTAGGGAGCGGCGTTGGTGCGTGTGAGCCAGGGTGAGGACGAGCACGGCCACGGCCGCGACGAAGACGACTTCCACCAGCAGCATGACGAAGACGCGCAGGCGCTTCCGCCCCTGCGAGTAGAGGAGGAAGAGCAGGACGTAGGTGAGCTCGATGACGAGGCCCGACCCGTTGATGGTGAGCACCAGCATGCTGTGGGGGTGCACCAGGGGGATACCGTACACGACCCACAGCATGCAGTTGAGGAGGGTGGCCAGGTAGGGCACTGGCGAGAACTGCTCCACGGCCTTCTTCTTGCATATGGTGATGAAGGTGGGCCTGGCGAGATAAGAGAGGAAAATTAGCTCAGATGTACGAAGTAGAGTGCGGCTGTATAAAGTCGGGCTTCATTTCATGAAAGAACTCAACGAGGTGTTCTAGCTTACACGGGTGATAAAAATAAGCCCAGCGCTATGGCATTTCCTGCAGCCAACAAGAAGTGGTTTCAGCATATCGGAGCTCAAATGACCGGGAAAGAGCAAGTAAAAGATGGGATAAAGAGTGAAAAAGAGAAGAAGAACAAGCATTTGCCCCCCCTTCTCGACACTCTAGTATAAAATAAGAAAAGAAGATGAGACTTGTGTTCAGGTCGGGGCACAAAGAGGAGATTAAATGTAGTGTTCTATGAGGAAAAAAAATAAAATTTCCCTACTATGTATGGATATAGCACTCGTACAAAGCATCATGCGACAATTTTTGGCTCACCCATAATCCCGACCACGGTCCTGACAGCATCTGCAGAAACCATGGCTGTCGGAGCCGAAGACGAGAGAGGTCGACGCTGAAGGGGAGAACGTGTTTGTTCCAATTATGTGATAGAAGTTGGGGGTGCGGAGGGGCTTCAGGAGATTGGGACGTTTAAATAGAAGAAGAGAGGATGCTCTCTCCCTTTCTCTGTGTACGTACATATGTGTGTGTGTCTCAGTCTCTCTCTACATCTCTAGCCTATCCAAAGCGTTCAAATGAATCAAATCTGGTTGGCTACGAGTATGACATGTATCGGGCGTCGGTAGATTGGTTAGAACACATCGAGGGGCGGAGTTAATGTGGGTCGCAGTTGGGCACGGCCTTCAACACCCCCCCTGCACCACCCCTACCCACAGTGTCACCCCCTCCGGCCCCCTTTACAAGCATCGAGCACTGATTGCACCCATTCAGCCAGTTGCCACACCAACCCCTCCCTTCCTCAATCTGCGTTACCGCCCTTATCCTCTGCCATTAATGGTGGGCTGTGGGAGGCCTTCCAAGTTTCAATCCCGCGAGAGGGTCGGCAGGTAAAGGGAGGAAAGGCGGTGGCAGAAGACGTAGGCAGGAGGAGAAGAAGAAGTAAGACGACGACGAGGAAGAAGAAGAGGAAAGGCGAGCCAGCTATACTGGTCGGCCCCGGCAAACGGGGGGGAAAAGAGGAGACACGGAGAGCATGCATGTAATTGCCATGTCTGCGGGATTTTTTGTGAACCGTTGGATCACCGTCCCGTGAAGTTCACGGCCATCGTTCTTTGTTTAGACGCAACCTTCTGGTTACCATTTCCCACCCACGCCAATCTCGTGCTGCTCCTACCTGTTCATGCCCGGCTGTGGGATTCAAACTATAAAGGCCGGGTTAGCATTGATCATCACGCTGGAGATTAACTTAACGGAACCAATGAGATAATGTTGCTAATTGCTCTTGACCCACTAGAACAAATTTGGAGGACTGCGTGCACCCGCGAGGCAGCTGGTTCAGTTGCCGCGCATGACCACAAGAGGACGGACTAGTGGAGACCACCTGAATACTCGTATATACGTACGACGGGATCGGCAATCTGGGCATGCAACGACAAGAGAGCGGCCACAGTAGGGGCTCTTACCCTGGCCTCGTTTTCTCTCCGTCAAGCCATGTCGACCCACCACCACCCGGGTTCTTGGGGACTCGAGCTCTGTGGGGGCGGAGGGATAAGAACCACGGCAGAAGATGGCGACGATGATGATGGGGTCGGGGGAATCGGCGCAGAGGAGCGCCGTCCGTGTTTGGTAAGGGATGGGATGCGCCCACCGAGACGGCAGAGGCGGGAAGGCAGGCCCTCTCTGCCTGTTCTCACTGTTAACTCGTGAGGACAGGTCGCCGAGGCCCGGGAATCCGACGTCAGTGTGGCAGACAGGGGAAGCGGAACAAATCTCATCTGCAGCATTTGCAAAAGCTGGCGCCTTTGCATCAATCATATGGAACCAGAACAAATCCCAGGATTTGCAAAAGCTAGCACTTGGAAGCAGAACTAATCCCAGGATTAGCAAAAGCTAGCGCCTATACATCAATCATATGAGAGAGAGAGAGTGTGCGTGTGCCCGTGTGATACACGGGGAGAGAGAGAGAGAGAGGAGAGCAGGATTCTCAGATTCCTTTCTCTTCCCTATTGGTGTCTCGTCTTGAAAACAAAGTCGGTGGATTGACAGATGTATATCCGAAGGTTTGTTGTATTCTCCACGTTCATTGTGTCTGTACTCTTGCGGCACTAAATGATGAGATACTGTACCATATGTAAAATTTTGAGAAAATTTTAAAAATAATACTATTTAAATAAATATTTAATTATATATATTCTCACTCTCAACAAATTTTTCAAACTATATCATGTCACACATCACGTCATCACATCTCACCCTCGATCTCCTTATTTCTCTCTAGAGATCTCGCTCTATATTTCTCTCTCTCTTATCTCTCAATCTCTCTCAAAGACACGTCGGCCGCTGATGTTCTACGATGACCACCGGCGTCGGCCCAGTGACATTCTCTCCATCATAAAAAATTATCTTTCCGTATTTTACGCGTAACGGCAAGGGATTTCTCACCACGAGAAATCTCTAGAAGCAGCTCACCGGGAGCTTTGTCAGATTCGGAAAATTAGGCACGGTTGTGTCTGGATTAACTCGCCTCCGAGAATCACTATCGCACGATAGCCAACGTGTCGTTGCCTTGTTCGGATAACGGTTAAAGTTTATCAAGGATTCTAATCATTGGAATCTCTCCACCACCGTTCCAAACGAGAAGACGATGTTCCACCACATTGTCCACGACAGTCACTGACATCCGACACCATCTCCCTCTCTCTCTCTCTTTCTCAAATCTCTCTTTCTCTCTCTGATTTCTCTCTCTACTTTACACTCACTCTAGCTCTCTCTCTCTGATCGTAGGGTGTAGATACTGGACATGGTGCCGGAGGGACTCTAGTACAAACTCCTATGAGTCATTCTCCGGTAATGTCGAAAAAAAATGTGACTTCGTTCGTGTTCATCGAAGAAGATGAATAATATTCTCGAAATGAACAATATATTGCTCATTTTGAAAAAATAATATTCATCCTCGATTTCACTATTCTTTTACTATTTGGTTTACACATTTTAGCTTATGTTAACACTCTTGAAGTCGGGTCCTATTTACACATTTTAACTCTTGTTTACACTTTTTCAAAATTGTTTACACTATATTTTGACCTTTATTTATATATTTTGACTCATATTTAGGTTTTTTTTACCCTCGTAACTTGTTTACATATTTTAACTCTAATTTGCACATTTTGACTTCCATTTATACTTTTTACCTCTCATTTACACATTTATCTTTTGTTTACACATTTTGACTCATGTTTACAATTTTTAGTGTTTGTTTACACTTCATGACCCTCAATTATGTATTTTGGCTCTAGTTTACACTCTTTAGAACTCGTTTACATATTTTGGCTCCCATTTACATTTTTTAGCTCACGTTTACAATTATTGACTTCTATTTATCGACTTTCATCTGCGAACTTTGACTCATGTTTACACTTTTTGTAATTCATTTACACATTTTCACTATATTTACATATTTTGACCCTCATTTACATATTTTAGCTCACGTTTACATATTCTGACCCTCGTTTTCACACTTTCGCTCATGTTTATATTTTATGACGTCCATTTACATGAAAAAAGAATCATCGTATATGGATTTCCAACCATAGACCTGGGGACTATTTGAACATGTTGAAGGCTGTGAAAATGACACAGACCAGCATGGAAGGGACATTATTATTCTCACCAACTCTTGACGTCAGAGTGTCGCAGAAACAAAATTGTGTAAATAAGATCAAAAAAATGTAAACCGAACAAAAAATATGTAAACTGAATAAAAAATGTGTAAATCGCCAAAAAATGTATACTAGAGTCAAAAAATGTAAACGAGGGTCAAAAAAGTGTAATCTGGAACCAAATATTGTAAACAGATACCAAAAACTATAAATGAGTGTCAAAAATTGTAAATAGGAGGTAAAAGTGTCAACAGGTGTCAAAAACTGTAAATTAGAACCAAAAATTATAAACACATCAAAAAAGTGTAAATAGGAGCAAAAAATTTAAACTAGATCCAAAAATATAAATTGGATCGAAAAAGTGTACGCAGGAGTCAAAATATGTACGTAAACGAGGACAAAAAAATGTGCACATGGGAGCTATCATTGATAAATAGGGGCCAAAAATTTTAAGCAGACTCCAAAAAGTGTAAACGTAAAAATACATAAACGTGTCAAAATGCGACGTCAAAAAGTGAAAACATGAGTTAAATATATAAACGAGAGTCAAAATGTGTAAATCATAGTCAAAATACGTGAGCGGAGACCAAAATGTGTAAATGGAGTTAAAACATGTAAATATTAAGTAGGCATCCTAACGTGTAAATGGACTCTAAAAATGTAAACGGGAGTCAAAATATAAAAAAAGAAACAAAATGTGTAAAGGTGCTTCAAAAGTGTAAACGTGAGTCAAAGTATGTAAACTGAGGAGTAAATGAATAGTAAAATTGAGGATAAATGGTGATCGTTCAAAATGAATACTAGCGATAGTATTCATTTTAAAAAAATATTGTTCATCTTCTCCAACGAACATAAATAGAGTCATAGTTTTATTTTTTTTTCTATGACTGGAGAAGGGTTCAAAGTTGGTGTCGAAGTCCCCTCCGACATCCTGTAATATGAGAGAGAGAGAGAGAGAGAGAGCCAAGTAGAGAGAGAGAGAAAGATCTACGAAAGAGAGGAGGAGAGAGTCTGTCGGATGTCTGTGGCCAACACAGACGACGGTGGGGATATCGTTGGACGTCACCGGAGCCGACATCAGTGGCCATCGTATAACGTCAGTGGCCGACGTGCCCTTGAGAGAGAGGGAGACCTTGAGAGAGAGAGAGAGAGTGAGGTGCGATGACATGACGTGCCGTCGTGACAAAATTACCCTCGTAGCAAGAAGGAGGCACAGTTTTGGAAATATTTTGGGAGTGGACATACGTGAGTAAATATTTATTTAAATAATATTATTGTTGAAAATTTCTAAATTTTTTCTTTAGCCATGCCAGTTAATGTTCTAATCAAAAATATTTTTATTAAAAATAATGGTTCATGATCAAGGGTATCAATGTATCGTTGAACTAGTGTTTGGCCGGTACTATCGGATATGTGCAGTACGCAATGATTCGATACGACACGCATAGATTCGATGTGGCATAGCAAACTCTGGTACATCTACGCAAGTATATATTTATAGTTATTTATCTTCGAGTCCCTTTTATTTACGAGTAATATTACAATGTCATATTTTTATCATTGTTTCTATCTCAGTTAAGTTCGATGTTATCAAGTTAGAATATATATATATATATATATATATATATTTAGTGTCCCTACTACGGATTTAGGACTCGTCAATTAGAAACGCTATGGGGCTTACAAGAGGAAAATCCACGACCGGCCCATGGGCTGTACAGGAGGAAAATTCGGTGTGCATCGGCGATAAAAAAGACGGATTAGGAGACAATTGGCGAGAGAGCTCTTAACCTGGCCATCCGAGAGAGAACAGATATATAGCCCATTGTTCGCCGACTCGGTGATCCGTACCAGATAGGTTCTTCCCTGATCCGGTATGGTACACTTAAAATATATTAGCTTTTTTTGTGACTCGACCCGACTCGGCCCGAGTCGGCACGAGTCGGCCTGACTCGTTTCTTTCCTGATCCGGTATGATGCGCCCGAGTCGGACGAGTCAAAACCGAGTCATCGAACCGTAATATAGCCAATCACATGAGATCAATGCAGCATAATTGCATAATCTTTTTTCGGGGATTCTTAACACTGTAGTGGCCCATACTTTCATATTTATACATGTAATCTTCCTTTTTTTTTCCTAAATAACTCCTCACAATCTTCCAAACTTATGAAACAGGTCCTTGCCAAAAGTATATATGCAGGCGGTGATGTCAACTTTTAAGTCTGGTTAGTGTAAATCAAAGTTAAATATATATATATATATATATATATATATATATATATATTTCTTTTAAAATACATACAAAGAGGGAGAGAGGAGTACTCTTTTGACTTAATCTCGGGTAGTCTTGTCATTTTATTTAATAAAGAAGGAATATTCTTAAGAATCATAAGTTTTCCGAACATAGAGGTCCTTAGTTTAGAATTTTAGAAGATTGTACGCAGTTATTTACCCAGTTTGGTAAGGTTTTGGGCGTGACTTTCAAGATAGAAGCATCTGACATGTTTTGATTTTTTTTGAACGACCAAAGTCATTCTTGACTTACGTGAAGACTGAATTTTACAGAAGAAAGAGAACCAGAACAAAAGGTGCCGAGCTCTCTAATCTCCCGAAGCTCTCCACGTTAGATTCTCAAGATTTTACGTGATTACAAATCAACACAGGCTGTAAAATATGTACGGCGGGTGAATTATTTGGGGAAGCCAAAAGTAACGGGCCTTCCCAAACGCGACTTTTAGGAATATGAAGATTCTAGGATTAATTTAGAATTGGTCACGATGATGATAGGATTAAATGCAAAATCCCTTTCGGGAAGAGAAAATTGGAAATCAAAAGCCTTGAACTCTAACACTGATGTGATAGCGGGACCGGTCTGCAACTCCAAAGCCAACCCTGCCATCACGCCCGACAATGCCTCCGGCCACAGCTGAGGCATCCCGGACTGCTGCAGATCCCCTTGCCCCTTTAGGGCTTGTTTGACAATCGGTCAAGCCCGAGTAAGATAGGTCAATCTAGATCGAGTGAGTTATTCCTTATTTGATATTATTTTTCTTAATCGGATAAAGTTAAAGTGGATTAACTCATTCTTAAGATATAGGTGGAATGAGTTAATCCACCCCGATTAAAATTAGAGGTCGAGTGAATCATCGTGAGTAAATCACGTGCCCCTAATCTAACTCGTTATCAAACTCGCCCTTAGTGACTACTCTGACGAGATCCTCCACAGGGCCGACGTCCTCAACCCCCAGCTTTGCATGGGTCGTGACTGAGGCGCAACTCTACGTATCGGCCACCGAGGCCATCCACCCTCTTGCCTTCACCGAGGATGGGGAAGCCACACTCTACAAGAGGTCCAAACAATGCTACTTCCCCTCTAGTTCACGGCCGTTGCTAAGACGTCTTATGGCCGACCTTTTTTCCCATAAGTCAAGGCCCATCTAAGGCAGCAGCTTGGCCTCACCGGTGAGTTCGTCATCTGCACACTCTGACAACAGGCACCTTCTCATCTGATGTACAAACGAGGACAACTTCTTGAAGCTCCTCTTCGGCCCCAACTGACAATTCACGAAGATGAGAGACATACATACATGCTAGCTAGATTAAAGGAGTATATATATATAAGTAAAAATTACTCTAAAACCAAGTAGAAGAAGAAGAAGATAGATTTTGATTCGGTGAGTGAAACCGCAGTGCCCCCATTCAAGCAGGGATTCATAGCCCGGAGGAACAAACAAAAACGACGGGGTTGCCATTACACGTGAGGGGGTCGCGTACGGTCATCGTCACCCTCCACCCACCCACGTGGTCGACGGACGTTCAAAACGCCCGATGTCTTCCTGGGTTTTCGTCGCCGCGCGTGATGATGAGATTCTCCACCAACCTGCAAGTGGATGGATGGATCAGACCAGAGAGACACAGGGATTTCGGGGGAGAACAACGCCACCACCACCACCACCCACTTTACAAACTCTCTTCTCACCAGTTGCAAGCTTCCATACAAGCGAGACAAAGAGCACAGGTTATGGCCCATGCACAGTACCGTACGTACTTCTCCCTGGTTTCATTTGATCCTGACCCCTGCTGCTACAACCTTTTTGAACGAAAGGCAACAGGGGGCATCACCTCCAACAACTCTCTCACCGATCCCGTTCGTCCGTTTTGTTCCTGGTCCTTAACACGAGAACCTGCCGAGTGTCGGTGACAATGGCCAACAAATTCGGCTACAGTCGAAATGAAGTTAAAATAGACGGATCTCGTGGATACAAACGAAAAGAACGAATCAAGAGGAATAAATATTGAAACGAAAATGATATGAATCAGACGATTTATATTGAGAAAGAGGGGATGAGGGCGAGCTCTTATAAACTGACGGGTGATCCGACCAGAACAAGACGCAAGACGAACTTGTGAGAACCCTCTCCCCCCACAGTCATCGGAATCCCGATCCCACTCATCTCTCTCATTTTTCCTTCACCAAGAACAACCAAAATCACAATCTTTGAGAATGATAATTATTTGTCTACAAATTAAAAAAAAAAGTTGTGTGTTACTAAAGGGTCCGGAACACAGTGTATAAACTCAAATGTATATCACGATCTACAAGAAATGTAAGCCGATAGCTAGCTCTAAAAAACTATGGATTCGTATCGAAGGTGTGACTTACCGAGGAAGGTCTTCCATGTGTACGTACCAAGGTGATCACGGTTCATACTCCACTAATGGATGGTTTAGAAAGGATTTGTAACGATCATAAGAAATGTTCTATAAAAGGTTATCAGTAGCGAGCAATGTTCCGTGCATCGAATTCGGTGTACAAAATTATGTCAAAATATATTTTTTATTTTCATTAGTTTAAACAAAAAGCGAAAGTATCATTTTTATAGAGGAAAAGACATCTCGTGTCGCACGGCCCGTTTTTTCATGCATTAAAGACGAGACGCATTCGGCGTGAAAGTACGTGACTGAAATATTTTATATACGAATGAAATATTTTATTTGACTTTATAAATAAATCAACGAAATATTTTCTATAAATAAAATATTTTTTTACGTGAACGAAATATTTGTTATAAGCATAAAATACTATGTAAATGAAACATTTTATTATAAAAACGGAACCTAACAAAATATTTCAATTGTATATTAAATGTTTCATTCCTGTAATAAAATATTTTATTCTTCCAAAAAAAAATTATTCCTATGTTTTTTCGCCGAGCGCTCTTCATATTTAATGCGCGAAAATGCATGTCGCACGTACGAGTATGACGCGGGATATCTTTTTCTATATAAAAATAGGTTTTTTATTTTTTTTAAGCCAACGAGAACAAATGTTATATTTTGACACGATTTTGTGTACCAGATTCGATACATAAAATATTACTCGTCGGTAACCGATAAGACTTCCAACAAAAAAGATAATAATAATAAATAAACTGTGAATTCAAACGAGTAGGCGATATATATAATCTAAAATAATGAATTATTTGGTTTTGGAGCGGACTATGTCAATATATCTTTTTTTTAAATCCTTACGACAATAAGAGGCCACATTTTTAGGCATCTAACTTGGACCGACACATGCTACCTTATAATTAGCTCTATGGAAGTCCCACGATTAGTTTCCAAACATACGGTGGTTGATTTACAAGTTGGCAACCATGCTTCCTTAATTTGGTCACCACCACTAAAATCTTCGTTTACAATTTCAGATGGGAAGTTGGTATCCATTTCTCAGTGGAACCCCGTGCATCCAAAGGTCGAAGCAATGCCAAGCTCATCGAACTCTATTTTCCAATTAGAATGTATAGACGGTTAGCACTATGAGATTTAGATGAATTTTTTTTTTTTCGGTTTGCATGGACCAGTTGTCTGGATCAGGGGACATGGGAGAGGGAAATCAGTGAGTCAAAGAGTTCGAAGCTTGGTGCCCATGATTTGGCTCGAAGCCTCCATAGGAGCACCTCCACGGGAAGCGATTTCTCGCACATTGTAACACATAGAGGGGCATGCAAGGGCAAGATCGAACCCGCGTCTTTCCTCGACGAGAGAGAAGGGATGAATCACCGTGACATAGCTGTGTTGGAGGAGTGTGGAGTCTGATCCGGATATTGGTAGGCTCTCCCCTGTCCTTTCGCGGATTCAACTTCGCGAGAAGTTGGCGGGGGGTTGCAGGGGTTGCCCTAGGCTCTTTATATATAAAGGCAGCATCCCTTGTAATCGTGACAGTGTGTGCGAAATAAGAGATCTCTGTGCGGCCGTGGATGTAGAAAGGCACATCGCCTCCGAACCACGTAAATCTCAGTGTTCTTGTGGTTTGATCTTCTCTTCTCCCTTCTTTCTTCCTCCTCTATTATTTGTCCATCTCTATATGTACTCCGATTTTTAATAAACTGTAGGTTTGAAATTTAGATGAATGTGATGGAGCATGTGGGATGCGTTCATGTGAATGTGAACAACGGTGAGCCGTGGTTCGAAAACTTTTAGTCGTAAGCGTACGCCTATAGTGTTGAATTGGACATCGTTCTATTTTTTTTTTAATTTCATTCTATCTTTTTTGTAAGTAATATTTTGTTCTATCAAATCTCTCACTTCACGTGAGAGGTCATTGAATTTTTCTAGAAATAAAAAATTGCACCAAGCTACTTTCAAGATGATGCTTAAAAAAATGTCCGAAATGTGATAGTTCGGAACAACAATCATGCCGAGCTCAGCCGACTCCACTGTCGTCTTTGGTCGTAAAAGCCTACTCCACAATCGTGGATCGCAATCATAAGATAATTGCAGACATAGCCCTCTTGTTTCAACAATGACAGAGTTGTCAATTTTTTTTGCTATTATTATAAATAACTCTCTTGAACGAATATTAGTGTAAAATTATCATTGATCGATGTTAGTTGCAGTCTATAATGTATATTTAGACCTATAAGATTAAAATTTTAGACGGTAACACCCCTACGAATAAGTGTTATTTTCATCGTCACATCGTGCCAAAGAGAGATGAGAGATAAATAAGTAGATATCATTTCAAATATCATTAAGAGAGAGAGAGGGAGGGAGAGAGAGTTTAGAAGAGATTAGGGATATTTTGATTCCTTTTTATTGTTAAAGACTATCCAGGATTCAATAAGAGATTTTAACCGGATGAAAATGAGAGATGATAAAAAAGATTTTTTTTTCCAAGTATTGTAACATAATGAGGTTATTTATAATAATAACTGAATAAAAAATGACAAGTCTATAACTTTTGAAATAAAAATTTAATTTACAACTTTTCCTAATATCATCCATTCTATTTCTTCTATGCTTGTGATCCACTTCTTCTTGGCTATGTATCCGCTGTGGCATTTACATCTCCTTTAGTTATCACCGATCAAGAAATCAAATCCGCAAAAAAACACAATTTGTTGATCAGGCCACGTCTATCGTATACGACAAAATTTGATACATAATCCATCTCAAATTGTCCAAATCACTATAACTTATTTAAATAATAATATAATATCTAAAAATTATTTTAATTTTTAATATTAAAATATAATAATCATATATATAATGATATAATAGAAATCATAAATCTTACACTTCATAGATAAAAACCATTGAATTCTACTGTCAAATTGATTCATTCGGTGATTATCTAATAATTATATGGTGTTTAAAGATTAGTTAAAAATAAAAAATAGACTAAAGAAATGTATACATATTTTAGATTGATGAACTAATAATTCTATAATTTAAAATATAGAGTAAATAATCTCAACATTATTAAAAAATAATTTTATAAAAAAATAAAAGGTCTAAACATGCGAATCGAGAAAGTCGGATTAAGTCAATTGCGACTCAAAGATACCATATCAAATAAGTGAAAATCTGAGTACAAACGAGTCACCGAGTAGACTAACCCTCGGATACGATAGTTGAGATGAAGATGCAGTACAAATACAAATATAAATACTAGAGTGAAAATAAAGTGGACGACCTCAACCCTAATTAATGGCCCCTCTTCCCACTTTCGTACGGCCTCAACCCTAATGGACCCTCTTCCCACTTTCGTACGGCCTCAACCCTAATGGACCCTCTTCCACTTTTGTAGGCATTCTCTCCCGACAAACCAGACCAGGGACGAGAGGGTTTGTTTGGATCCACCAGACCCGGTTTCACCTTGTTGGTAACTGCCCCACGCTGCAACCTGTAACTGGTCCTTCCACGAAATCCAATCGGCACGTGACACGTCGAAGAGGCGTGAGTTTTTTTCTTTTTACCCCCGGCTGAAACGGTGAAGAGCCGTGAGATGAGACGACTCCTTTCCTCTTCCACTTCGGGCTGGCACCCCCGTTGTTATGGCTCGAATCGGTCCACTTCTTGACCCATGAAAGCATCGGACAATTAGTAGAAAGATTTGTCGCACACATTGAATGTATAATATTTTTAATTTTTAAAAAATAAAACAATTTTTAAAATATCTTAATTTAAAATACAAATCATATCATCATCTGATTATTTAAAAAATTAAAAATAAAATAAAATAATTCTAAAAATTAAATCTAATATTATTCATTCAAATTGATTTAGATCAAAATTCATGTAAGAAATATTACAAAATTTTGCCGTTGACTATCAATCTAACACATAAACCTCTCCTTTCTCATCCTGACTTAAACTCAAGTGTTATCCTAATTCAACGTCGGTTAAAAGATGCGATCGACTCTTAATAGAGGTTAGTAAAAGAGTTTGAGAAAAACTTAAAATGAGATGATGTGATGTTATTAGAAAGGACGTTAATTTCTTAAATTTAAATATGAATATAACGCTTGATAGAAATTCTTGACGAAACATAATCTATGTAACCGATTTCAAATAAGTGAGATAAGAATCTGGCGACGATGATGATGATTCAATCAATTAGATTTTTTATTTTTTTCTAAATAATCTATTGTTGACGTGAATTCCATCTCAAGTTAAGATACTTTAGATATCACTTCAATTTTAAAATAAAAATAGAAACATTTGCACACAGACAGTGTGCAGCACACTCTTGAGCCTTTCGCACACCCTTGAGCCTTTCTCGACAATTAGCTATATTTCTAGGGGTACGTACAAGTGGAACAAGGTAAGAGTGGGATTAATTTGTCCCAAGCTCAACTTAACAGTTTTAGCCTTAAAGATCTAGCGTTCATTTCTTATATATCATCGTTACATGCAAGATATTAAAAATATCACTTTTACATATATAATATCACAAGTACGCAGAGATCTACAGGGATGTTTTCTATGAACATTATTGGCCCAACGTATCAACAGATCCACGCACACTTCTCCTTTTTTTTTTTCGTTTTTGAAGGGCTCTCTACTGCAGTGACAAGCCAGCTAAGATGATTGCAATACCTGGGTGATGGGCCCCTAACCCCTACCCGAGACCAACTGGGCCAAAGCCCAGCCCAGTGGTCCTATGCACACATTTTGTATGCATATGGATGCATGATCCTCACGAGTACAACATGACAGGCCAGGATGACGCTGGTCGTGCTTAGAAAATTCCAATCCATGAGGGAACTTGGGAGTGATAGAAAGGAACAGATTATGGAGCATAAACCCCTACTCCTTTTTACCCCCCATCCAGTTTTATTTACTTGAGTTGATTCCTCAAGAAAAATGAAGATATAGTTGACCCAGAAAACTGAAATGGCATTTGACGATCGCGATCAAGACGGCTGAGGAAGCTACAGCATTTGCAGCCACCTTTCCCAGTTTTCAGTCTTGCACATAGCATTAGTAAATCACAAGAAATGATATGTTAGAGCTGTGATTTCAAGCCAGAACCATGTGAGAGCACTTTACCTTCCAGAAAAGAACCGCTTAAAAATCAACACAGCACAATGAACCGGCATTAGATCATTCACATTACAGTACTTGTGCTTCAGATGTAGCATTTTGTACAAGAAACCTTGACCAGTCACAGCTCTGTAGGTTAGTTACCCTGTAGACGCTCTGGATTATAGCTTCCGAAAGACCTCATAGTGCTGTTAGAAAGAAGGCAGAAGCTTACGTGATAATTTTGAAAAAGGGCAACGTGGGACGAATGATGAAATGATAGTTTTTGGAAGATTAATGATAAAAACTTACTGCTCAAAATAAATCCCTGAAGCAGGCTTTGAGCTCTTTCCGCCTGTTCTGGACTTCCACATATTTTAACAACTTTTTCTGTCAGCTCGGGTCTATCTTCAATAAGGCTAACCTTGGCTCCAGACATCTGTTCAGGTTAACATATATTTGAAATAGAAAATTACAAAGCTCCTTATACATGCACCAATAAAGAAAAGGACTACTGGATGTCACCTCGCTGATCTGTGCGAGCTTGTTTCCTGATCTCATCATTAGACTCGGAACTGCCGGCTCCGGTATAACAACTTCCAGTGTCTTTTGGGCCACGGGAGGTGCACTAGATCTGGTAGAGTCAAACCAATGCTGGCCTAGTTGGTAAGACATGACAGGAAGCTGAGACTAAAACACAGTAAGGTATGTTCTTTCACCTGCCCGGTCCACTTTGTGGCTCATCTTCGTGAACATGTCCACCTTCTTGTTCCACTGGTCCATTGCCACACCCTTGGGCATCCTACAGTCAGAAATGCCTTCTTCAGGAGCCAATAAAATACGGATTGAAAAAAACGAAAAAAGTGTCAAGTATCCGGGACAAAAAAGGATGAGTATCTTAAAAGACTTCCTCTACATTATCTAAACAAGAATGAGATCGTAAATAAAGAGGCAACAGAAATAAGACTCTGATCATCATCTTCATCACCATCATCATCAAGCTGTAGCTTGCTAACTTGGGCACACTTGATCTGACACGTGATCTGGATCAGTTCTCAGACTTTGCAAGCCTTGAATTACCCTAATACAGTATTATGCAAGTCCACACTCACTTAAAAAGAAACTTGCCGTCTCAAATGTGTAGTTGTAAGTCAGTCTTGAGTCTGCAAGTCAGTCCCAGTTACCAATACATAACTATTTTTCAGGACTCTGATACGGTGCCTGATCCCAATGTTGCAAATCTTGCATCATGCTTCATCTCATCAACCTACTACAGGCCAATGAACGTGGTCTAGAACCAATAAGCGTTCAGAAAATGGCCAGCTGCCAACCTGACATTCAATCTCCCAAAAGTAATAACATGTACCAGAAGTTAGCTAAGGTGACTGGAGGCTGTACTGTTTTTTTTTTTTTGGTTAGGCTGTACTGTTTTAATTTGTTCAAAATGTACTTTGGTTAGTTGGCATGGAATCTTCTTCTCCCCGATAACTAACTCCACCTACAAATCCATTGCATGTGTTGCTCTCCCGAGAAAGTTTCTTTGGCTCTCAATAACAGTTACACCTAGCTGTATTCATAGAAATCGAAAGATAAAACTTCTAAAAAATTGTGGAATGTTCTCAATTCAAAACTACAGGTTGCTCAGGGTCTCACATGTTAGAACCATGGTTAAGAAGGAGGGTTCTTGGTCAGTTGTTCCAGGCCAACTTCCACATACACTGTATTATAGAGTGATATATATATATAAGAGAACTATGAAGAACAAATATTCAGCAATTACTAAGACTAAAAAAAGCATTTTATCTATGAAAATTGAGACTAAAACAAGCATTTTCTCTATGAAAATTGGAAATACAGGTTTCCAGAAGTACCTCCACAAAAAAACTTTAGTCGTGATATTACTGTGGGATACTTAGGCAACGCAAATCTTTCAAAGCTTGAAAACTTATCATACACAATCCTTTTCGTAACCAATCCCCTGAACCCATTTGAGGGAAGGATTCAACAAAAGAACACACACCAAGACTCAGTATTGAGGAACAAGACCTTTCCGTTTTTAAGAGATTCCAGGACCTGCTTGCCACAACAACCCATGATTAGAGGCATGATCAATCATGAAAGTTACTTCCTTACGAGTGGGGCAGAGACAAAGTGCTCGTCTTTCCCTCAATGGCCGATTGCACACCAGATATGCTTAGAAAAACTTGGGGAAGAATTTTTTAGCAGATTAGATAATCATTCGTGCAACTCTTGTACCTGGAGATAGGATGCAACTTCGACTGGGGCAGCACATGACCCAGCCCAGCCCAGACTGATTTTTGGGTGAACTAGCTGAGCTTTAGTCAGGGTTTTAAGGCCAGAAAAATCTTTCAGACAACCAAACCAGCCTGTCTCAACTGCCCCATAGCCTGACCACATAACATTTATATGCATAATATTCTATTTTATCTCTCTTTCTCTTAAGTGTGTGTGAGCTGCACACTCCCAGAAGAGGCCAACATTTACACTGGGTTTTGCTACATGCACACAAGCATCATCGGAGCTCTGACATTTTGGAAACCAGATATGAATTAAACTCAAAATTAGATGTGTTTCTTTTTTTCTAAAAGGAACGTTCAAATCCCGGAAATACAAGCACATGATGGACACCTTTACCTAGAAGGTATAAGCTGAGTAAAAACTACACCTGCTAAGGCAAAGGACCTGCCTTTAATCACCTTCCCCCACCTCCCCCAGACATACCCTTCACATTCACATAGGGCTATAGATAAGACCTAATTCGAGAACAAAAGTCCTCCATGGCCTATAGATTTGCATAATCTACATCCACTCATTGAGTTTGCATGATGCTGGAAAAAGAAATATAATCCCCTTTTATTTTCTTTTATCTTTCTATTCTGGAGGAAGTTTTATTAAATAAGCATGGAGGTTCGAAGAGTTTAGTTTGGAATGACCCTTCACCGAACCTGGCTTATAAAGGAAATGAGGTTTGCCCAGTTTGACTTGGCATATTAGGGTTTTGAATTTGGACCATCTCCAGCGGCCTCAACCGACATTAATTACATCACTCTGACGAGCGAAGACCCTTGATTAACTACCTTTGATGATGCTCTAGATCGAATAAACCACCAAACTGTTAAACTTGTCCGCAACAACATGATTGCCTGCAAGCCCATGAGCTTTCCAATGGCCAGGAAAGGTTTTAAGGGATGGTTAAGCTTTTTAAAGTTTTTAGGAAAGTTTTGAGCCAATAGGACAAACTTTCTAAATTTGGAAAGTTCTGGCTTTAGGGGTAGTTTACACATTTTAGGATGAAAGGTTCATTCTGGTAGACTGAGGATGTTTTAAAACCCCAGGATGTGTTTTTGGCTCAGGTTGGGTGCTGGAGGTACACCTGATATTTTTAGCATCTTGGATTTCATGAGCATTTTAGGTGTTTTGAGTGATTATACATTTTTAAAAGATTTGTCTATGATTTTTATTGAAGCCAAGGTGACCCTGCTATTTTTGGGATTTTTTGTGGGGTTTGGATGAATTTGAGGTGTTTTGAAGATTTTAACATTTTTTAGAATTTTTGTGATTTTTTATAATTTTTGGATGAGTTAAGAAAATACTTTCTATTTTTTGAAATTTAGGCTTTTGATGTCTCTCGCCTATTTCAGGGGCCTTTTCCATTTTCAAGAATTTTCTGGGATTTTTAGTGATTTTTACCCAAGCATCCAACATTCTTTCTATTTTTGAAAAGTTGTGTGTTTTGGGGTTATCTTAGGTATTTTCTTATTTTTTAGGTATTTTGGTTACTTTTTCTGATTTTTATTGATTTTGAATGTACTTTTTGGAATTGAGGGGCAATTTTGGGTATTTTGGTAAGATTCGAGGGTATTCTGGAAAGTTTCCAATTTTAGGGAATTTTCGTCAATTTTCAAGGTCATTCCTCGTTTTTAGATATTTTCCCCTCTTTTATTCTGATATTTATGTCTCTTTGTTCCATAAGGGGTAGGTAATTTTGACTGTTCTGGGATGGTGGGCCACATTGGAGCCATGGGCTGAAGTAAGGTGGGCCTGAGTTGCCCTCATTATGACCAGGTCCATGGTTAGACTTGAATCCATTAAGTATCCATTTGACATATGATAATGTAATGGGACCCATCTGGGCCCAATAGGGATCCAGTAATGGAAAGAGATCCATTTAGACCCAATAAAGATCCATTAATGGAATGGGATATAATTGAATGGGATCAAATGAGGATCAATAAAGATCCATCAACGCATGTAGGACCCAATAAGGATCCAATAATGGAATGAGATCCATTAATGATCCAGTATTAGTGAGATCATAAAATCTATTAGTCGATATTAGACATGAAACATTGGTTTATTTGACTAATGTTCAGATCATTCATGCATCAATCATAGATCTTTGAAATCAATGAACCATAAATTATGATGGTAGATATTTGAATGTGACAATTATTGACTAATGTCCAAAAATCGGAAATTAATCATGGCCACCCAAAATTGATATATCATTGATCTCGACTATGACGTGCTGTGCTGATAATGCTGACATTCATATTCACATTCATATCCAATCAACGCCAGCTACATGAGCTTTTCTACTTTTTTATCAAAATACCTTGTGAGCCTTCAAATTCTCAATCTTCTTGGGAGAGACTTTTTTTTCTGCAGAATCTTCAAAGGGGAGAGGAATTTCTCACTTCTGGAAATTTCAAGAAGTGTTCAGCAAGTCTTCTCTAGAACTTGAGTGGGAGGGGGTGGGGAAGGGGGAAGAGGGTGCCTCCTTATCTTGAGTCTTGGGAGTGGAGAGCACCCCTCCACTCTTGGGTTTTGTGCGTGGAAAGAAATGTTTGTTTTTTTGGACATTTTACGAGTGAAAGGTGATGTTTCCATCTTGGATTCCCATGAGTGGAGTGGAGACTCCCCTTCCCCTTTTCTATATTCCATGAGTGGAGGTTCCTAGTACTACTAGGAATGGGAGAGAGGAGCGCCCTCCACCTCTTGCCTTCCTACACCAAACGGGAAAAGGAAAGGCAGCCTTCCTGTCCCTTTCCTTCTTCTATCTTTCTCCAAGCATGGAAATTCCTAGCACTGCAAAAAATGGGAGAGAGAGGCACCCTCCCCTTCTTGCCTTTCCTACTCCCAATGGGAAAGGGAAGGATGCTCCTAATGCTGTCAGGAACAGGATCCCCTTCTTTTTTTCTTGTTTCCTGCATGGAGAGACAAGGGGCGGCCTGACTGGAGGAGCAGACTCTTCGCCCTCTCCTCGCTTGCTGCAGCAGAGTAGTTCTACTCTCTTCCCCTCTCCTTGGTGGCTGGTGCAGGAGTCTAGAAGAGGTGAGGAAGACCTCTCCCCGTGGGTGGGTGGGTGTGTGTAAATATATATGTATAGAGAGAGAGAGAGAGAGTTATGCCATGATATGGCCGTGGTAGTTGATGCAGCCTAGCTGCACGTTATAGGGCTGTGCATAATTCGGTTCAAACCAAAAAACCAAACTGAACCAAGTGGTTCAGTTCGGTTCAGATTGAACCTAAATTCAGTTTGGCTTGATTTCAAATTTGTGAAACCGAATAAACCAAACTTACTAAAAGTATTTCTTTTTAGGTATACCCGTTAAAACTTTAAATATTACCATGTACCCCTAGCTTTATGGAATTTACCCCAATACCCCTCAAATCTTTACGACGAGTGTCTTGTCCCCAACCGTCAACAGCCTTTCACGATTGTTTAACTCCGAGTGGGTCAGCAGGGGAATTTGACTAACCTACACAATACCCCTCAAATCTTTATGACGAGTGTCTCGTGCCCCAACCGTGAACAGCCCTTCACGATTGTTAACTCCGAGTGGATCAGTAGGGAGAATTGACTAACCTCTATCTCTCTCTCTCTCTCTCTCTCTGAGATAGTGGGTACCTGGCAACAGAGAGAGCCAAGGAGGAGGAGAACGATGAAAGGGTCAGGGGTGAGGTGGCGGTGGAAGGTGGAGAGCTGGCCATGAAAGGGGGTGGCAAAGGAGGAGGGATCAGAGCCGCCGGCAACGTCGCGACAGACCACCAGAAGGGCCGCTTGATTTGGCTCCGTGGTCGTTGACGAGCTCCGTGATCCTTTGTCGGTCAAGCAAGCAAGCAAGAGAGAGAGAGAGAGAGAGAGAGAGAGAGGTACGGTGCTCCCCTTTGGCGCCGACGACATAAAGAGAGAGATGTGCAGAGGGACAGCAAGAGAGGGGAGAGAGTGAGAGGACGCAACAGCCCTCTCCCGCACTAGAGAGAGAAAGAGGTGTGGCGGTCCCCTTCAGCATCAGGGGAAGAGAGAAAGAGCACGGTGGCCCTCTCCGGCACCAGAGAGAGAGAGAGAGAGAGTAGAGAGACAACAAGAGAGAAGGGAGGGAAAGAGCGAGAGAGGGTGCTGCAGCCAAGACATTCAATACTGGTACCAGAACTAGTACTGGTCAGGGCCAGTACTGATACCGATACCGGAACAAACTACCCAGTACCGAACCCACTTCCCCCCTCTGCGGATACCCACTTCACCCCTCCGATTCCCCAAATCCCCATCCCTACCCAACAGAACCGGATCTGGCTTTCCGAATCTGGCTTTCAAATGTTTAAAACACCCCCCCGACAGGCCGGCACCTCCCGACCCCCCGATGGGTGATACCCCTTTCCCTCCCCTCCCGCCCAATGCCTCTCTAGGGTTTGGGACTTGGGAGTTCTTCGCTGGCCGTTGCCGCCATCTACAACTGTCGTCATCGCCGTCCGAAGCTGCCGTCGTGCCATCCAAAGTTGTCCGCCGTCCAAAGTCGCTGGCGGAGGAGATGCGACCGTGGCTGGCAAACACCATCGCCACTGCCGCCGCCGTCCTCGCCTGAGCCTACTCCCCCATCTTCGCCTGATCACGCCGCTACTGAAGGGGACGTGACTGTTGCGGCTCACAGGTCCCACCCTGTTCTCTCTCTCCCCCGCCCCCTTCTCTGTCTCTCTCTATGTAGTACCACCCCCCCCTCCCTCCCTCCCCCTCTCTCTCAACAATGAAATGAGAGTCCAGAGATAATAGCCTCCGGTTTTAATTTTTTAAATTTTTTAATGTCTATACCAACCGCTACAGGGTTCAGATGGTCAGAACAAGACCGGCCAAGACCAGTACCGGTACGTATCGGCCCACTATGTACCATGGCTGCAGCCCTCTCCGGCGCCGGTTAGAGAGAGAGGGGGGATAAAACGGTCATCTCCTATGAGCCATTACCTCCATTAGGAATGTCTTTAACGGAATATAGCCTTATGGGTATGGAAGCTCTGGTTAGTAGATTTCAGGGGTATTAGGGTAAATTCCATAAAGGTAGGGGTATAGAGGTAATATTTAAATTTTTCAGGGATGCACAAGCAATTTTCCCTTTTCATTAATATTATATATAGTATATAGAATAAGTATTAAATTTTTAATTACATACATATATGTAGACACAAGTATAAATATTTTTAAAATTAATTGTAAACATATAGACATCAATAATTTCATATATTTTATAGTCAAATGAGCAAATTCGATTTGAAGCTAACCAAACCAAATTTGTTCGGTTCAATTCGCAGGCCTAATTCAGTTCAATTCGGTTTGAGGAATTTTCCGCAAAAACTGAACCGAATCAAACCGTGTTCACCCCGAGCACCTTCTTTTGCAGCCATTGGATTTGATCCAATGGTCTAGATAAAATCGAAAAAAAATTGAACCCCTCCCGTTGCACGCGCCTTTGGCGCACGCAAATTCACAGGCGGGTTGGTTTTGAGGTACACCGTCCCATCAAATGATCAGATGGTGTACGCTCGCCCACTGCAGCGTTCCGCCCAGCACAGAATGCAGCAGCAGGGTAGTTTGTTTTTTAATAATAACCGAGACCCTTGGATTAAAATCCAGGGCTCCAGCATTAGGATAACGCCAAGCCTGCTGTATATATATATATAGTCATGCCCATAATTCTCTGTACCAGAAAAAAGTGATTCTTTCATGATCACATTTTGCTTTATTTGTGCAAGGATCATCCTCACCCACCCCATCATCATTATGTTCTTCCCTCTTCCCCCCCCCCCCCACCCCCTTTTTTGGTTAAACACATGATCAAACCAACCGCATGAGGGAACATGTAGCTTGGATGTCATCAGAAAAAAACCATCAGCTACACCCCCCAATCCACACACATAAAAAAACAACAATAACAACAACAATCTTCATGTCCGGGTTGGGGAGGCATCAATTAGTTATACTCTGTTGAATGGCAACCCACAGCAAGGATGGCAGTACCGGTTTCGATATCAGTTTCGGCCAGGGCCGAAACCGAAACGTACCGAAACCAATCAAAACATTCAAAAATGCAAAAAAGTATAGTGAGCAGGTCCGGTTTCGGTCCGGTTTCGGTCCAAAACCATAAAAAAAAATAGTTTCGGACCTGCTACAGTGATCAGGTCCGAAACGGTTTCGGTATGGGCCGAAACCGATACGTTTCGGCGCGAAACGTATCGGTTTCGGCCCATGCTGCCATCTATGACCCACAGCCCTTTTAGGCCTCTACCACTTACACCACAATCTCCTACATTTTTAGTTTCACAACAACACTGCACTCACAAGTCACAAACATTAGTACCCTAACCTACCAGTTGAATCTTCACCGCCCGCTACTGGCCCACCTCTCCACCAAAAGCATCTCTGCTTGACAAATCGTTGCCAATAAAACATTTGTGTTAGGCATACCCCCATACTTCTGCGAACCAAACCTGCCATCCGATGCCTGGCATTTCGTCTCTCAGTGAATTGTCGGGCACAATACATGAAAATTTCAAATCAATGCCTGACATGAATATATTGGTGTGGCTTTGGAAGATTCAGATGCTGAATGGATTTCTTTTTAAGTTAGTCACTGAAATTAATAAAATACATTGTCTCAGCTCTATATTCGGTTGATAGTAACTTGCCTCCCACTTTCTCCACACGAGCTCTTTCCAGCGTCTAGGGGAAGTCGGTAAGGTCCCTCTTCATGTGCAAAAAAGAGCTTTCTTAGCATCCAATTGACCACAACTTTAATAGAGCCCTCTAACGTCCAGAAGTACCATGGCCTAGTACTTTTACCACTTCATTGATGTCAGAGAAGCAACAGAAAACATATGCCAAACTTTGGATCCTTACCCAGATCCAGTCAACCCCACAGTGATTGGACAAGGCTTAGGACATGACAAATTTATGATCATTTGGACCCAGGCAAAAGAAATATTATTGGCCTAGGACTGCAAACTCTAGAAGCCTGGTCCATTGATACTGCATATTTAATTAATGGATATAGGTTTATCATGTAGTGATGGGAGGATTTGAATGAAAAGAAATAGCAGGTTTCTTGCCAGCAGGAATCTTCCTGAATTTCATAGCTGAACAAAGAAGTCAGCAAATGACAACTACCCACCAAAACCACACAATGATGAACATCCCCCTGACCAGTTGTTCATCCTAAGACAAAAAACCCTCAGAATCTAATAATCAAGCTACAATTCCTAGGAAAATATAATTAAGTCAGAATGTTAAAAACTGACGAAGATAATCTACAATTATGGTGCTCAAGATATCAAAACCATAAGATATGATAAATCTGCAAAACATTAAATTCAGTATTTATTTTTTTCTAGGTTACACATTAGTTTCATTTTTTTAGGGGGCAAGTGGAAGTCATATATTGGCTTCACAACAAAAAGGAAAATTCTGGGTTTTGAACAAAGATTCACTCTCCGTGACAGGTGATGTAATGTTTTACCATTATTTGCTTATTTGATTGCCTTTAGTTTCAAAAAATATGCCTTCTGCATAATACCTATTTATAATCTATTATATTTTTCTTACATATTCAGTGATCCAGCAACCAAAAAATGAGAACAAATATATCCCACTAGCAAACATGGAATAATTCTTTCACAACCAATGATTTGAAAAGTATACCCAACAGAGAAACAATCGATTTGTAGCTGTCAAAACAACAGCGTAAGCATAACTCATTTAGTAGCTCTGCCAAGTAGGTCACACAAAAAAACAGCACATCCAGGGCAAAGAGGACCAAGGGGGTTGCATAAGAAGAGAGGGAGGGTGGTTTCAGGTAGAGAAGGTTGGAGAGGGACACCATGTGTGTGTGTGTGTGTGTGGATCGGGAAGTTGGGGGTGGTGTGGAGGGAGAGATGTTATCAGATGCTCGACACAGATCAGCCATCAGCAACATCCAGGAAGTGTCGCTTTTCCTTCTTTTTGGGTGTTGGTGTTGTAAGGGTGGAAAGGCAAGAATCCTTTCAACCACATTTGGGTGCACTCTGGACAAGTTTCCCTTTTATCCACAATGGCAGTCCACAACTTGGTTATATATAGGTGCCTTTAGGCCTAGGCCGCTGCTTGACAACTATGCTGTCAGATGGCATGGAACAGGATTTTGCAGTGAAACTTGCTATCCCAAACAATGCAGCCCGCTAAATAAATGTTCCACGTTGCATCAATCTTTTCCTAAGAGCATGTGTGCACCTGCTACATTTCTCCTACTTTTTAATCAAATTAAGATGTAAATTAAGTCAAAATAGACTTAAAGGTCAGCTTGATTACTAAATGATAGGATTTAATAACACAAAGTGAAAGGGTAACACAAACTAGTCTCAGGGCTCATCCAACTTAAACAAGCCTCCCTGACTAATTACATCAGAACTAAAGTGGTCATAAGAAAATGCATGTATTATAGCTTTCAGGTGGTTTGCAAGTTAAATAACATTCGATCAAAAAGTAACTGGTTTCATTTTTGAACATGGATAGCGCTACATATCTATCAAAAAACAAAAGGGATGTACATCAAACAGTAGCATGGTAAGATATAAAATAGGAAAAGCAAAGAGACAGAAGTTGATTGTTGTTAGTGAACATTACCTCCAAGTTCCATGCAGCCGTTTCAGTCTGTATGTCCTGATAGACAGCAGGTAGAGGTTCATTTCCTTGATTGACTTCACCCTTGGGAGAACTAGACTCGGGCCCAATAGTGCTATCAGAATGAGCAGGGGTTGAGATGGGTGGCAGTGGCAAATCCTTTGGAGTTGAAGAATCACGATATAGGTAACTCCTTAACCTTGCCGTTATCTGTATAAGTGCCTCCCGTGCTGCTCGTATTTCCCCAACAATCTGTATGCACTTGTCATTTCCACATACATTCACACAAACTTTAGACAAAATTCTTACTTTACATCTCATAACTTAAGCAGTTTCTGGTTGAGTATCTCACAAACCTGCACAACTTCGTCACTCCCCAGTGCACAAAGAGGAAGATCTTCCCTTGGTAATATCTGTACATTTGCATTAGTCAATCTCTTGAGGTCACATATTGCCCCATCCCTTCCCTCCAAACATCCAACTTCACTTGCTGGAATAAGCAGCCTTGTAGTTATTATGTTATCTCTGTCAGGGCCAAGATCTACTATGTGACTTTGGATGTGCAACAATGCTTCCTGAGCTGGAAAAAGTTCATCATTTGGACCCTATAGAAGCAGGGAAGTTTTAGTACAATTTATCCTAAGATAGATAATCAACTTGACAAATCAGCAATAAGCAAAAGAAGAAAGATTATCTATGGAGGATAAAACACATCCAACTTACAAGAATTATGCTAAATAAATATATCAAAATGATATTATATAAGCAGCATCACCTTCCTAGACTCCCCCAATAGCACAGTTTCCTTGTTGTCCATGTGTTAAAGGAAAATTATACTTTTATGGTCTAGTACAACATGAAAATTCAGAAAAGAACAATTTAATGAGCAGAATACAGGAACAGTACGTTCCCTTGTAGTTTCTAAGAAGCTTAGAAAATGACCCAAATTTTGGGGGTAGCATTGCAGCAGCATATCTAGCGCTATATAGTATGAGGCATGAGGCGACCCCTCAAATGCCCAGGCGACGGCCTAGGCGTTTGAGGCATTTGAGGCGTTTGAGGCGAGAATTTATTAAATAAATATATATTTCAGAAATTAAACTATATGCCAATAAATTTTCTAAAATTTTTAAATTAAAGTCAATAAATTTCCAACATTCATTCATTCCTAAACAAGAATTAACACTCATACACACAAATACACTAAACAAGGATAACAAGAGCAATATTATAATAAAACTAAAACAACTAAATAAACAACCAAACAAGTCAATTACATAATTCCATAACAAAAAGTGTTTCAAATAGTCATAGTCATAAATGTTGGAAATTTATGGGTGTGTGTGTGTCTGTGAGACAGAGTGAGGGGCTCGGTCCCTCCCTGTGACTGTGGGGGTGTGTGTGTCTGTGTGACAGAGAGAGGGAGAGGAAGATAGAGAGTGAGAGAGTGAGAGAGTGAGAGAACAAAGTGAGAGAGGGTGAGACAGTGTGTGCATGAATGTGCCTGTACGTGTGACAGAGACAAAGAAAGAGTGAGAAGGAGATAGAGAGTGAGAGAGTGAGAGAACAGAGTGAGGTGGAGGGAGACAGAGAGGGGCTCATCTCCTCCCTCTCACTGTGAGGGAGATAGAGAGGGAGAGAAAGTGAGAGATAGAGTGAGGGAGAGAGAGAGAGAGGGGATCGGCCACTCCCTCTCACTGTGAGGGAGATAGAGAGGCAGAGAGAGAGTGACTGAGTGGGACTGGGAGAGGGGCCGAGCCCCTCTCTGTGTGTGCGTGTGTGAGAGAGAAAGAGAGAGAGACGGAGACAGAGAGGGGGTGTGTGCATGTGTGTGTGTCTGTGTGAGAAGACAGAAAGAGAGGAAGAGGGAGACGAGTACACTGGGGGAGTCGCCGTAGTCCGCTGTCGCCGCTCGCCAGACGCCGCAGTCACCGGACTCGCCGCTCACCGGACGGGGGTGGAGATTAGGGTTGGGTTGGTCGATTGGGGAGGAAGGGAGAATTGGTCGGGGATTGGGGGGGGGGGGAATCGAAACCCTCGCACTGGTTTTATAGCACGATCCACCTAACCAAGTTCCTAGCGGGTCGTGGCAGGTTTACTTGGGCCCAATACATGGATCCGCTACACTCACGCGACCGAGTGAGGCGGGCCAGGCGACTCAGGCATGCTGAGGCAGGCGGGACGGTAGCGAGGCGCTAGCCTAGGCGCTCCACGACGCGGCGAGGCGAGTTGCCAGCACCTCACCTCACCTCAGCACCTACGCGAGTGCCTAGGCGTGATTTAGACTACATAGAATCTAGCTGGTCAATTTCAGATGGATGAATAACAGGACTTCAAGATAATGTATGCTTATAAACTTGAATAAAAGCTTTCATAGAAAAAGTTAACAGAGGAAGAGTTCACAAGAAAACACACACTGCAAAAACTATTAGACAAAGGAAACAGCCAAGGTCCCAAATACACATGACAAATTTTTGAAAATGTTCACCAGAAACAAGATAAATGGTGATAGTCTTTTGCTCCTGCATGACAGGTTTACTAAAGAAAAATACAAACATTGAAGAGATCAATTTTACGAGTATACAGGTCTACAACTACAGCAACAGTTGCTGGAGTCCGGTAAGTCAAAAAATGGAAAATATTGTCTTCACAGTGTCACCTAGGCAATGACTAGGAGACAAGGCATTCTAGACAAGCAAGGTAACCAAAGTGCTTAGGCAAGCATGCCATGAACAGATGACACTCAGCTTGGCACATCTTGGTGCAGCTTAGTGCCACGTTTGGTGACTTTGACACCTTGTGAAACAAATTGGTTACCTTTTCCAATAACTTCCTGAATTCTGTAACTCCTGTCACAAGTTGGGTCATAAAGAAGACGTGTGTGCCAACTATATAGTAATAGGTCTAAGAATCTTCCAAAACAGAATCCGGACTCCATGTCATCTGGGAAGAAAGAAGACACAAGCAAAGCTAAAACTGGGGTGTGGAGGCAGGTTGGGAACCGTCCACAGCCTCAACATAATGCTCAGAACAACATTTCTGCGGCTGATAGGAAGAACAGGGACAAACTCTCACCCTCTCAAACGTTTTTGAGAGGTTGAGAGATTATTTAAACACAACTGATGGAAAGGACGGTTCCCCGCAGGGTAAAGAAGTTGTGAAGCGCCAATTGTCCTTGTTTCAGGAGCAACAAAGGCGTGAAGATGTGGATCAACCCTTGACTGATTCATCTCAAGATCACATTGATGTGTCCATCGGCGATTCGATACCAGAGAAAGTGAGTCCCCAACAGCTACCCCTGAATATGGTAATTGTCGACCACGAAGGACAGGATGATGGTGAAGCTATTGCTAACCTTCAGCAAACCAACTTATAGGAGGTCCGCACATGATAATTTGTTAAATGAACTTCCCAAACAAATTACTGATGCCAACACAGATAAAACCAGTTTGTCGAAGGGCTTGCGGGGATTATTAAAACCGAGGCAGAGACTACCTGCAGGACTGCAGTTAGATGCAGGCACTTTCGACGTTCTAGGCGAGTGTGGGATACAGAATGAGACATGAGCTAGTAAGCTAGTACAGTTTACGAACTAGTAGCTAGTTATAGAAGCTAGACGTGAGCTAGCATACGAGCGTCACTAGCACTAACATACGAGTACGGGCCAGTATACGAGCCTGGCCCGGCCAACGGGCTAGCGTAGTTGGGCCTTAACGCTCCGTAGAGTAAGAAGCACTATTGCGCTGCCTACACATGCCTAGTCTCTGACGCCCTCCGAAAACATCATACATGACGGCAGCTTCAGCACACACTTCACAAGCAAGCCAGCTGGTATTAGGAATCGTTACAGGCACCGGAATGATATATACAAAATATGAATAGGCAACAAACATAAAAATAGCAAGCAATCGGCATCGTAATCCCGGAATAGGAGCGGGTGTCAAAGGAGCAGGCAGCCCTATGAAGTAAGGGGGTGCGGAGCCTTCTCTTGTTAGGAATAAAAATCGGCATAAGAAAGTGTAAGTCACTGCTGCTGGTACTCGTCAGTCAGCTGACTACTAGGCAACTACTCCTCCAGAGACGAAAGCCCTATGGTCACTCGTCACTGCTCCCGCAGCCTCGCTCTACTTTTGGTTAGTATGAATAGGAACATGAAAGCAACCGAAGGCATAATAGGAAAAATAGCAACCAGCCAATAAGCAAGCAGGTATGTATTAGCAAGCGCAACTCTCGCCATCGGGAAAGCACACAAGCAGGAATAGGAACTAACAGGATCTGCAGAAGCATATCGACCTCCATTTGAAGCTACAAAGTCAGCATCAAAAAAAGGTAAAAGGTCAATGACGGCCTATTCACATTTAAACTTTACCAGTTAGTTCGGACCAAACAAAGCTATCTGCTCGCTTTTACGATGTTCATTCGAACCATCCCTGCTCATCTCACATCTCGGCCAGGAACTCATAGAAGAAAACTTTGAGAAGAGAAAGAAAGCAAGGGTGGAGGGGAAGGAAAGGACAGGTTCAGCCTAGAGAGTAGAGTAGTGAGTTCGGAAAAGAATTAGTACCAGAGAGACATGTTATGAAAGAAGGAATCACCAACCAGAAACAAATACAAGTAACGAAGCTCTTAACTCCGCAACTGCCTTCGGGTGAGGGAATGACCCCTGCTGACCACCAACAAAAGAATAAACTATCCAACCAGAAAGAAATGTCGCTGACGGCACGGAACAACAGCAACTACTCACTTCGATCCGAGAGTCGCAGCAACTAGAAACAGGTACTTGAATGCTGAATGCTATGAATCGAAAGAGAAAGAATTACTAGTGCCAAAAATATATATACGTTTAAGACATCTCGCTTCGCTTGCAAGAATAAAGGCCCTTACTTGTACACCTATTGTCTACCTGGTTCCCATATCATATTGTTCATCGTACCCAACAAAAGTAGTGGCTCGCCTACCGAACTTAGCGAAATGAGCGACAAGTAGCGATTTCCCCTGCGTAAGGAGTTTTAAATGGGCTAGATCGCGCTCAACTAAGGTTTGATCACCCGGCCCCGATATGGAAGTGGTGTCGGATCCTACAGTTTAGGGAGATAAGCGGATGCTTGCTTGCCAGTCTGTTCGGTCTGCAGTTTGGTAACGACTAGGTAAAACCCTAGCCTTTGTCGTGCACAGTTCCGCTCCCCGGATCCGGCCGGTAATAATTAAGCATTTGAGTTCAGATTCACAAGAGGGCAACCTCCAGGGTTTTATAGCTCATGGCCCGTCTTCGCACTAACCCATTCAGTTAGCAATAAGTGCATTTCACTTAACCTTTATAGTACGACAAACATAGCTGATAGCTACAGCTACAAACTGGAGTTTGCCGGCTAACTACCCTAGAGGATCAACACATACCAAGGGTGCACACATACGCAGAAAGGAAAGACGACCAGCCCTGAAAAGGACCAAGAAGCGTGTTCATTTGATATCCTATCCTAAAGCCGAAACTTTCATAAAAGCCCTAATTAAAGTCCCACTGAGGAATGGATAGGGAAGAGACAGAATCCCTGAACAGTTGATTGCACAATTCTTTAAAAAAAAAAAATGAATGACCCGGAAGGCACCTTATAAGCCAATTCCAGGTAGTGGAGTGTTTGGGAGATGCCATGAAAGTGGTCATAATCGGACTGCCACGTTGGATAGGGTCAATAACTCGATCCGGGTGGTTGATCCACCTTTTTATCGATATCTAGAACTGTGAGATCTTTATCTCCTGGGATCCATATCAACTGAACTTGTGGAATATTTGACTGTAGCAACAGACTATGGCCCCATACTCCTGTATCTGCTACTTTCCCAAATAGGAAAATAGGTCTAAAACTTGAATCGGAGGATAGGGAGGGGGTTGTTTACCTTGTTTACCCAGAATCAATAGGATCAGAAGATCCTTGGTCCTACTCTCTTGTCTTGTTGAGTTCTTTCGTGTGTCGAATGATGAAATGTAGGGTTTTGATTTCCCACTACACTAAGGGCTGGAATTGATTCAATTCCGATGTGAGTAGGTTAAAAAAGCATGTCTTGACCAGGGTGAGCAATGCAACAAGAGGATAAGTGCTCTTTAAGTGCTAGGCTAGCGATACCAAAAAAGTACGTACTGTCCAAGGCAAGCACATTAGAAGTTAGAGCCCTGACTCAGTAAGCTTTTGTGCATTTGACGACCTCTCTTCCCACCCCCTATCTTAATCATCCGCAATGGTTCCTTCTTTTTTGCTACAAGCTTGATAGTCGCTATGATACTATACTGAGGTTCCTTGTAATGTCTAGTTTTATCGCACAGCGCTCTTTCCCCCGTGGCATCGGGTCCGCTTGCTAACCCATTGCCCTCTTCCTCGACCGCTTTGTTGCCCATGTTCGATGTCACAACCAATTGTTGAAAATCCACACTTGATCGCACCAGAGATCGAAAGGGAATTGAACCCCAAAGCCCGTTCTAGGGCTAGATGACATCTGATCTTTATCCCTTCCAAATGGATAAGATCATTAAATGTAAACCACCAAATCTTAGGTTTTCTTTGTTGAATGATCTGGGACCTTGCACACTCACAGCTCATGTTCAACGCATGTTTCGGGCCATTGTTTTCGCCTTTTCGAGCATATTTTAGTTGTTCCGTTTTCTTATTTCAAAGCTAGCCTTTGGCTCCAGCTTATTTGGGTGCTCCTCTGTCAGGCAATTGCTGTGTAAAGTTTTTGGTCTACCCTTCGCTAGCTTCTTTGGTACGGTTGGTATGGCTATACAGTTAGCTTGTCTAGCTCTCCTCTTTTATTGTTGATCAAAATCCCACCCTCACTATCCTTATTAGTTCTGTATACGCTTAGATCAGTAGCATTTAGAAAAGCCTGTTTGGAACGGTAGGTCAAAGACCATAGATAGGAACGAAACTAGTCCCAGGGATAGATAGGAGAATGAACACAGTTAGCTCAGCGTGAAGAGGCGCTTGCATGGAGACGCAGCCTTATTGGGAAATTACTGGGGCTTTTGTTCCATCCGCGAATCTCAATCTTTCGTCGAACACAGCGCGGTGTTGGTGCTACAAACAAGACTTGGTGGGGGCTTTTTTAAGTAAAGTAGGCGATGATGAATCTTTCCGTGTGAAACATCTTCCTAGAGTTAGGTTTTGCAAGGCCGTCAGACGAGATTTAAAACTCGCAATTCAGGATGAAATTGGAGGGTAGGAGTTAAGAACATCTCTTTTCATGGGTCAAAAGTCATTTCAAAACAACTAAAATTTCAACACCTTAATCTATGTACTCAACCTTTCCGCTCTTTAATAAAAGATCAAACCATTTAAAAGTAAACCACAACCACTCAATTAACCAATCCACATGTCTGAATTAAATATTGTATATGTTATATGCCACTTATAAAACAGTAGAATAAGACTAAACTAGGCTTTGCCTAGGCACCTCACCTAGTTGCCAAAGCAACAAGTTGTCACTTTACCATGGCTTCCATGACAACTATGACAAAAACAGGCATCAACAATCATACACTAATATATTGCACCTCTCAGATGATCAAAAGGCTTTGTTAAATACTGCTAAGAATGCATGCAATAGCTCAGAAAGAAGTTAGATTCTTCCAATTTACACTAGGCTACTATCAAAGTTGATTGAATATTTTGCTATTCTTTTGTTTGTATATCTCATGTTAGATGGAAGAACCTATGTGTGTTTGCCAGATAACATAAATATGAACCCAGCATGTGCACGACAACCACTAGTGTCAACTGCATTGGGTAACAGCAAAAACATGCAATAGAAAGCTGGGGCCTAACACTGAACTGCAACATTACCAGCAAACAAGACATAACAGAAAACCCAGGGCATTATAATCCTGAAGTGAAATGGATGCTAGCAAATGACAGATGAGAGAGGGCATAATGCTGAAGATTGAGCATTCTAGAAAGCAATTAAAAGATCGTAGATAAAAGGCAAAGGCAGTGTATGTGCATTTCAAGCAGGGGGAAAGCACCTCTTCAGATGTTATAATAATGATCCTTTCATCTGAACCTGGCACAGGATCAGTAAGATGCACATCCACACCCACATCCATACGTAACATTTCAAGAATTCCTGCTGACTCTCCCATGATACTTTCAGCCTTATCATTGGGACACATAATTCGGAACACGAGTTCCTCATATGGAAACGATTGTGTGCGGTTGGACGTGGAATTAACATCAAATTCAAGTGGATAACTAGATGATCGTGAAGGATATGAACTGCTTCTAGCTTTAGATAACCCTGAAGATGATCGTTGTCCAAAATCAGAGTCCTCTGATCGATGCTGCAAATTTGGTGTGAACTCATCATCAGGAGGGAAAAAACGTTCTGGCGAGTGTAATCGTCCACGGAAAGGACCACGATCACGATGCAAACTCTCCTTCAAACGAGATGAAATAATTGCTACAGCTTTCTTCACACAAGTACTTTCACCAACAACCTGCAAATCAAATATCAAAAAGGGCAAACTTATTATGTAGACTTACAAAGCAGAAACACATTACAAACCTCTAGATAATTACTGGCAGTATGGGATAGCATAGATAATGTTGTTGATGACAAACACGGTTGCTTAAAATGTGAGCCATGATAAAATCTAGAGCTTCCCTTTCTCCCAAGGAAAGAGAATTTATTAGCACAGAGGACATGCCAACAAGAATGGTTCCAGTGGAAGAAAAATGAAAAGCAGAGTTTTAGAAGGTTTATGGGCAAGGAGTGTGGATAACTTTGTTCACTAGCTAGCTTCCTTTATAGGCAAGGGCACATATGGGCTCTGATCTGCAAGTGAGTGTCAACATTTGTTCACCAAACCAGTAGCAGAGTTAAAAGGTCCAACTGTAAAATTGATGGCCCTGCCACCACCTGTGCCTGCAACAGCAGCCAAAGATTTGAGGCAACCAAGACATCTGGCTTCATTTAGAATCAGCCACTGTTATCCAATAAAGCCGCAATCAAGAAGAAGGCTAGAAACTGTATCTGATTTCTTTTCTTGGATTTACTTCTTCTGTTGCTGGGTTATTAGTGTACTTAGGTCACAGTACTCTGTTATCATTTCAAACTTAAATTGTCAGCTTTCTGCATTGTTCCAGTAGATATGTATTAATCCTCAAGAAATATGGGGTGTTCTCTTGCGACCATCCACATTGGTCAGTAAATTTTGGAACCAGGAAGACTAAATTGATGTCTCATCTAAGTCTTTCATCAATTGAACACAGGGGTAGCTTCACCAGCAAGCACATTCATCAGTTCATAGTTCAGCAAGTAGTGAGGCATGCATCGCAGCCACTTGGTACCTGAACAATCTCCTCCGACATGGAAACACAGCGTGGAGTGTTATGGTCTCGAGGCAGTATCCTGATGTGAGTCTTCGTCTCAATTCTCATCTGCTCAATTATCTTGCCACCCTTCCCCATCAAGCAACCCACGTGTCCCCTCGGCACCACCAACCTGGTCGTCACCCGGCCCCGGTCCCTCTCCCTGTCCCCGCCTCCCCACCCACCGCCGCTGCCACCGTACTCATCGTCTTCCTCCCCTCCTTCCATCTCGAACCCGGCATCCAGGATCCTCTCATGGATCATGAGCAGGGCCTCCTGCGCGGGGGAGTACTGAGGCGGCCGCCCGTCGGGCTCCCTCCGCCGGTTGTCCGACGTCTCGATGATCCGCTCGTCGTCCCCCGGCACCAGCGCGTGGACACTGATCCAGGCGCCGGTCTCCTGCCGGAAGGTCTTGATGATGCACCCGGACTTGCCAATCACGCCCCCGGCCTTGGCATCGGGGCACAGGATGCGGAAGCTCGTGGTGACAGCGACGTGGGGGGGCGGGCCGTCCTGGAACTTGGACGACGACGAGGAAGAGGACGGCGGCGGAGGAGGCGGAGGCGGTGGAGGACGCCGGTCCCCACCACGGCGGTGATGCCCGCCGCCGGCACCGCTGTAGTGGCTGCTGTGGTGGTACCGGCCCTTGGTCCTGGGCGGCGGCGGCGGCGGGGTCTGTGAATCAGAGTCCTGATCGTAGTAGTAGCTCCGCTTCGATCGAGATCTCTCCATTACACGCACAGATGTAACCAAACATTCCACTAAAATCAAACCCCCCACCCCCACCGGCAGCTCTCAGCCAGCCCCACTTCTAGGGTTTTGGGAGCTCCGTCATCCCAGTCCTCCATACTGAAGGTTTTGCATAGCATAGTCCCGATCGAGGCTACCAGCCGAGGTCTTAACCGCCGCCATCGCTGCAACAACCACCACCACCAGCAGCGGATGGCATTGCGTTCTCAGGCAAGATTCCTAGGTTTTTTCTGTTCTCGTGTTCGATTCGGTCTTCGACTCGCTCTCCACCTCCGAGGAACTCACTGTGATCTTCCGAGAGCGGTACTTCCTCCAATGCCCCGCCGGCGCTGCTACAGCCGCAGCGCGTGCCAGTGCGGGGCTACGGCGGCGCCCGTGGAGCAAATCGAATCGTGGGCCGAGAACGAGATGAGACAGAAGTCGTGGTTTTTTTGGTGGGATTTTTAGTTTTAAACCTCTAAACAATTTAAAATTAGAAAAAAATTATCCTTATCCACCTATTTAGTCAAGAATCCACACAATCTTCGTTAGAAAAAATAGTTCTAATTGTCGGTCATCGTGAGATAAATAAATTAGGGTTTATCAAACCGTTCTAGGATGGGTCGAATCGTCCATCCTCGATCATCCCAATCACAGATCGAGACAGTTGATCTGTGAGACGTAATCGAGACACTTTATATATTTAATATTTTATTTTAAATATAAAATATTTTATAGGTAAGTTGGTTAAGCGTTGTTGTTTGTTTGACGATGATTTGAGTTCAAAACCCACTTATTACATTTTTTTAAATATTTTCAATCAAAAAATTTTAAAAATTCATTGGCGTTTCACAAGATTCGATTCTAAGACGCCCTAATGAAAGGCAGAAACCAACTAACCTATAAATTTTTTTATATTATTTTACATAGACTATATGTATCAAGGTTCTTCGCACCTTACAGTACGGAGCGAGACAGTATTGTACCGTCCCGTCTTGATAAAAAATCGGTACGGATGGTACGAGCGATCTGACAAACCTTGAGATAAAGTATGATTAGACTAACTTAACTATAATTGAGTCTAATTAGTGGAGAGAAAAATACCAAATACCCTTTCTAACCCGAGAGAGAGAGAGAGAGCATCGGATAGGGGTCTCCCTCTCCGGGGCCGACACTCCCACCCCTTCTAGGGTCTCTCCCTCTTGGGTGCTTCTCAGTTGGAGTGATGATGTGGACCGTTTGGGAGTGACTAACAGGGGCTTTCGTACGAGGGTGAAGGAGGAGGGTGAACAGGGAGGTGGAAGTGGCAGTTGAGGGGGGAGTGGCGAGGTGAGGCTGGGGCAAGGGAAGGAGGTGGGGGGAGACAACAGAGGAGGTGCCGGTGATGGGGGGTGGCTGCAATGGTGCTAAACATGAGGGATGCAGGCGATGGTTGCGGCAAGAATGTAGAGAAGGGAGGGTTGCAACGTGGGCATACAGGACGAGGGCAAAGGGAACTCCGGGTAGTGGAGGTTGGCGCAGACGGTAGCACTGTAGGTGAGTCTAGTGTCGATGGTGGAAAGTCGGAGACAAGACTTCGAGCCAGACCAGCGAGGATGGCGACATGTGGGGGCTTTATAGGGAGAAGAAAGGGGGAAATAGGAAGAAGAAGAGAGGTCACGGTGGGGGGTTGTGCTCGTAGGGGACTTAATCACGACTAGAAGAAGGGGAAGAAGAAAGCGACGACTAGGGTTTGCAGTAGAGAGGAAGAGGAAGAAGGAGGAGAGGAGGGATTTTGGAGGGGGTCTCCCCTCCATCTCTTCGATCGTGACAGTAGCAGCACCGTCGCGCTCTCCACACTCGCTAGAGCCAGAGCAGACGCCTCAGTCGTCAAAGCTACTATGTTGGTAGGGGGCAAAGAGTATGATAGAGGTGCCAGTGTCGCCTCTTCCCCTACCGTCGTCCCAAGACACCGTCAACCATGTTGACCCCAAACACCAAACCTATGTAATTTGTATTGGGGGAGATCGAGTTTTGGCACGTCGACTTCGATGGCAGTGGTCAGAGAGAGAGAGAGAGAGAAGAGAGAGAGAGAGTAAAATAGGAAATAAAAAATTTAACGAGGGAAGGGGATGAAATATTCTTCAGGGTATTCAATTTTTTTTGGACGACGGTTAACTCGATGGATTTTTTTCTAAATATTTTAAGATTGTGGGGGGTTTGGATAAAAAAGATGGATTATGAGGATATTTTTTTAATTAGAAGTTCATAACCAAAAATTCATTTTTTTTACCTCCGATAATATGAGAGAGGAATTTGGAGGTATGGGCGTAGTAAAGTAGGGATACATCAAATCTGACGGCGACGATCGAGTGATCGCCCTTAGAGGTCGTGTCTTGTGGCGAATAGACGTGGGGCCACGGGACTGCCGATGGTGATGGGTGTTGTTATGTTTGCCCTTGTCAAATCAGGCCACCGGCCCCATTTTCTTCCGCGACAGCGGGACTAGGGAGAGTAATCCTCGTCCACGACCTTCTCGAGATTTGGAATTTCTTTCTCCCAAAAAAGCTAATTTGGAATGGGTTCGGATCCTAGACCCGGACGGTTCCATAAGTTCCCCTTATTGGAGGCTGTCGGATTATTTGATAACCCGACCTGTCACATGTCTGCTTTGTCGACGTGGGAATAATCACGCAACATGCGTAGCCTTGGGTTTCTTTCGGAAATTTCTGTATACTTTTTTCCATTCTTTGAAATATGTATATATCCTCGTAATTAAGGAATAGAGATTTTTGTATGTAAATCATCGTAAGAATAAAAAATATAGATATATCATTCCCACACTTGTATTTGCACACGTAGCACTAAAAATGTGAATATTATGCACAGAGATTGTCGGTCTTTTTGCACTATTTTTATGTGCAACAAGACCACTTAAAATAGATAAAAATATTATTATGTGGTTTTTTACATAATATTATTTTTTAATGATATATAACAATAAAAGTATATTTTTTATTTTAAAGATGATTTATATGCAGAATGTTTTGGGTCATTTTTATTTGCAGAATAAGTTAAAGGAGATATCATATATAACTTGGGATACCTCCTCAAGAAGTATGACAATCCTTTGATCACAATCAAACCGATTAAGATGGAGCACCCGCCCTCACCCCTATTCTCCCAAGCAAACGTGACCTGTGAATGAATGTGTAGAATCATCGATTATATATCCCTCTAATTTAATTGTCCTCAGAGTAGAAAGAATATTTCATCTACATTTTGCATATCTTTAATTGTAATATGTATCTCATACGGGGGCAGTTTTATTCATTCGACCGAGTGAAAGGGTGAACAAGCGCATGCCAGCCACTTTGAGCTGTAAATCTAAATCAACATTAATTAAAAGGAATGGGGAATGTCAGTAGAAATGTTAGTGAAGGATTATTTTGTAGCACTAGAATATCCAATGATATTTTTTTTAAAAAGTAAGAGAGTATATAAGAGACTCTATAGGGCCCGTTTGTTATTCGAACACGGTTACAGTGTTCGACCCCAATGAGTCGAACACGGTATCGGATCCCGAGCAAGTACTCGTGTGTGAGGAGAGTTGGTGTGCCCCGCATTATTTCTCTCTCATATGTTAAAAAATCCAGTCGACAATTTGATTGTCAAAGCGAGCCTAGAAGAATCTTTAAGACGCCCTTTGATAATCGGTTGTCGGGGGCTTCGTGAGGCGGGCCGCCTCCCCCTCACACAGAAGGTCCATGTTCGACCTTATTCGACCAAAAAGGTCGAACAAGGTATCCTACCAGATTTTCAAAGGGGGCCTAAGGCTCTGTTTGTTAATGGGGTAGAATAACACATTCGACCCCTTTCAGTCGAATGCGGTATTCGACGCCGGGTAAGGGTGCTGTGTGTGAGAGAAGTCTCCTGCATAATTTCATCTCAACTAAATGACTCAAAGTTGTCTCGACTTTTATGCTGGATGAATTTTTTAAAAAGGAGAGAGAAAGACACAAAAAGAGATGTTAAATAATCTACAAAAACTCTTTTCACGGAGCTTCGGGATAGATTTCGAGATCTAAAATATCTGACACTCTGACATTTATCTTATACAGAAATTTTTTAAAAAAATCTACCTAAATAATTTCAACCCAAAGGGCCCTTGAAGGTACTTATCATCGGCCATTTTAGACGTACATCAAACAGGTAGAAATTTCGAGAAACATCTTAGCCGTGTATCTTATTTGGGTAGTTTTAATAATTATAACATGATTCTTAGTTCACATAAATAAAGAGCAACACCAAACATTTTTCTCATCCAGTTGTCACACTACTTTTCAGCCTTATGATTTAAAATTTTAAGAAGAGAAGTAGTAACTACAGTGATAAACAGTGTAACATCATCATATTCTTCTCACATAATTGAGAAAGTAAAGCATTCGGAATATCTTCACCTATTTATTTAAAAAAACTTTTATCTTTCAGATCAATCCCTTTCTCCGGGTACACCTCCAACCTGTTTTTGGAGAGAAGCCAATCCATCTCTCTCTCTCTCTCTCTCTCTCTCTCTCTCTCACTCATTTGAACCACATTTTTGACAATAAGAGCATCAAGACAAAACATTTTTGGGTAAAATATTTCGGGCTTGATATATAGTTCACTTGGTGCTTGTTTGTTTCAAAATAAATTCTCTCAATGCATTCCCCCCCCCCCCTTGAACCACAATTTTGACAACAACAAAAAAAACAAGACAAAACCATTTTGTGTAAAAATATTTTGACTTTGATATATAGTTCACTTGGCGCTTGTTTGTTTTAACATAGAATAATTTTAAAATACTGTATTTAATCTTATTTTATAATGTTTATTGGTTGTTTGTTAGATTACAGAATAGTGTAAATGAAACTATGGCTAACTCATGTGACACATTTTTTTTTATTTTACTTAATGGATTGTACCTATCCAAGACTAAAACAGGAGATAAAATGATCCAAAAATTACAACAAACCAACAAAATACCATGTTTTATTTCAAGATCATCCAAACAAGATACTTCATCATTTGGAATTAAAAAATTACTGGTTTTAAAATCAATAATTCTAAAATCGGGGGAATTACACCTTTTTACAGTGAAACAAACAGCATCTTAATAAAATTGTAAGATTGACAAAAACCTTAACATCCATCCAGACAGAGAGAAAAATAATCTGACGGCATCCAATCAATCCTGACTAGGGGACCATGTCACCAGTCCCATTGATCCTAACCGGATCCATTAGCCGGAGATGTGTCCAGCCAATGACACACTTGGATGTGCAGTGTGAGTATTTTCCATTATGTAATGCTATAAAACGACGTTAATAAGTGCCAATTTTTTTCACGTCTTCTCACATGATTAAGAATTTACGTGTGGTAAAAAATTATCCAATGTGCAGTTATCAATTGTTGACTGTCCACCTCCGATTTGTTGACACGATGATTATAAAAAGATAATATTATCAACTAATAATCCTACTAAATCGTGAACTCAAGATATCAGATATCTAGATTGACTCTCGTATCAACTGTGTTAAATTCTAAATTATTAAAAAACACGTGCCAAATCTTTACAATTCACTAATAAGACGAGCCAATCATTTGAGACACTCTACCGTTCGCAGTTTACTAGTAAGCTGATATGGTTTGGAACCCTAGCCGCCCAGTGGCAGAACATTTGCCGAAGCTCCCCTTCGGTGCCTCCCTCGCCAACCTCGCGCTGATGGAACCCTTGTTGGCATCCCTAGCAGCCACCTTGCATCCCCCTTGCGGCGGCATTTCCCTAGGAGGGGGGAGCTCCCGGCACAACCCCCCCTCCCTCTCTCGTCTCAACCTTGTTCTCTCCCTCCGCCACCTCTTTGCCGCTGTGAATTGAACAACGCATTCCCCATCTTCGTTTTTCACTCCACCCCCACCCCCACCCCCTGCCCTCCCGCCTATTACTGTCCCACCCGCCCTTCCCCGTCGTTGCCCCTCTACCCCCTAGATCTCCCCAATGGCCGCCCTCCCACTAGTGTCCCTACTGTGACACCCCCCCTCCCCCCTAATCGTCCCCACCATGACTTGCTTGTCCTGCCCAACACCATCGCCCCCCCCCCCCTCCAATCATCCCAGTCGCCATTCCCCACACCACTTGCCCCTGTTGTGACATCCCTCCCCCCCCACACCTCTGAGCTTCTGATCCTTCCATGACCTTACCTTGCTCAAAGTGCCCCCCCCCCCTCCGTTGATGTCCCTTCTTCCACCCCCTTTCCCATTCCCCACACCACTTGCCCCTGTTGTGACATCCCTCCCCCCCACACCTCTGAGCTTCTGATCCTTTCCATGACCTTACCTTGCTCAAAGTGCCCCCCCCCTCCGTTGATGTCCCTTCTTCCACCCCCTTTCCCATATCCTGGTCACCCTAACCCTTCCTCCTCCGACGCCTCTCTTTCCTTCCGTGGAGCTTGCTGTCCTCAGCTGGCTCCCCTTTCCCCTCCCAGGTTTCTTTCATTACCTTTTTGTTAAGAGACATCTAAGTCGCTACCTTATTGTCCCTGAACCCCACAAGCTAGTTGCCTTGCCCTTTTAACCATGCTAGTCTCCCTTTAGTTCTGTTCTGCTCCCCCCAATCATGTGCTCTTCGCTGAACCTCTTGGTGGCTGGTCACCTATCACAACTTTGTTGCATTTAGACATCGCCAGAGTTGGTTACATCTCTTCTACTGATGCAGTCATTTGCGGAATCGCTCCTAGGCCACTGGGTATCTCGTGATATTGTGTTTTAATTTCAATTATCTCTTCTGCTGATGCGGTCATTTACAGAATCGCTCCTAGGCCACTGGGTATCTTGTGATATTGTGTTTATTCAATGCCTCCACTCGGGAGCATGCTGTCCGAGATATTCCCTTCTCCATTCTTACTGCCAAGTTTTGAGCTCTAGCATTGTGTTACTAGTTGAAGCCCTCTCTCTCTTGAAGCGGATCAGTCTTCTTCCGTTATGTCTATCTTTGTCAGGGCTCTTGTGGTTGTTATCATGTGTGTCTCTTTGAAGTTCGGGTCTCTGTGATTGTCCACTTCGACTGGCCTTGTTTGTGATTGTGGCCTAGGTTTGTCTTCTCGTTTGTATATTTTATGGATTAATGAAAGTAACCTTCAGATATGATCAATAGGAAGATCTATCTGAATAATTCCTTATGCCCGGCTGTCCAAACCCCGAGTTGCGTCGATGAGATCGTGATCACACACCTCCTGCGATGTTGGCACATGAAAAGGCTCAAGAGGACATACGCCAAGCACATGATAATGTTGCCATGTAGTCTCATATAAACATTATATGAAGGTGTGCTATTTGATGTGCTTAGACTGTCATCATTTTTTTTATAAAATGATTAAGTTTAAAATCTTTAGTTTGGACATCTGGTATTCTAGAACTGAAATGAAACTAGCTAGAGAAAAAGAGTGCCAGGTGAAGTTTTTTGGAAGGTGGCATGCAGCCACATTGCAATAGAGAGAACTGGAAATATTACACTCACTAATCACCATTCACCCGTGGGTTCTACCAAAGTAGGTAAAACACCCCAACAAAGCATAACAAAGCCCCCCAAGAAGGAAAAGTTACAGTGTCGGTTGTTCCACCCCTAGATTCTAGAGATAATAGATGATTGATGGCTTGATGTTCCCTTGGTAGTAAAGTGCCAATCCACTAAGCAATTGATGCAGTTTTGGATGACGGTGGATGGGGGTGTTTAAATTGCTCTATAAACACTCTATTATTCCTTTCCCTCCAAATTGCCCAGAGCATAGCCGGGAGACACAATTCTCACATCTCCATCTCATCCTTTATAGGGTTTAGTTGCAACCATTCTGCACGCCATCCTCCAAGCAGCTCTTGATTTGCCACTGGACCTTAGTTGCTTTGAAGAATTTGAGTCCTCACTGTCTAAATTATGCCACAGCTGAAGAAAAGGTGGCCCAGCTTCTCATGGTAACACCCACAGAAAATATATTTGGTTCTAATGCCCCGCATGATTTTGTGGATTCTATCAGCGGTTGAGGTTCTCCTCCAAGCCATTTGCCATAAGAAAATTTTGATTTTGATGAGAGCCTCGAGATTCCAAACTTGCTTGTACCAGGGACATTCTGGCCCCCTTGCATTAGAACTTTGGTTGCTGATCTAATGGAGAACTTCCGTTCCTTTTCCCACTTCCATGTTCTATAGTCATTGCACCCTGATGTTAGCCTCTTCTTATCCAGTATGGCAGAAAACTGTAGAAATTGTTGACACTCTGTTTCAGTCAGATTTCTTCTGAATTGAACAGTCCACCCAGGGCTCTGCTCTGAGTGAGACCATAAATCACACACATCTGCCCTAGTCATGTATGCAATTGCATAAGGCTTGGAAAAGCTTTTTTAAGCTCTGTAGTCAGCAACCACGGATCGTCCCAAAATTTATTCTTCCCTCCATTCCCTACACCAATTGAGGATGAACATCCATAGCAATCTTGAAGTTTAAGAATGTTCCTCCATTTGCTGGACAATAGGTTGCCGAAGGGTCCTGCTGAACACCATCCATTCCACCCCCCCAAGTACTTGTGAACAATATTATTTTTCCACATGGTTGGCTCATCCATATCTACTCTCCACAGCCATTTCAGAAGTAGGGCTTGATTGATGACTTCAATTGACGTCAGGTCCACTCCACGTTCCTCCTTAGATCTGCGCACCATTTTCACCTGGCCCTTTCCCTTTCCAGAAAAAAGATGCTATGAGGGACTCAATCTTGGTGCAAACATGTTTTGGAGCCTTGAAGATAGATAAGTAGTAAATTGCAAGGTTGGGCAGTACTGTCTTGGACAATACCCACCTGCCACCAGCATACAAAAGCTTTCCCTTCCAAGCTGCTATACGATCCCCAATCTTCTTGACCACTACATTCCACTCAGAAGTCTTCATGTTACCAACATGAAGAGGCAGTCGCACATATCTAATGGGAAATTTTCCCTATGTAGCCCCTAGGAAGTGAGCAATTAGGTCCTTTTCTTCCCCCTTGATGTTGATTTCGACCAATTCACTCTTCAGAAGATTGATTTTGAGGCCTGTGACAGCGTCAAGCAGTCTTAATATAATTCTCAGGTTGATGATCCTGTTCATATCAGCTGAATCAAATAGTATGGTGTCATCTGCAAATTGTAGGTGTGTGACCTCCCAATCATTCCCTACAGAAATCCCACTAATCAAGTTTGTAGCCCTTGCTCTTCTCCACATAGCACTCAACACCTGCCCTACAATGACAAAGCAAGGGTGAGAGCGGGTCCCCCTGCCTCAGCCCTCTGGAGCATCAAAAGAAGCCGTGCGGTGTCCCATTCAGCAACATAGAGAACTTGGCCATCTGAACACAGCTCTGGATCTATTCCACCCATGTATCTTTGAAACCCATGCAACGAAGAGTATAAAATAAACAATCCCAGCTGATTCTATCATATGCTTTTTCAAAGTTCAGTGTAAACAGTACACATTCTTTCTTCTTGATCTTCTGTTCATGTAAGCATTCTTGGGATGCCATAAAGTTGTCCAATATGTATCTACCAGAGATAAACACAGACTGATTGGCATCTACCAGGTTGCTAATCACTTCTTTCAACCTATTAGCCAAGGCCTTGGTGATAATTTTGTAGCTCCTATTGAGCAAGCTAATTGGCCGGTAGTCATTCAAAGCTTCTGCTTTTTCTTTCTTGGGAATTAACACTACAAAGGTGGAGTTGAAGCACCTCACTACTGCAGGTTTTTTTTTGAAATTCTAGAAATGCATCCATCACCTCCCCCTTCACCACTTCTCAAAAAAATTGGTAAAATCCCATTGAGAAACCATCAGGCCTAGGTGATTTATTTGGATCCATGCTGAAAACTGAATTTTTAATATCCTCCTCGGTAAAGGGTTTGATGAGATTAAGTGCTGTAATTTCAGAGATTTTATTGAAACTATCACTAGTCATGTCTGGCCTCCACTCTTCCTCCTCTTTGAATAATTCTTCATATTATTTGAGTATAGCCTGTTGTATTTCTCTTTCATTACGAAGGACATCATCTCCCACTTTCAGCCTCTGAATGCACAAAGGGCTTCGCTTGGCACTTGCCATTGCATGGAAATATGTTGTGTTTCTGTCGCTTTCTTTCAGCCATTGCTCCTTGGTTCTTTGTTTCCATTTAATTTCCTCTCTAAAAGACCATTCCTCATATTCCTTCCTCCGTGCTGCCCATTATTCTCTTCTTCGGATAGAGCTCCTTCGTCATTTGTGATGTCAAAATCTTCAATATCATGCAAGAGCCTTTGCCTCATTTCAGATGTTTCACCAAATGTTTCCTCGCTCCACACTTGCATCTTTTCCTTAACCCACTTTAGCTTGTTATTGAAAGTAAGACAAGCAAATTTGGCCCTGGGAGCTTCCCCCACCAAGATGTGACAAGGTCCTTAAAATTTTCATGCTTCTGCCAAGCCCTTTCATATATGAACAGTATAGCTTGTTTCTTGTTTTTTGTTCTAATAATGAGGAATATGATCAGACAGCACTCTCGGAAGACCTGTAGCCCTGGCATTACAAAATTCCTGATGCCATTCTGTATTAATGAATATTCTATCAATCTTGGACTGGGATCTCCTCTCCCCGTCCCCTATCCAAGTGAAAAAAACTGACTTGATCTACATCTCCATCATCATAGCATCCCGTGTCCAATTTTCAAACATCTCCATTTCCTCTGTCCACCTGTGTTGGTTGGCCCTCTCCCACGGTTGCCTGACCGCATAAAGTCTCCGGCCACGCACCGTGGTGCAGAATCCCCTATTGTGAAAGCATTTAATTCTGAGATGAACTCCCTTTTTCGATCATACTGCACAGGCCCATAGACACTAGTGAAGAACCAGGTTAACCCATTGTTCTTCATCTTGAATTTGATTGTTAGGGAAAGCTGGTGGACTGCTTCCTCCAGGATCTCTAAAACCATTGCATTCCACAAGACCAGCATGCCTCCTTTGTGCCCATCTGCAGGCTTAAAAGCCCAATTTTATAACCTGGACGCCCTCAGAGTTCTGATACTCTAGCTGTCCAGACCGTCCATTTTGGTTTCTTGGAAGCACAGCACATCAATCCTGTGCCTTTGAATCAAAGACTTCACCTCCCTCATCTTCCTTTCCCCATTTAACCCCCTAACATTCCATGTTGGACTCTTCATTTATCCACAACTTTCTTCCCCTTTCCCTCACTACTGTTTGGTCTTAGGCCATCCAGCAGTTGATTATTCTGCAAAAAAGTCACCTCCCTTTTTCCAATCTTAATACCACCACCGAGCCCCTTTTTAGCGCTGAGTTGTAGGTTGAGGTACCTAGACACAAAGCTTCCTCAAAGCTTCCTTGACACAATCCTCCCTTCGAAGGAGATACCTAGAAGAATCCCAATTTCCTTGATGCACTGGTCAGACCATTCTGTATCATGTCCTGGCCCAATGCAAGCCAGGGGTGTATCACATCCCCCATCTCCCAATTGCAGAATCCCCTCACCCCTGTCAGCCCAGAGAATGACGGAATTGGACTGAGCAGACACCTCTAAAACCCCCTCCCTCTGCTCGGGCTCTGCCGAAACAATACTGAGTCCCTGTTTAGGCTCTCGAGGCCCCATGTTTGTGCGTCTGGCCGTCTACACAAGAATCTCGCCTTCTGCTGCCACTGGAGCTCCACCACTCTCATCTGTTGAGGGGAAAAATACTTGACCCTGCATACAAACCTGAGGATTCGCCTCCAAGTCTCCGTCGTCCGCTGATGATCGGCAGCCCTTGACGCTTCAGCCACTGTTGGGAAGGGTGTGGGCAAGGACCAGCGGCGTGGAGCTTCCAAGTCCTCACTCCATCCTCCCCAAATGCCCTGCCTCCCACATCCTCGGCAAGCCGGTGGGGAGATCGGTTGGTGAAGCCAATGGCGCTTGCTCTCCGGTGTCGTCTGCGTCACTCCCCTGGCCGGCTATGGTGATCATCCCACTCTCTGGGACAGCCAGCGCTCAGCTCCCACCTTTCACATTGGGCGCATCGACGGGTAGGGAAGAAGGCTACCCAATGACTTATCTGCTAGCCGAACCGGTGGATTTGCCTGATAACCCGGATCCGGCTGCCCGGACGACTCACCCGAGTTACCCATATGACAATCCGCTGGAATCGAGTCTCGAAAGACCTGATCATGTACATCTTCTTAACCCGATCACGCCGTTTTGCCTCTCATTTGAAAAAAAGGTTCCTCCTGCCGAGGTAAATCCTCGGAGATCTTCCTGAGGTGTGCCTTGGTCAGAGTGTCAGGCCATAGACCCTACTCCCCTGGCTATACCCGTACCCTAGGGGGATACGGTGCCTTCAGATGATCTCCTGCAGTCGCGTTATTCCGATGCGACTGAGTGGGGGACCAACTAGGCACGCACTCTGAGTGCACCTAGACGGCCAACCCGTTCTCTACCAAGGGCGAGGTCTCCGGCACCGACACCTCTGTATCAGCTCTGTGACGAAGATTCCGGAAGCTGGAAACCACATTTGCCCATGTCCAAACCATAGTGTCCCTGTGTTCACATGTTCTAGCCTCACCAAGCTCTACAATCACTGAAATCCAGAATTTCTTCCCCCCTACCCTGATGAGCACCCCCTTCGGAATGTTGAGTCCACCTCTACAAGGCAAGGATGGTAGTATCGGTTTCGGTATCGGTTTCGGCCGGTACCGAAACCGATACGTATCGGTTTCGGTTTCGGTTTCGGCCGAAACCGGTTCAAAACAGTCAGAAAAGGCAAAAAATGTATTGAGCAGGTCTAGTTTCGGCCGAAACCAGACGGTTTCGGTCCGGTTTCGGTCGGTTTCGGTCGGTTTCGGTCCGGTTTCGGTTTCGGTCCGGTTTCGGACTGCTACAGTGACAAGGCCTGTTTCGGTTTCGATATCGACCGAAACCGATACGTTTCGGCCGAAACGTATCGGTTTCGGCCGATACTGTCATCCATGCTACAAGGAGCCTGGCATACTGAAGATTATCCCCATCAAGAGTCTTCCTGTCCACCCTCTTCAAGAACCCATTCCACAATGTTATGAAATGTTTCCAGGTTCCAGAGGTGAAGTGGTATCCCTGCCATCCTGCACCAGAGCAACTTGTAGGCTTGCACCTCTCGAGTAGCAGTCTCCATGACCCATGGTTTCCATATCAAACAACATCCATTCATGTTGGTCTCACCTCTCTGCAAGCACCACTGTTTCCACTCTGGTCTGGGAAACCAGACAAGGAAATCTTCATTCTTCAACTCCCTGATCCACCAAGAATCCAGCTTTTAGCAGGTAAGCTCCAGAAAATCCTCCACAGCTCCTCTTATGTCTTGGCTTTCTCCCTGTACAGACCACCCCACAATTTTCTAGCGTCTTCCTGCCCTCCATCACCAGCGGGGACCACGGAGTATCTACGGTGGTATGTTTCCTGTACCCCTTGATGACACCTCAGCCTGGTATGCTCCTGCTTCCTCTGAAGCTCCCCGTTGGTCGCAGTGATGTCTGCTGCCCTTCCCGGCTTGTGTCATCCTGCAGAACCTCTTCCTAAGCCCAACAATCTTGCAGAGCAAACACCTTACTGTGTTTCTACATTATCTAGCCCAGTGTCCTCTCTCCAAGCATCTGATGTAGAAATCTTGTTGAACGGGCAGCGGCTTTGCCTTGTTTTGGCTCCCAAGCTTCGCCGCACCCATAGACTTCCTGCCCATCGAGACTTCCTTCCATCCTTCTTCAGCAACCTCTAGCTTCTCCTTCCCTTTCTCTCGCAATCTCCCCCTCTCTCGGCCCCCTCTCCCGCTCCTTCTCCCTCCGCTCCATCCACCTAGACATGTGTCTGCAAGACTGAGTGCCAGGTGAATTGATTGTACTTCAAACTCTAAACATTTACAGCATACCGAACGTGAGGAAGATGCCGGAAAACAACTTTTTGCAGTGTTTTACACCAAATTTCCAGTTCATCGAACAACAGCTTGACCATTTCCACAATCTGGGAAGAGATAATTGACTCCCCTAATCACGTGAGGAAGATGCCAGAAGACAAGTTTTTGCAGTGTTTTACACCAAATTGCCAGTTCATCGAAAAACAGCTAAGACCATTTCCACAATCTGGGAAGAGAAAATTGACTCCCCTAACCATGTTAACCTAGAAATCTGCAGCGTAGAATTCCTCTCTTGTTCACTCACCAGAAACCTCATATATGCCCAAAACGTCCCAATTGTCAGTGATAATAACCAGTTACCTTCCGGACTTCAGTAAAGGGGTGAAAACATTTGTTGTTCAACTTTTTAAATAATTTGCTTTCCTTTCTGTGCATTAGAACCAACTGGGCACCAATGCTTTATTTGAATGGAAGAAGGTAGATTGTTGAAGGAATGCTAACAGGAATAACAGAATTGCCAACCACGAGAAAGCAATCATAAATATTTATTGCCAAGAGGACAGTTTTTCATATGAGATGGGCTCCACTCACAACAACGAAGTAGCCAATTAGAGTGGGCAGAATAGGAAGAAAAAAATAGCAAGAAGAAAACACAAAAGCAAATGGAAAAGGGAGAAAAACAACATGGAACTCACCGATTTCCTAACCTGACTTTACATGTGCTTTCATGAACAGCGGGAATAAAATGGTCCTGATCAATTTCTAAAGCCCAACCCTGACCGTCGCCTTGTACCTTCCTTTTTCACCCGTCGTGCGTTTGTATCAAGCAGGTTTTCAAGGGATTTTGCTTCCCTGTTTCTAGATCTGCCTGCCTCCTTCAGGAGCTCAGCTAGCCGTTTCTTCTCATCATCAAAATCAGGATTTGCTGTCCCGAGTTTCTCTTCCCTCAACTTAAGTACGTATTCCAAGATCTCAATTGCATCTTCCACCCTGTTGAAGGAAACAGGCACAAAAAAGAAACGGTTAAGTTCAAGAACGGATGATATTTATTATCTCAGAGCAAAACCCCGGCCTTTCTACAAGCATGTAGGGTCACTTATGCAAGACAAAACCACTAGTAATTGACAATTTAGAACAAACCCTCGAGGGTGCAGTTGCAGATAAAACAATGGCCGTAACATGAGCAGGACCAAAGGATGTTTTGACATGGTAGTGAATCAAATTGTAGACTATTATAAATTTGATTTTTGTCAAGGTACCGTGCATCCAATAATGTCAACAGTTAGTACCTCCCACCACAGCAGCAAGAAGAAAAAGTAATTTGGCTTCCAGCATGTTTATATATTAAACTTTGCTGTGCTATCTGGAGAGAATGTTCAATGTGGTGCATGAAACGGGCCTACCGTGTACCTTCCCAATAAATATCTGATGACCTCACATCCAAAACAAGGCCCAAGGACAGTGTGTTTGATAAGCACATTGTTTGAGTCACTAGTTCAGGAGGGAAGTAATTGGCATTCAGCCTTCCCATGTAAAGTTGATGAATCAGTAGATCAATTTGGGAAGTGGTAGTGATTAACTGTCTAAGTTCATCTGGTATTCACCACTCTTCATCAGAGAATGCTAAAACCAGTGTGTAGGTTGATCCCAAGATCTCAAACGACAAACATATGTCATATAACATATTACTTAAGACTGATACCTTGGGCCTTTAAAATAATGGAAAAGGAATTTAGAGCTTACCACATAGTTCTCAACCGCAACACTGGAACAAGGTACAAATGCAAATATTATGAACGTCTGTGCACTCACATTTTTACCCTAGACTGGACTATACAATTACAGGTCTTGAACTTATACCCCCTCCCCCCACCCCCCGGCCAACCACCAGCACCACCAAAAAAAGAAAACAAACAAACATAAGAAAAAACCAAACAAGCAAGCACCACCATCGCCACCATAATCTGTAGTGTACAAACTGCCAAATGCAGCTGATGTAGTCTACTAAGGCCAAAATGATTTCTATGCCATTTTTGCATACATGCCCAAAAAAATTTGATAAGAGCTTGAGTTCTAGTAACCTCATTGCAACATTATCCTTTCCTCTAAGCTGCATTGACACAGGGAAGTGGTAGTCAGGACTTTCAGGGCAAGCTCCAAGTCATCAGATCACTGACTGACACAGGCATTTGGAATAAACAGCAGCCTCTACAATGCCCAAACATTAGAATCCCGTGTCACTGCAGCCAATGGTTATGACTACCAAATGATCTGGAGAATACCACACATCCCTGCAGAGGTGCAGAATTGTCCTATGATTTTCTTTGCCAAGGCAACAAAGCCATAGCTAAAATCCAACACCAGATCTGTTCAAACAAGTGAGATCTGGTGATTGGCACACTGAATTAATTGCAGCCGATGAATACATGTCCTTGTTCATGAAGTATGAATAATAGAACAAGCCTCGGCATGGAAAAAGCCCTTAGTTTGCTAAATCATGTGTCACCGTTAAGCACGACTAACATTTATCGTGCCTCTATGTAAAAAGCCCAAGTATTTTTGTGAAGAACGTCAAAAAGAAGCTCTTCTGGGCCAAGTAATAAACATACCAATCATGCTAAAACAGATGGAATCTTAGTTTTGGCATTCCATAGTCAGATGGAGCTACAGAAGAATATATACTTCTATGTAGCCATAACGCAATGCAGAAATGAGAAAAAAATGCTCAGTTTTAAAGGGAGGGATAGACAGGGGTTATGGTATCCAATGGAGACCAAATGTTAATAATGTAACATATGCTTTCCTGCTGGAAGCATGATGCCATGGCCACAGCCCAACAATTTTTCTTTAACTTTAAACTATAAGCTTGCTGTTAGGATACAGAGCAGATTAAAAGGTCTTAGAACAAACTAAAGTTTCTGGCACAATTGTAGGGTCCACCCAGGGTTTAGAAAGGCCTCCGGACAAAACCCATGGTAGTACCAGATGTTGGCGTGCTTAATGTGGGATCTTGGAAATAAGGTATGGGACATCTCCTGCGAATCATAATGGCGACAAGATCGTGAACCAGAAGTTGTTGTGCTGTCCTTTTCTTTCTTTCTTTCAAATAAAGAGAAAAGTTATACAATTTTACGGCAAGAATTCTGCCTGTAGTCAAGGTCACTGTGCAAAACATCCTATGGTAAATAATCAAACGGGATTGGATAGAACCTTGAGGCTAGTGGTTTCCACAGGCCAAGGGATAAGTATTGACATTGCAAAGCATAATTTACATATTGTATCGTCAAACTAATCAATTACATTCTGCATGGTGGATAGAAGGTGAAGGTCTTAACAGCTGAAGAAAATAATTATTGTTCGAAGCCCAAAGAAGATGCACTTATATTTTTGCTATACTTTGATGCCTCAATATCTCACTAATAGTTCCAAAATCTCTGGAAGTTCTAATGAATAAAGGCAAAAGAACAAAGAAGTGAAAATTGCATTGCTGATGAGGCTTTGAATTATATAACTCACATGTTCAATGGCTTGTTTGTGGCCTCGGTGAGCCCAACATCTCACTGGGGTATATCGGTGATTAAAGAGATCTAATGGCTTCCAGGGAAAGGTATATAAGATATTAATTTGTCAACAGCCAAAAAATAATGAAATGTTGAACTGTCTACAACTCCCAACCTAGAATTTGGTGCCTGTCACAAAACAGGTTGCCAAGCTTTGTGCAATCTGGATTTGCACTGTTTAATATTCTCTTTTACTCAGGTAATTGCCAAGCCGCTTGCCTGTGCTTCAATAATCATTAGGTCAATTCTGAAAAGATAAGCACTCGTGTAAACCTTGTTTCATCAAGCAAAGCAACCCAAATGATGGTGATGATTAGGGTGAAAGTTTTCTTGAAAGTGGTGAAGACAAGTCACTGATCAAGAATAATTGACAGGTTCACAATCCATGGAGAAAATGTAGTCAATGACAAAAGACACAAGCACTTGTTCCAACAAGGTACCAGACGTCAATTTCAAAAAAAAAACCAGGGTACTAGACATAGTGCAAATTGATATATTGGAAGTTGTTCAAAAAACAATATTCCTCCGTGAATTGAAACAGGTTAGGAGCAGCCATCCTCTGCAACCAAGCAAGATTTTTAAGGCTGTTTTTCGGTGAGATATTGAATGTCGCAAGCCACAAAAACTGTGTGAAGAGAAGCAGGAATCCCAGCTGAATGGCCAGCAATGTTGCTCAAACTGATAGATGGCATTGTGATACAGAGGCAAATCTCTTTGGCAGGGCCTCCTCCTTGGAAAGCTATTTTCTTGTCATAACGTAGACGATACACTTGTTTTTTTGTCACTCCTAGTCTGATTAGCCACTCAGGTACCTTACTCCTCCTCCTCCTCCATCTTGTTCCTCTGTGTTTGCATTTGTCATCATTGGCTGTTATAGTTGCAGATGTGCTCTTTACATCCCTTCTGTTTTTGTTCAGAGTATTTTCTTTGTATTTCACATGCCTACATTTCTGGTCAGCTATATTGCCACCCAAACACACAACACTATATTACAGTTCTGACAACTCTATCTATTCATGCACACAAACACAAAAACCAATTCTGTCCCACTTTTGCTATTGAGTTTTTAAAATCTATGCATTTGTCCATTGAACTTCTTTATATAATAAACAGTCAACTGAAATTAATAATATTTCTGCAAACGCAAGTTTTGAATGGTTCAGATTCCAGGCAGCACCAGAAGTTTCATAATGTGTCATTTGATAATATATATGGCACTTACATTTAAAGGTGGTGGCACAACTTCAAACAGTTTGTTAATGAATCTAAGTTGGCATTTTACTCGCAAAGAAACTAAATAGAGCCTCTAAAATGTTAAGCTAGGTGGGCTTAGCTAAGTGCTTAAGCCATGCACCACAATCATATGCCATGATACATAAACACCATGAGATGGTCCCTACATATGGCCGTATAGGTGCTTTAAGAATCCTGTTTCTACCACACAGAATGAAAATTAAAGGAAATAAATATATTGCAAATGTGTTGAAAATGCTATTAGTTACCACTGTGACGATGATAGGTAAAGGACCATGCCAGAGTAACGGATCATGAACATGACTTACCTTCCCATGGCATCATAAGTTGCTGCAAGATTGGTGTAAACACCGAGAGTATCCTGTTGATATGGACCACATACTTGCTCCAAAATTCCCCTTGCTTCTTCAAACAGCTCAGCTGCCTCATCAATTTTATAGAGTTGTATACACGCTAAACCCATCTGGTTCAGCACAACTCCAAAAAAAGCGTTCTTCTCCCCATTGGCCCTCAGCTTGGACACAGCACTCTGAAAAGAGTGTCTTGCCTCGGCATACCTTCCAACCACATAATGCATAACACCAATCTGAGCTTCAATCCCTGCAATGGTGTTCCTTTGACCTGGTGAATCCTCTAAGAGGTTCAGTGCCTTCTGTAGCAGCTTCAGCGCTTCCTCAGGTTCATTTACAGCTTCATATATGGCAGAGATCTCTGTTAAACCCCCAGCAATTTCTTCTGAAGAAGTCCCAGGCACGGGTTTTGCATAGATCCTGAGTGCATTTTCACAGTACGACTTTGATTCCCTGAGCTTGCCTGTCTTGTAGTAGAGGTCAGCAAGGCGAACAAATACAGAGGCAACCATTGGGTGGTTGTCACCCTTGGTGGACTTGAAGACTGTGAGTGCCTTCTGGTATGCAAAGACAGCCTCATCAAAGCGGCCAAGGGAAAGGTAAACGTTTCCGATGCTGACATCAATGGCGGCAACTTCATTGTCCTGTTTACTGTCAATCATAACCATTGACGCAAGCACCAGGTGCTCAAGGGCTGCCTCAAAGTTGCCCTTGGCCTCGCAGATAAGGGCCATGAGACGACGATCTGCTGCTTCCTCAAGTGATCCACGGGCGCTATGCTCGGTGTGTATCTCAAGGGTCCTCTGGCAGAGTTTCTCAGCCTCATCAAACTGCATGGCTTGAACATGGGCCTCTGCCAAATACCTGTCAATTTACTGAGAAATTAGTACGCCCAGATGCACGCACCGAGTATTTTGCCTCTTTTCCTTATTAACTTCAAGAAAAAAAGAATGAAACTGTGCTACTTTCGTGAAGGAGAAGAAAAAAACTCCGACAGCCCAGACACTCAGCTAACATCGGCTACAAAAACTGGGCAGTCTAGATGTCTACGAGTTGAGGAATTCTGCAGCAAATTTAGGTTCTGTCACAGAATTCAAATTCAACCCGTGTTGTTGCTACAACAATAGGACTCGACGTAATTCTTATGAAAGAATCCACATTACGACCACGCATTTGAATGTGAAAGCTTGCCTAAAGAAAAACGATATATAACAAGCGGGAAACCGGGAAATGGCGGATTAAGTTGCATTTTCAACTAAAGAGAACCAACTACGAGTACGACTGTGCGCTGACAGGGTAGGAATTGCTCGCGGATGCTTCCAAGAACATCTTGCACGGTCCCTGGGTTGAACAGGACAATCGGAAAATTTCCCGCTTACAATGGCTGCGGCAGCAGGGCGGCTGCACAGAGCTACCGACGCGCGCGGGAAGATGTGAAATGGTACGCCAAAGAAGCGGGGACTTGTCAACGGATTACGCACCTGCAGGTCTCCGCGACCCTCGGGTCGGTGTCCCCGAGCGCCTGCATCTGTATCCCCAGCCCCTCCGTGTAGCACGCAATCGCCTGGTCGATGTGTCCCATCATGGAGTGGGTGTCCCCGAGCTGCATGTACCCGGAGAAGGCCGCCAGCGCATGGTCGGGCCCGCTCCCCACCTCCGGCACCCGCAGCGCCCGTTCCAGCACCGGCACCGCCTCCTCGTGCCGCCCCAGGCTGCAGTAGATCGCCGCCGTCACGTGCAGGCTCATCGCCAGCTCCAGGCTGGGCTCCCCGCTCTCCTGCGCGCACCGCTCGAACGACTTGGATGCCCGGATCGCGTAGTCCAGCGCCTTGCCAGGGCTGTCCCCCGACGCGATTGTGTCCCTCGCCAGCTTCAGCAGGAACGGCCCCAGATCCGGGTTGTCCAGCGCCGACTCGTCCAGCGGGGGCCCCGCCTTCTCCCCCGGCGAGCTCCTCTTCTTCGCCAAGGAGCTCCGGTCCGGCGACGGCTTCCCCCGGAACGCGGATGGCGAAGCCGCGGCCTTCTTTGGGACAGGGGATCTGGACTTGCGAGCCGGCGGCTCGGCTTCCTCCCCATGGACACTACGGATCTGGGGATCGTTCACGTCGGGGACGGCGATCCGCAGAGGCGGCGCCTCGGGAGGTGTGACCAGTCCGGGCATGACGGCTGCGGAAGCGGAAATCTAGGGATTGGAGAAAGCAAGAAGAGCTCGACAGCGGGAACGGTAGCAGCAGCGGCGGCACAGCTTTTTGTGGAAGCTAGCTAGTGAGCTGCGGAGGCGCCGTGGGATGAGGCAGAGAGAGAGAGAGAGAGAGAGAGGAGAGCAGATGGTGGAGGGGGAGCGGCGTAGGCAGAGGGGGATTATTACTGACCGGTCGCCACCATTCCCATGGTTGCTTGGAAGGTACTTCTCGTCACATAAAAGAGAAAAAGAAACACTTGTTTATAGTTTGCAGTTTGCAGAGAGAGAGAGAGTGATGAGAGAGATGAGAACAGTCCATCTCTCTCTCTCTTCTCTCCTGTGTCACCTTCCGGGGATGTACTGCTTCCAGGCGGAGCAGGTGGGCCCACGGCCTGCCGCGATCTCGCACGGGAAAGATGCCGAGTGAGGGTGCTTTTTGGATTTGCGGGGGTGGATGGATGGGTCGTCCGTACAGGACTCCCGTTGCCTCGGAGGCGTCGGCTGGGGAAAAGGAAAAAGGTTCGTCTTCGTTGCCCGATGCCGGCTCCCACCAACATTAATGCAAGCTCTTGGTATTTTTAGACTATAGTTAATTTATCTAAGAACTCCAAAAATTACACATAATTATTATATATATATATATATGTTTTGTAAGTTGGCTGATGGTAAGTGAAGCATAACGCATGGATGATATGATAATCTAGGAGCCATTTCGCATAAATGAAACTTTCGATTTCGAAGATACTTTTATCCATTTCAACAGTGTGTCGTTCGTCGTCCCTAAAATACGCATCTTTATTTACCCCCGGCCCGACCCGGCTGTAACCCGTTCCGTTTTTCTTTTCCCCCCGGTGGCCCTTCCGACCAGACGACTGGAAAACTCGTCGGCATCGTCATCGTCACGCCGGCACGTTCGTAGTTTGTACGGAGGCACGAGACGACGTTACGGATCCTTGCTGGAGTGCCCGGGCCCGAAGTCTACTTTGCTGTGTCTTTAGACGTTTGCCCGCCGAGTTGGAGTTTTTTTTTGGGTAGTTACTATCGGTTCGAATTCAGGTCGGGTGGCGAACCAACTGCAGTTGCAGACAACTGATTCTGTCATTCATCGGCCGAGTTGCACGCTTCTGTTTTAGTCATTTCATGAGACAAACGTGAATCAGGGTTTTGCTGGTGGTAAGCTCTCAGTTGACAAAGCAGATAATGTACGATTTCGATTGGAACAAGTTTAGTTGATCATATTTAATCATAACTTTGAGAACGCATACGAGACCGAAATTTTAGAAGTTTTTTTTGGATTTTTTGTCATTTACCAGCTCCAAATCTATTGTTTGAAACTCATTTTTGTTGATTTTTCATCTCTCTGTCTCTCTAATATTTCTGTAACATATTTCAATTCTACTAAAGCAAGTCACTTATCCACCTGGGTACTCCATACTTCACTAATATCTGCACTGGGAATAGAACTATGGAAGGGTGATAAGATCCTCATCTGACCTACAATGGGCATTAGTGGCCATGATCTGAAGGGTGTTTGTCACACCCTTAACAGCATTAAAGATAAGGGCTTTTTACACATATATCTCTATAAATTGCATATTTATAAATTCCCCTTATTTTTACATATTGTCAATGAGTAGTCCTAACATCTTTAAGAAGATTACTATACCCTTCCATCATAGGAAAATTACATAAATCTTAGTGAAGTCAAGGATATATATGAAAAATGCTAGCAAATTTAAGGGTATATATATGCAAAAATTAAGAGTTAACGGCGATCTGAAAAGAAGAGTGTAACTAATAACTATAACCATTTTGAAGATGTCAAGGATATTTTCGACAATATGTGAAAATTAAGAGTATATATAAATAGATAGTTTTTAGATATATATATATATATATATCCTTAAAGATATTAATGCACACCAAATGAACTAAAGAAATTTTGTAACGACTCGAGAATCCGATTATCGGGAAGGCCCGATTTCACAGTCGGGAACCGGACCACACTAGCACCACTTACCGAAGTAAAAACTCACGGTAGTCCCGCCGTAGAGGCATGTCTCCCAGGACACGGCCAACCTGGACACGCTGTCCATGGTGCAACCCCGACCGTCCGGTCGCGGATACTGCACAACAAGACGCAACCCCGGTAAAGCTATTAGCACTAGTCTCGCGGCACGAAAATCGACACACGCGTCACAGTGAAACACCCGGAACTCAACGGTCAACACGACCAAAAACCCGAAGGTCGAAGTCACACGACTGACAGTCTGTCACTCCCGACTCGACAGGAGTATCTCCCACAAGAAGCACAGTCGGTTGCGTCCCCTGACGACTTACACCGCACCGCAGGTGAACTGCCTGACGTGGTAGAGCCTACCAAAGGCACGGACACCACACAAGAACCACAAAGCAAGTGACTAGCTGGGGTCACGCTCGTCAGCGTGTGTCCAACTGCCCCTAACCATGTGTGCACACACAGACCATGCGTCCTAGGTCTGACCCTCTGACCGGTTTTCCTCCGTAGCTGGACTCTGACTAACGACGAGGGGCCCGACAGAAACCAGTCTAAAACCGTCCTCAGGGTAAGCCTCTCCACCTACTCCCAGGTGGGACCACTCGCGTGTAAGCAGGCTACGACTAGTGAAGGGTCACTGAAGGAGTAGACTCTCATGTCAACGGAAAATAACGTCTCGACCAAGCACAAGGAACGCTCCTCGCGCTAACACCGTCGCACGGTGACCACGGTCGGAGAAGAAACGGGACTCACAGTCCACGGGCCTCACACCAGGCCATGCAGAAACGTAGAAACACGGCTCCCAAGGTAGCTCACAGGCAGCCAAACCGAATCCCATTCCCAGGGACAAGCGGGAACCCTCCAGCCCATGGCTGGGCAACTGGACTCGCAGTCGAAGGCCACCCACATGGCACACGCGGAAAGCACAGAAGCATGATTCCCATGGCAGCGCACAAGCCGCCACACCAATAACTCGACTCACAGTCCAAGGCCAAACACACGGCCCACTCGGGAATCATCTTTCAGGAAAACTCACAACATGCGGGGGAGACCCCACCACACACACACCGATACACGGTGACTCGATCAAGCGTAACACGGAAGCCCAGAACAAGTGGGGTCACCCGGACCCACCACACCTACGGGCACGCCAATCGAGGCAGCACGGTCCTCCCGACACCCTCAAAACACGGACACAAAACCCTCGGGGTGTATGGGATACTCACGAGACCGCAAGTCGACCACTGGGTCCCAACCGGGTCGACCAGGGACCTACACAATGCAAAACGATAGCGGCAAGCACGAAGAACCACTTCGGCGCAACATAGTGCCTGGCGGTCTACCTTTGGGCCGTCACAGCTGTAACGGTCCAAGGCTAGACCGTCACAGCACTCTAACGGTCCAACACAGGAGCGTTACGCGAGAGGGGCAACACCGGCTGTGACGCACCCATCCTGGGGCGTCACAGTCTCTAACGGACCAGGCCTGGTGCGTTAGAAGATAGAACGAAACTGGTTGTGACGCACACCCCTCGGGGCGTCACAGCCTCTGACGATACTACCTAGGCGCGTCAGAAGAATGGGCTGCGTCAACTCTAACGCTCCCATTCAGGGGCGTCACAGTGCTCTGACGGTCCTACCTAGGCGCGTCAGAGACTCGTGACCCCAACGGTCTGAAAACACGAGAACGGACGTAGCGGTCGAACCCAGGCGCGTCACACCCTCTGGCGGTTTATCGTGGGACCGTCAGAGCGACCGACGCCCTGCCGACAAAACAGGACCCTGTGACGCACCCTCCTTGAGGCGTCACAGCACGTAATGCACCCACCCTGGGCCGTTACAGACTGTGACGGTCACTGAAAGGACCGTCACACCGTCCCGAGAACGCTACGGCGGGAAACGACCCAAAAATCGTCCCACGCCCCCATAACTCCACGAGAGAGGAGGAAAACAAGGGGGAAGCCCCAAAATAGCCCCTAGCATGCATCTACTGCCTCGGATCGGCCAAAAATGCAATGAAACGGGGGATCGACGCTGAACCCCAAAAATATGGATTTTTTTCCAAAATCTCAAAATACGCCCGCTCGGCTCACCACGGCCTACAAAACTCGCGGGGAAGGGAATCCACGAGCTGGGGGTCCATCTCCCTACCTCCACCGAAGAAACGACGCGCCGTGGATGCCGATCCATGAAGAAATCACCGCGAAACCCTTGCCGGCTCACAAACGCGCCACCGAGCTTCGTCTCACCTCCACCGCCTCGATCCTCGCCTGTCCTGGCCCGCATCCTCGCCCACGCCGCCTCCACCTCGCCCCCGCCTCGCTCCGTCGGCCGCCGGAGAAGAGAGGGGAGAAAGAGAGCGTGAGGGAAGAGAGAGGGAGGGAAGAGAGAAATGAGAGGGGAGAGAGAGAAAGGGTTAATATATATAGAAAAATCCAAAAATTCTAGAAATTTAGAAAATTACGAAAAATTACCTCCCCAATCCTCGGGAGGAACACAACGCAGTGGTCCAGTCCCGGAGTCGGAGAACGCCACAGTTTGCCCTGCACAGAGTTCCGAAGGCACATCAGGGAAAAACACGTGTAAAGCACAAAATACACTCCGAGACCTACTAAAATGATCCGAAAAATCCGGGGCATTACAGCCCTCCCCCCTTAAAAGAATTTTGTCCTCAAAATTCAGGACTAGAAACAAACCACAGGGGAAGAACGCCAAACCAACTGACAACGCTGTCAAAGTCCCAGCATAGAAAACCTTGATTCACACGAAAAGCTCCGAACCTGAGGACGCAGCCAGACTTGCAATCACGAACAACATCTCGCTCCGCATGCCGCGCATAACGGCCATCAGAGCAAGTATATACCAAAAGGACACCGTCCCGGCATCACCTCAGACACCACGAAAGCCAATCATGGCACCGCTGCCGCCAACTCACCCACCGAGGAGACACAGTCCTCGACATGAGCAACCGCTACCGATCCATCCAATGGTCAGCAGACAAAACACACATCAGCTTCACAACCAGCTAACAGGTCGCACACCCTTCTCAAGGGAACAATCGATACGGAGCCTCCATCAGCTCACGCAGCCATCTTAACAGACCGCAACCTGAACATCGGCTCAACACCAAGAAGCACCCCACACCTGGCAAGCCGAAAGCCAAACATACCACTGTGTCAACTCTGCAAGAGCCTAGAAGATAAACTTCGACAAAGCCCAGATCCCGTCCGGAAAGGCACATCACGGAAACGACCACCAAAGGTCTCACCGATACACGGCTCTCACCGTTCACGATGCACAACTAACAACATCTTCTGTCTGTGAAAAGACCATCCACTGTTCGCCAGAAACACGCCAACAGGAAACCTCCATCGGCCCGACGGGCACGATCCAACTCACGACAGGCCATCCGCTGACTCACACACAGACAATTACCACATCTCGAGCTGCACTCCTCTCGGACACCGCATCCGAACTCGACCATCGCACCAACTCGACTCTCTCAGGGGGCACGATGAAACCAATGACAAGATCATGGCGTCTTCGGTCATCACCTCACTTGACTCAGACTTACAGGGGAACCATCCCATGCTAGTCATCAAACCAGGGATAACCATTGTGACACCAACGTCCCATCAAGGACCACCAATCTGATGCCAATCTCACAGTCACTTGGTCGCCGGCGCTGCGGCCAATGCACATGGGTCCCCAAGCAATACACATCTTACCGTGGTCGACTACGAGACTAGCCTTACCAGTCACTCGCAGCTACCAACCGGAACCCAAAATCTCTCAGAGATCACTTCCTCAAAACACGATCTCAATCGAGGACACAACCTCCAATACAAGTCGGGCACCAAGCCACCGACTCTTACCAACACATCCTCGACCTCTGTCAGACGACATCCTCAACAACCCCATCCGGGTCTAACACCGACGCCTGACACGGCTTCCATCACAGGAACATGGTACTCATGCGGCACACTAGCTAGCACATTCCCCAACACTCCATCCTGCCAGTGCCAAGAATCGCAATACCTCGAGCAACGGCGCGGCAACAACACGTCTCACACCGAGGAACCAATCCTCCGATGCTCAACGCAACCTCAGTAAATCCGCTCGTAGCAACCAACGCTATGATCCTGAGACCTGTGGGTTATAGGCCCACCAGGCTTCCGCTGCGCACTCTGATCCACACGCGCACAGCTAAAAATGCGAACACCACCCAACCAGCACTCGTCCTTTCAGAAAAGCGCAAGCACCCTCACACAACAAGAGAATTGGGCACAGCTCTCGCAAGCAACCACCTGGCCAAGATAAGGAGCACGTCTCGCACGGACTTCATGGCACACAAGGCCAACCAATCCGAACACACAATGTAAGACGACGAACCTGGCCAAACACAATTCTCTCCAACCAAAGGGGAAACCAATCGCACTTCCGACCAACGAAAAACTCCACGCCCGACCTGACCTCGAATCTCGCGCACACTGGAAACAACACCTTCCAGCACCGAGAAAATCATCACCACATCAGGTCAGCGCCTCCAACACACTCGGCGAGTGTTACGTCGGACCACAATCACAGCATCTCTCGATGCACCACCGATGCAATTCCTCGAACTGCAACATGCCACGCCAAGAGCCACAACATGAGCCATAATCGATAATCGTCAATGCTCATCCTCGAGTCCCGAAACTCACCGCGGAACCTTCACAACTCAAACCAAATCCAAGGCGAACACAATCCATTCGCACACAAGAGCGCAGGAGCAAGACTTACTGGGACACCACAGCCCAATCCTGCCTCGGAATCCGCAAGAATAACCGGGACCGACAGGTCATTTCTGACACCACAGAGCACGACAAGAACACCAGGCTCGACGAGACAGCAGCTCACCGAGAAGATCCCCCGCTCACCCGAGCACACTTCTCGACCAGAGCACCCGCTCCAACGCCTCAAACCTCAACCTCAGTGCCTCAAGGGCAGGATAAACCTTGATCTGGAGTGGCCCAAAACCGACAGCAGCTCCCTCCGAGCACGCTCACGGCCACTTAACCACGAACAATCCGTACCAGCCACCTGACCTCGCAGCGAATACCTCGAACACAGCACCACAGTAACGCACCTATCGGCAACCTCTGCCCAACGCAGCACAACTGGGGTCACCACCGATGAGGGAGAAAGCCCTCGACCTCGGTCCTCAGACCCCACACCGGCACGAAAGCCGCGAACAGCAACCACCTTCTCAGCGCCACACAGCGCACTCAAGCTCTCAAGCGAGAAATAAAGCGAAAAATAAGCACAAATCCCTATGCCAGCTGCCGACTGTACTGGACCTTATGGACTCTGATCACTGCAATATCTCGAATTCCTATGTACGTCCACAACCACCGCTCTAATACCATCTGTAACGACCCGAGAATCCGATTACTGGGAAGTCCCGATCTCACAGTCGGGAATCGGACCACACTAGCACCACTTACCGAAGTAAAAACCCACGGCAGCCCCACCGTAGAGGCCTGTCTCCCAGGACACGGCCAACCTGGACACACTGTTCAAGGTGTAACCCCGACCGTCCGATCGCGGGTACAGCACAACAAGACGCAACCTCGGTAAAGCTATTAGCACTAGTCTCGCGGCACGAAAACCGACACACGCGTCATAACGAAACACCCGGAACTCAACGGTCAACACGACCAAAACCCCGAAGGTCGAAGTCACACGACTAACAGTCTGTCACTCCCGACTCGACAGGAGTATCTCCCACAAGAAGAACAGTCGGTTGCGTCCCCTGACGACTTACACCGCACCGCAGGTCAACTGCCTGACGTGGTAGCGCCTACCAGAGGCACGGACACCGCACAAGAACCACAAAGCAAGTGACTAGCTGGGGTCACGCTCGTCAGCGTGTGTCCAACTGCCCCCAACCACGTGTGCACACACAGACCATGCATCCTAGGTCTGGCCCTCTGACCGGTTTTCCCCCGTAGTCGGACTCTGGCTAACGACGAGGGGCCCGACGGAAACCAGTCTAAAACCGTCCTCAGGGTAAGCCTCTCCACCTACTCCCAGGTGGGACCACTCGCATGTAAGCAGGCTATGACTAGTGGAGGGTCACTGAAGGAGTAGACTCTCATGTCAACGGAAAATAATGTCTCGACCAAGCACAAGGAACGCTCCTCGCGCTTACACCGTCGCACGGTGACCACGGTCGGAGAAGAAACGGGACTCACAGTCCACGGGCCTCACACCAGGCCATGCAGAAACGCAGAAACATGGTTCCCAAGGTAGCTCATAGGCCGCCAAACCGAATCCCATTCCCAGGGACAAGCGGGAACCCTCCAGCCCCAGGCTGGACAACTGGACTCGCAGTCCAAGGCCACACACATGGCCCACGCAGAAAGCACAGAAGCACGATTCCTAGGGCAGCGCACAAGCCGCCACGCCGATAACTGGACTCGCAGTCCAAGGCCAAACACACGGCCCACTCGGGAATCATCTTTCAGGAAAACTCACAGCATGCGGGGGAGACCCCACCGCACACACACCGATACACGGTGACTCGATCAAGCGTAACACGGAAGCCCGGAACACGTGGGGTCACCTGGACCCACCACACCTATGGGCACGCTAATCGAGGTAGCACGGTCCTCCCGACACCCTCAATACACGGACACAAAACCCTAGAGGTGTCTGGGATACTCACGAGACCGCAAGTCGACAACTGGGTCCCAACCGGGTCGACCAGGGACCTACACAACGCGAAACGATCGCGGCAAGCATGAAGAACCACTTCGGCGCAACACAGTGCCTGGCGGTCTACCTTTGGGCCGTCACAGGTGTAACGTTCCAAGGCTAGACCGTCACAGCACTCTAACGGTCCAACACAGGAGCGTTATGCGAGACGGGCAACACCGGCTGTGATGCACCCATCCTGGGGCGTCACAGTCTCTAACGGACAAGGCCTGGTGCGTTAAAAGACAGAACGAAATTGGTTGTGACGCACACCCCTCGAGGCGTCACATCCTCTGACGGTCCTACCTAGGCGCGTCAGAAGAATGGGCTGCGTCAGCTCTAACGCTCCCATTCAGGGGCGTCACAGTGCTCTGACGGTCCTACCTAGGCGCGTTAGAGACTCGTGACCCCAACGGTCTGAAAACATGAGAACGGACGTAGCGGTCGTACCCAGGCGCGTCACACCCTCTGGCGGTTTATCGTGGGACCGTCAGAGCGACCGACGCCCTACCGATAAAATAGGACCCTGTGACGCACCCTCCTTGGGGCGTCATAGCACGTAACGCACCCACCCTGGGGTGTTACAGACTGTGACGGTCACTGGAAGGACCGTTACACCGTCCAGAGAACGCTACGGCGGGAAACGACCCAAAAATCGTCCCACGCCCCATAACTCCACGGGAGAGGGGGAAAACAAGGGGGAAGCCCCCAAATAGTCCCTAGCATGCATCTACGGCCTCGGATCGGCCAAAAACGCAATGAAACGGCGGATCGACGCTCAACCCCAAAAATATGGATTTTTCCCAAAATCTCAAAATACACCCGCTCAGCTCACCACGGCCTACAAAACTCGCGGGGAAGGGAATGCACGAGCTGGGGGTCCATCTCCCTACTTCCACCGAAGAAACGACGCGCCGTGGACGCCGATCCACGAAGAAATCACCGCGAAACCCTCGCAGGCTCACGAACGCGCCACCGAGCTTCGCCTCGCCTCCACCGCCTCGATCCTCGCCTGTCTTGGCCCGCATCCTCGCCCACGCCGCCTCCACCTCGCCCCCGCCTCGCTCCGTCGGCCGCCGGAGAAGAGATGGGAGAAAGAGAGCGTGAGGGAAGAGAGAGGGAGGGAAGAGAGAAATGAGAGGGGAGAGAGAGAAAGGGTTAATATATATAGAAAAATTCGAAAATTTTAGAAATTCAGAACATTACGAAAAATTACCTCTGCAATCCTCGGGAGGAACACAATGCAGTGGTACAGTCTTGGAGTCGGAGAACGCCACGGTTTGTCCTGCACAGAGTTCCGAAGGCACATCAGAGAAAAACACGTGTAAAACATAAAATACACTCCGAGACCTACTAAAATGATCCGAAAAATCCGGGGCATTACAAATTTGTTCCACACTTTTCTCCCTCTTATTTTCAACCTTTAAATAAAGAATGATTATACTTCACAAATGGATTTTCTTGCATAAAATTTGCTACAAAAACATTGTATTGCCGAATTTTTTTTGAGATAATTACATGCACATCATTTGAATCTTGCATATTCTATTCTATTCTCATATATTGTTCGTATTGTCACGAATACTCCCATAATAAACCATGCTTTCATTGTATATATCTCGGTCATTATATATCATTTATTTTATTTAATTTTAGATAGATTAAGTTGAAAAACAATTAATCTACCTTCATCTAATCTTTTGAAATAATTAAAATAATAGTATACATATATATATATATATAATTTTTTATATTATATTATATACCCCTTTAAAGTATTATATTCCACGTGTTCAACATAATATTTCGTTAATTTTTTTTTGGAAGCATAAGGTATTCATACATTTAAGGCAAGTAGAAGATACAAGCGACGGGCACATGCAACCCAACGAACAAGCACAGCCACAACCGGCCCTTAACAACGACCTCCAGGCGAAGAAACAGGGAAGCAAACAGTGAACAGACCAGTACAAAGGAATCCCTCAGGAATGGGGAGACTTGCAGAGAACGAGGATGAGGCTGCCGCTGGTGGAGGGAACGGGGATCATCCTCAAGGAGCGCGAAGCTGCCGGACCGCACCATCTGATGGCGGTGAAACAAGGGAGCTCGGGAGGCCGACACCACGAAGGGTGCACGGGGGATAATCGTAGAGTCTCCGAGTCCTTTTGAGATTGAGGGAGGAAGCCCGAAACCTGCAACACAGAACAGACCCAAACAACCCCGGGAGCTCGAGCAGTCGCCCATCTTCGAGAGAGACGGTCACAGGGGGGGAAGGGGAGGGGGGAGGCGGACAGGAACCAGGGAGCGGGGAACCGGAAAGAACGAGGGCTGATGAAAGGAGGGGGCGGAGACGAAGGGAGAAGGGAGCGACGGAGGTCGAGGGGACATGGGGAGTGGGGTGGTATGCGAGGGGCCCAAAAACGGAGGGGGTGGAGGACAGCCGGGGATGGGGCGGGGCTACAGGGCGGGGAGAGAGGGGGAACCGGGGAGTGGGGGTTCGGGGTAGGACATGGGGAGAACAAGACGGCGAGGGGAGGACGGGTGTGGGGCGGGAGGCGGCGAGGAGGGGAGGGGAAGGGGGTTGAGAGGCGGAACTGGAGGCGGGGGGGAGGGGGGGAGCAACAGCGAGGAGGGGTAGTGGAAGAGCAGGGCGGAGGCGAAGGGGGGCAGGGTCCGATAGAAAGGGGGCGGGGACGAGGAGGGGGAAGGGTGGTCGACGGGAAGAACAGGGAGGTAGGGGAGCGGAGGGACGATCGGCGGGGAGGGGTGAGTAAGGAGGGGGGGGGGGGGATTCCAGGGAGAACGGAGAAACTCCGATCTCCCTGACCGTTCCAGGTGGGGTTAAAAAAACCCCCCCCTGACAAAACCCAGCAGAGACCCGGAGGGACTCACCTGGAAGGATCCTCCTGTAGAGGAGACGGAGCCGGGGGGGGGGGGGGGGGGGGGGAGTTCCCGGAGGGAGCTTCCCCCCGCCGGACGAAACCGCAAGGGGAGGGAGCCCCCGCGACCGGGGAAGAATGGAGCGGGCCGCTGCGCGCCGATGTAGATATCGTTTTCAGGCCGCTGGCAACTTGGAAGCAAGAGTTATGGCCGTAGAATATTTCTTAATAGGGGAATATATACGATAATATTAAAAATACGAGAGTATAAAGTGGAATATTCAAGATTAGAAGGCTATGTATATAATTATTTTATTTTTTTTACATATTAGATCTCTTATCTTATCATTTTAAGATTAGGGTTTGACGTCTCAGTCCGGGTCATCCTGACTCGCACGTCCTGACTCGATCTGACCCAGGTGGTGGACGAGACGTCCAGGTCGTGAGTCGTGATCGGGACGTTTCATTATTTTAATATTTTATTTTATATATATTATATATAAATAATCTTTTTATTTTATTATATTATTATATATATATTATATATAAAGAGTTTTTTATTTTAATATTTTACGATATGAATCGAGACATATTAAGATGAGACCGATTTAACTCATCTTAAATCGTGATCAACATAGATGGATCGATAGAGATGAAAAACTAGGCCTGTCAACGGAGCGGATACGAAGCGAATATATGACTATCCGTATCCGCTCCGTTTTCCGATTCAAATTATCCGATTTTGATCCGCTCCGATTTGACTCGGATACGAAGCGAATATCTGACTATCCGTATCCGCTCCGTTTTAAAATCCGAATTATCTGATTCAAATTTAAAAGTATATAAATATAATTATAAAATATTAAAAGTATATAAAATATAATTATAAAATGTCAAAAATATATAAAATAAATTTTAAATTAAAATACAACTATAAAATATCTAAATTTCTCTATAATATCATTTATTTTATAATACATTATTTAAAAATATGTATTATATGATATATAAAATTACGAACGGATATTTTTCGAAGCGAATATTATAATATCCGTATCCGCTCCGATTCGAATTCGGATATTATCCGTATCCGAAAAAACGAATACGAATCGAAGCGGATCCGGATAATATTCGTATCCGTTGATAGGCCTATGAAAAACCCTATTTGAGAATTGAGATCCGCTTCCTCTTTGTGTTCGTCGAATCCGGGTAGGATCCCAACAAAGCAACAACCAGCACACCATCGGTGCGAATTTTTTATAAACGCCCAGCCGATGGCGCCGGACATCTCATGATTCGGAGTTGGGCGTCCCATCATTTCCGCCAGGTATATAATATCGGATCCAAACCCGGCTGGTGGGCACTAATTACAATCCCTTAAACTGCGGTGCCGTACTCCTCGTTTACCGATACAGGAAATCGGGGAACAGCTGAGCATATTGTAATGGTATCGGTTAATCATATGGGCGGGATTAGTGGCAGAGCAGAGCGCAGTGGCAGAGTACGGATCCACTTCCAGTGCGGCGGCAAAGTGGCAGCCCGGCGTGAAGGGTTCTCATGATGCCAAAGTCGTTGATGGGATCCAGAGAAAATTAAGGCAGTCGTTTGGAAATGGTTTTGAAAAATATAAATCGAGAGAACGTTAATTTTAAATATAAATTTGTATTATAAGTAGTACGAGTATTGATAGGGACCTCTCGCAAACTTAGGTGGCGTTTGTGTAAACTTTTGAAAATTAAGGGCCGCTTTAAAATCGGAACAGGACGACGTGTTCGAGTGTCTGAGCTTGAATAGATCATCCGACCTCGAGTAAATATCACTGAGTGTGAGAAAAATGGATGGACTCACATTTCTCTCTCTCCTATTTATTTAACTCATTTTGATTTCAAAGCGACCCTAATAGATTTTTAACGAGTGGAATCGACTTAAAAAAGAGTTTTTTAAATAATATTCACTGACAAATTTTGCCGTCAAATTTGTCACTTTTTTCTTTTTTTGTGTGTGTTTAGGCACGTGAGGGTGGGGGAATAACTTGGAACAGACAAAAGACAATGGTTAAATGTACCGTATGTTTTACAATTTATATGTATGCAAATTAAAATATATGACTAAGCCTATTGTTTAACTAGGCTGTGTCTCAAATACGAGACACTAACAAAAAAATCTCGAGTCATATGTCTCAGATCTTTTATTTGAAGTTTATATCTTTTATTGATCAAGGTGATACGTCTTATTACATTCAACGTCTCAAAATATTCACGGGAGATTTATATATCAATCGAAAACGTGACGTAATGAGATGTTAGAGAATAGATCCAACACTTCTTTTATTGACCTTAAAATATGGAGATTACAAGGATCTATCGTCAAGTTGAGAAAATATTAACAGATAAAAATTAATATTATTTTTAACTCTTCAATAATTTTAAGATTATTTTATTAGATTATTGAGATGTCTCGTCGTGTCTTAAGATTTACACAAGACTTACGTAAATCACGTCACAAATATATGAATATCTTTTAAACTATGACTGGGACTAAATAATTTGTTATTTACCCTATGTTTAAATTAGAACGAGTAAACTGTCAACCATCATAGAGGCCTTGGAACATCAGATTTGTCACACTCTTTTGTCAAACTTGAGCGTAGCAAAACTAATAGTTGTAATAACCATGTTATTACTTATATCTATTTTCTTTTTTTACTATGTATACTAAATAAAATATTTTTTGGGTAAAAATAAAACAAATGAAATATATTTCACGCACAATTCCTGCTGGCAGAATCAAGAGAGCGCTTTAACCCAACACTTTGAGCTGGCGCCAGCTTTCGTGCCTGCTGATAAGAGGGATGGGCGTTTTATATGAAATTTTTTTAATCTCGATACATATGAAATTATCTTACATAATTATGTCAACTTCAAATTCTCATCGTTCATGGTTTATTGACTTGGTTTGATTCGCATTGACTTGACCGTGCTGTATCATATCCACGAGAAATCGGGACATGATTTATCTGACTCGGACCGAATCTCTTCTCCCTATCTCTGTACTCTTCTTGTGACATTTCAAGTGTCTTCCGGCGAGGATTCGATAGTGAAAGACGAGATCTGATGGTGATTACAATGATCCGATCATGAGACTTTGTCAACTACGGTGGGGGGTTGCCGGTGGTGGGAAGGGGCGTCGGGGTGAGCTACTAAGGTGGGGGGTGTCGGGGTGGGAGAAGAAGAGACTGATAGGATGAAAGGGTGTCGGAATGAGAGAAGAAATGAATGTCGGGGTGGAGATCATATCGGATCAAGACGATCTCGACCTGACATGGATCATCGAGTCGACGAATCTTACTTTGAACCCAAGATCTCTTAGTGCAGATTAAAAAGATAACTTTTTCATACACCGAGTGTCAAACAAAAGGAACAAAAATCAAAACTTCGATTATACATTGCATTTCTAGAATGTATTTGTCTCTTTCAAGACGAAAATAGTGCCCTTCACAACGGCACAACCTGGTGGCGGACCCATATGTGGCGGTTGAGGGCGTCAGGTGGCCTGTCTACGGATTTGCTGAACTGGATATTCGGACATGGGAAGATCCGAGGAGAAAAAGTACAGAGTCGACATCTCCGTATAACTAATTGCACATGAAAATGCTTGTTATCGGGTAAACATCCTCACATAATTGGCACATGAACGTGCTAACTATTGGTTAAACATCCCCCACATGCACGCACATAAGCCAAGGCTAACGCCGGTGACACCCGGACATGAAAGGAACCCATGTAATTAACGGTTAAACAGAAGAAAGAACAACTTCGAATTCGGGTCTGGTCTCAAGTTTTCGTATCAGGATGGTTAAAAGCGGATCTGAGCATTCATTTTTCGCGGAAGCTTTGAGGCATCTAGTAAACGCGTAGGAGTTTGGATTCAGATTTGCATAAACACGACCAATCAACTTGACAAGAAGGCATTATCCGATTACTATTGGATTATTGGGTACGAGTTATTTTACCTAGTTGCCCGGTTTGATATGGACGGAAGGACGGTGATGTTCTGCAAGGAAACGATTACTGACGCGAAACATATCAATCTAAAATTTGAGTCAGGGATCAGCCACCTCACCGGCTGCCAAATTTGGGGGAGAGAACAGGGAGAATCTGAGAGTTTATCCGGAGTCATTTTATTTTTTTTGGATAAAGGTGCCTTTTATATAACCCATTTTTTAGCCGTCAAAGATGAGTTAAGTGATATGACCGAATTAGGGTACAGAGCATAAGAAAAAGAATAAAAGCACACGTACAGAGTCTGAGAAACGAAAAGGAAAGTCCTCGTACAGAATCGGGAAAGACCACCACCAGGCAACAAGAGCGATAGCTTGGGACTTGGTCGACCCAATTCCCATGGTCCATCTACAGGCCCAGGCACCAAGGGCTCAATGCTAGAATCGTCAGGTTGGGGGGGGGAGTGTGATATCCCGGACCTTTTCGGATCCCTCTTCGTGGGTCTCGGATCTGGTTTCTCAGAGTGCCTGACTCCGTTGTGTCTGAAATTTCGTTTCGGACATCTTTCGTGGTCGGATCGACGCGATCCGGAGTTGTTACGGAGGCCCGGAGTGCGTCCGCGGATTTTCCGTGTGTGTTTTGCGATTTCCGTGTACGGGTTTCGACAGATCCTTCGGAACCTCGTTGCGGGTGAACCGGGCCGTTCACCTAGGCGAGGGTGGTACCGTTGCGATCGGTGCGTCGCGAGGATCGAAGAGGTGTATTTTTCTATTTTTCAGGATTTTTTTGATTTTTTAGATTTTCTATAAATACCCCCCTATTTTTCCTTTTTCTTTTTCCCCCTTTCTTCTTTTCCTCTTTTTCTTTCCTCCTCCCGTGAGCCACGGCCGACCGTTGCAACCCCCCTTGCCCGTTGGACTTCACGGCACCCCTTCCCCTCCGGCGACGGGTGGTGGACCTCGGTGGCGGCGCGGTGACGACGGCGGTGGCGAGAGGATCGTGACGGTGACCCTATTGGTGCGTGGGAGAGGAGTTTGTGTTCGAGCAAGATTCGGCGATCGGCGGCGATCCGGTGGTTTTTGAGCTTCTTTAAGGTAGGGGGACGGATCCTTGCCCTCTTTACAGCGTTCCCAATGATTTCTAGGCCGTGGAGAGACCGAGAGGGGCTAGATTCATGCCGGGAGAGTTATTTCCATGCTTGGGGTGTGAGCGCCGGATCTTCCGTTTCATGGGGTTTTTGACTTATCTAAGGGTTTAGATGCATGCTAGGGAGGTTGGGGGAGGTTCCTCCTTTTGTTGGGTTCGGTGCTATGTTCAGAGGGGGGGTGAATGAATATAACCCTTTAAAAATTTCGCCCAAATAAAAACTTATGCTCACAAGACAGATTTAGACAATCTGAAGATCTAATTGAATTCTCTTATAAGCCACTAAGTAGAAAAGTATGGAAGCTCAATATCACACTCAAGCATATAATGGGCACAGTTCGCTTAACTAGACAAACTTGAAGTCTAATAAGCGATGGCAGAAATAAACAAACACTCAATGTGCAATCAACCTAAGATTTTGCTCACTTAATAACTGGAATGCTAACAAGACAAATTAGACACTAATCTACTGAACCTATGATCAAACACATGGAGCGCCCCTATGCAATCATCTAGCGGAAGCAAACAGATAGAAACATCAAACCACTACACAAGGGGTTTTTAGGTGGTTCGGTCCAGCAGACCTACATCCACCCCACACTCAACCCGAGTGTGGCTTACTGCTGACTCACAGCTTGAACCGCTGGGCATCACAGCTTGCCTACAATCCGCTGGGCAACACAGCTTGCCGTCCGAGGAATCCTCCTCGCCCGCTGAGCAACACAGCTTGCTGTCCAGTGGAATCCACCACTGCAAACCGCTGGGGATTACAGCTTACCCGTCCAGAGGCAGCACCTCTGCAAACCGCTGGGCAATACAGCTTGGCCGTCCAGTGGAATCCTCCACTGCAAACGCTGAGCCTCACAGCTTGCTCCGCTGACAAACAGCTTGAAAAAATGTATAAAGGAAAATGAAAAACAGAACAAGACAGCAATCGGAAAGCTGTAAATGAAAAACACAATATAGCTCTCAACAGAGCAGACTGGCCTAGATTTGATCAACGGTCCAGTAAACAAATCTTCAGACTTCACTCTTCTTCTCTCGATCTCACTGTCTCTCTTTCTTTCTCTCTTTCTCTTCTTTCTCTTCTTTCTCTTCTTCTTTCACTCTCTGTCTGGATCGTGGCTCTCTGTATGGACTTCACCTCTTCCCAACTCGATCCACCTCCTTCAGACAACGGAGACTACCCTTTATAGCAGCTCGAGCAGGGGCAGCACTGGGCACGTGTGGCCTCCACATTTCCCGCCCAATCGACTCTGCCACGTGTCAGCATCTCAGCCAGCTTCAGCACACGTGTCACGATCCTGTCTGCCCTTCCAGCCTCGGATCACGTGCCCTTCATTTGCCTCCACGAGCAGAGCACCTGTCAGACAGAGTATCGGATTATCAACTTGGTGTCGACACTTTGTAAAATGAAATGCATTGTATAGACTTGTGAAAGCGCATGCATTGTACAGACTTAGTGAAAGGGAATGCATGTAATACAATTCTTTTAAATACCCAGAGACTAGTGCGTTCTCGCACGGGAGCATATGAAGTCTCAGGGGAACATCTATGGCCTCTGGACAGCATCACCAGCGTCAGGGGAGCATGTGGAGCACATGCTGTCTCTGGGGAGCAATCGCTGCTCCAGGGGAGCATCCTCAAAGTTAGGGAAACATTAGCAGTCACTGGAGGGCATACTCGGTCCCAGGAGAGCATCCGGGGGGACAGGCGAGCATGCACGTCTGATGTACAGACTCTACCAATGTATAGACATTACAATGCTCATCCACTGAATAGACTTCACAGTGCTCAATCAGACTTCACGATGCTCAATCAGACTTCACGATGCTCAATCACCCTTGAAGATGTGAGCGAGACAGTGTATGGACTTCAAAAGCTTGAAGGCCCAATGTACAGACTTTGAAGAGTCTGAACCAATGTATAGACTTGTAACGCTTGAGGACCGATGTATAGACTTAGGAGCATATGAAGCCAATGTACAGACTTGCCGATGCAAGGCCAATGTACAGACTTACTCGAGTGAGACGATGACCAAGACGATGCAGCTACAGTGATGTACAGACTTGGCATGAGACGCTGAGAAAGACGGTGGATGTACAGACTTCTAAATGTACAGACTTTCCACTGACCAATGTATGGACTTGCTCAGCCTGAGGCACTGTATAGACTTTATGCGTCTCTGCCCAATGTATAGACATCATATATGCAGTGCTGTGCAATGTACATACTTCATATATGAAGTCACTCGCTGTACATACTTTGAATATGAAGACTCATCGTGCAATGTTGTCTAGACTTAGAATGCAATGCATGAAGCAGTGAATAGACTCTGAGTGCAACCAATGTCCAGACTTGATGGTGTGATGTGCAAACATGCTAAGATGCAATGTATAGACTTATGCGAGCATGCTGCAGACTTGAGACACACTCACAGCGTTGACGCTGCATGAGACACTAAATAAGATGGACAGTCTGAGGGAGTCGACCCATCAAGGATATCAATCATGGCACACTCATGCAATCTCCACAGACTAAATCAGATATAACACACTCAAGCATTCAAATCAACATGCCATCATCAAAACAAAACATAATATCATAAGGCACTCACTGTGTTGCAATCATCAAAATAAAACAGCATTGCTATTATCAATTCAACATAGCACATGCTTGTGCCTAAGGGGCACAACATTCTCCCCCTTTTTGATGATGGCAACACACTGTGACAGTAAGTCACACACAAAATTTTCTCCCCCTTTGATATAATCAAAAAGAGAAAAATAGTGCAAAGTGTATTATACATGTAAATGACCATAGTGCAATAAACTCCCCCTGAAGGTATGACTCTCCCTGAACTGGTTCTCCCTCTAAATAATTGCTCCCCCTTTGAGAAGGAATATGAACAGATAGGTAAAGGTAGAGAAGGTAGGAGGGTCAATAGACAACAGCTAAATCATTGGTTCAGAAAATAAGCCTGATTATAAACAGTAGTTAAAGTATAAGAATCAGCAACATACAATTTTGACAAAAATTCAGGTTTAACAGTGATAAATCTAGAGTAAAACACCTGACCCTTGAAAAAGAGTTTATAGACTCCATTTATAGCAATGAATCTAGGGCACATGGTATTAATAGATAAGTCAGAAATAATACCCTTTTGTGATTAAACAAGGAAATTCAAGAAAGACAACTTGAATATGTATTGAGAAAAATAATTTTCACTCATTGACTTTTGATTTCAAATGGTTACAGCAGTTTGTTTTTCATTTTTCAATTTTTCTGAAACTGAACTAAGTGAGTAGATCTGTGGCATTTATGCTGTTGACATTATGTGTACACCTTGATCAGAGGCAGGTACCCCTAGTTACTAGGCATAAATTACAAGACCTATTTCAGATCAAGACCTACAAAGAATAGTCTTCACTTTTGACATTAAGGGCACACCTTGATCAGAGGCTAGTACCCCCAGTTACTTGGTGAGGACTCCCCCAATAGATTTGATCCTATGAACAGAGATAGTCTAAAGCACTTCATGACATGTGAATTTCCCTGCTTTTTTGGAGGAGTTCACAGTTTCTCAGTGCAATGAACCATTGCTCTGTCACAATGTTCAGTTCTTTACATTTGTGATCTTATTTACTGCTGCCCTTAATTCTTTTAGAGTGATTGTTTGAAAAATATTACACACTCTTGTTCACCTGTTCTAGACATTTCCAGTTCAACACATTTAGGCATTAAAAAAAAACTTTTTCTATTTTAGCCATGAGACAAAGATTAAGAGCTATAAGAGTTTTCATTTATCTCAAATTCTGAAGTTCAGACACTTGACTCTTCAATTTATAAAAGTTAAACCTTTAGTTCCTTTTAATTTGCAAGAGTGATTCTTATAAAAGAACAATTGTAATAACCATAACTCAATTCACTAAACCAGAGGTAATACTGTTGTTCAGTGAAGGTTAGGGAAAAGATAGCAATAGGCATTATGGTCCAAAAGTAACTAATGTCAAAAGATATGAATCAATTGAATGGGGACAATGAGGAGTAAATAGGATTCAAGAATTGAACTAAACTCACAGCTCCCCCTGACACCATGATGCAAAGATTATGCTATGCAACACACTGTTCTACATGCAGACTATACACCAAGGATACATGAGGCAAGTACGCAATCAATTCATGTTTATGCATCCAAGTTATGAACTTTTTTATCCTTTTTCAGATTTTTTTTTTAAAATATGATGCAATGCACTGTTCTACATGAAGACTGGACCCATGGTACTAGGCGGAGAGCCTGGTCTCAAAGACCATCTCACACATGGTAGAAACCTCCGGACAGATTTCCATGCCTTTTAGTAACATACCATTTGATATACCAGGGTTATGCAAGACAATGCAACATAACGCAGTCTTACATGCATTGAACAACATCATTGACAGTCATGCAAATGATGTATGCAGACATAAGACACATGCATTGACTGTGTACACTACATGAACCATTCACAATCAGCAAGTTATGCATTTAACAGCAAGCATGCAATGCATTAACACAAAACACATGAATTGACACAAAGTCTATATGGTGCATTCACTGAATACACTAATGAAGCATTCAAATTCAGTTCAACATATAGCAAGAGAAAAGCATCAGATATATGCAGAGTAAAACTCAGTAGCTGAGTCTGGAATGCAGACTGATCAGCTAGACATGAAGAGATCATCAAAATTCAGACAAGCAGATCAACATGAAGTTCACATTTTTTCATACTCCCAAATTCAAATGATGAATTTTAAAGCAAAGTTCAGAACTGACCTGAAATGGAGTATCCTGGGGTTTTCTTGTTGAGTGCCTTGGTTAACCCCTTTTATTTCTCCCACCAAGGCACACCTGCAGCATGTCAATCAATTTGATCCTGCAGGGACCCAAGCAGTCTTGGGTCCTGCACTACCCCTCTCAGGTGTTCTAAACAGTTTCTTAACAACATGGTCATCAAATTTCATCAGAAAACAATTGTCCATAGAGTGACCAAGTTTACCACAATTAAAGCATGAAGCCACAGAATTAGCATAAGCATGATTGTTTCTTTTATTACCTTGAACATTTTCTTTTCCATAATCAGCCAGCCAACAATTGGCAGCTTTGTGGCCTAGTTTATTACATCTAAAGCATGCAATATGCTGAACTTTTGAACCAAGAACATTTCTAGCAGAGTCATAGAAAATAGGAAATTTTACTGATTTAGAATTAAAGTTATTCCCCTGAGCATACCAACAGTCTTTGACTGTAAGGTTATGTCTCCCATATTCGAAGCACCTTGGGTGCTTACCTTTGGAGCCAATGTCATTTCTATCAAAAATCTTTTTGTTGACATGGAAATTAACAGGTTTAGAATTGAATCTCTTTCCCTGAGCATGCCAGCAGACGGCAGCAATGTGGCCAAAATTCCCACAGTAAAAATATTGAATTTTATTTTTCTGAGATGCATGATTCTTAGCATGGAACAATTTATCATGCATTCCAACTGCAGCAAGATCATCTAATTTCATTTGTCTACAATTATGCATAAGATGACCTATTTTATGACAGTAAAAATATTGGATTCTTTTGGTTTGAACAGAAGAAGGTTTCTTCATAGAAGACTTCCTAACATGAATTCTATCTTGTTTCAAATCATCGTTCTTCATCACAAAACAGTCATCCATCTCATGGCCAGATTTACCAAAGTAGAAACATTTCACATTCTTTCTTTTAACATGAGACATTTTGGCCTGAGAAGTTTCAGCATACAGATTCTTATTCTGTTTTGTTTTCTTTTTCTGAATTTTCTTTTGTTTTTCCAATTTTTACTTTTATCTCTGATTAGAAGGCATATTTGAGGAGGAAGCTGAAGTGCTAGCTAACTCAGAGCTACGCACAAATGTTGTATACAGTCTTTTTCTCTCTTCCTGCTTACTACCTCCATCAAAGACTTTCTTCTTAAAAGCATCCTTCAGATTTTCTTTATTCTTAAGAAACTCAGACAGGGAATTGTTCAGTTCAGTGATTTCATGTTTGAGAGAAGAAATGAGCATTTCAGAATCTATGATCTTTTCATTAAGTAAGACATTAATGGCTTTGTAGCTATCAATCTCTTCTATCAATGTGCTCACTCTCTCACATTCATTTTCAACTGAATTCTTCCCTTTTTCAAGCATTAAGAGTCTCTCAGACATGGCAGAATTTAGCAACCTCAATTCTTCATTTTCTTTTCTTATTTGTTCATTCTGAACTAGTTCATTAGTTAAGATTTGATCATTTCCTAATGAATTCAGCTTATCTTCTAGTTCAGAAATCTTGGCAATAAGTTCATCAATTTTATTTTCCAATAAAGAGATTTATTCCTTACTCATATTCAGATCAGCTAAGCACATATCATGAGATGTTTTTAGTCTTTGACAGTTTTCATAGGGAACATTAGAGTTAATCTGTTCACATCTCTTTTTCAACCTTCTATTTTCAGATTTTAATTTCTTGGACACTTTGAACAAATCTTCATACATTACTATCAATTCATCAAAAGTGTATCCATCTGATTCGGAGCTTACCTGAGATGAGATTTCCTCATCATCACTTCCCCGATTGGCCATTAAGCATATTGACTTTTCTCCTTCTTCATCACTGTCTTCGGTGTTCCCTTTGAGTTTTGAGAATTCTGGACAATCAGCCTTCGTGTGGCCAGCCTTCCTGCATTTGTAGCAGATGTTAACGTCAATATTCTTGGCAGGATTAGAATTATACCTTGTTTGCTTTCTGCCTTCACCAAGCTTTCCTTCTCTTTCTCTCAGAAATTTCCTGAATTCACTGGTCACCCTTTCAATGTCTCCATCAATTTCAGACCGCGAGAGGCTGTTTTCTCGCTTAATGATTCACTGTGGCTGGATCTGTTTGCTTTGATGGAGCTATCCTTCAGCGCGATTGGTTCCATTGCAAACAATCTGAAAGCACAGAAAAATTGAAGGACCTAGACCAAATGAGCAAGGCAAGGCACTAAGTCGGAGAAACAAAATAACTAACACAAAAAGCACACTATGAAATGCACCAAACAGAAATGCGCTAAACCAAATGATCAAAGTAAATCGGTAGGATAGTGAAACAAATCAACAAGCACAAGAAGTCCACTCTGATGTGCACCAAAACTAGCAGGATCCTCTGCAGATTGTTAGATCTGATAGATCAGAGACCCGCTCTGATACCAAGTGTTGGGTTCGATGCTATGTTCAGAGGGGGGGTGAATGAATATAACACTTTAAAAAGTTCGCCCAAATAAAAACTTATGCTCACAAGACAGATTTAGACAATCTGAAGATCTAATTGAATTCTCTTATAAGCCACTAAGCAGAAAGGTATGGAATCTCAATATCACACTCAAGCATATAATGGGCATAGTACGCTTAACTAGACAAACTTGAAGTCTAATAAGCGATGGCAGAAATAAACAAACACTCAGTGTGCAATCAACCTAAGATTTCGCTCACTTGATAACTGGAATGCTAACAAGATAAATTAGACACTCATCTACTGAACCTATGATCAAACACATGGAGCGCCCCTATGCAATCATCTAGCAGAAGCAAACAGATAGAAACATCAAACCACTACACAAAGGATTTTTAGGTGGTTCGGTCCAGCAGACCTACATCCACCCCGCACTCAACCCGAGTGTGGCTTACTGCTGACTCACAGCTTGAACCGCTGGGCATCACAGCTTGCCTACAATCCGCTGGGCAACACAGCTTGCCGTCCGAGGAATCCTCCTCGCCCGCTGAGCAACACAGCTTACTGTCCAGTGGAATCCACCACTGCAAATCGCTGGGATTACAACTTACCCGTCCAGAGGCAGCACCTCTGCAAACTGCTGGGCCGTCCAGTGGAATCCTCCACTGCAAACGCTGAGCCTCACAGCTTGCTCCGCTGACAAACAGCTTGAAGAAATGTATAAAAAAAAATGAAAAATAGAACAAGACAGCAATCGGAAAGCTGTAAATGAAAAACACAATATAGCTCTCAACAGAGCAGACTGGCCTGGATTTGATCCACGGTCCAGTAAACAAATCTTCAGACTTCACTCTTCTTCTCTCGATCTCACTGTCTCTCTTTCTCTTCTTTCTCTTCTTTCTCTTCTTCTTTCACTCTCTGTCTGGATCGTGGCTCTCTGTATGGACTTCACCTCTTGCCAACTCGATCCACCTCCTTCAGACAATGGAGACTACCCTTTATAGCAGCTCGAGCAGGGGCAGCACTGGGCGCGTGTGGCCTCCACATTTCCCGCCCAATCGACTCTGCCACATGTCAGCATCTCAGCCAGCTTCAGCACACGTGTCACGATCCTGTCTGCCCTTCCAGCCTCGGATCACGTGCCCTTCATTTGCCTCCACGAGAAGAGCACATGTCAGACAGAGTATCGGATTATCAACTTGGTGTCGACACTTTGTAAAATGAAATGCATTGTATAGACTTGTGAAAGCGCATGCATTGTACAGACTTAGTGAAAGGGAATGCATGTAATACAATTCTTTTAAATACCCAGAGACTAGTGCGTTCTCGCACGGGAGCATATGAAGTCTCAGAGGAGCATCTATGGCCTCTGGACAGCATCACCAGCGTCAGGGGAGCATGTGGAGCACATGCTGTCTCTGGGGAGCAATCGCTGCTCCAGGGGAGCATCCTCAAAGTTAGGGAAGCATTAGCAGTCACTGGAGGGCATACTCGGTCCCAGGAGAGCATCCGGGGGGCAGGCGAGCATGCACGTCTGATGTACAGACTCTACCAATGTATAGACATTACAATGCTCATCCACTGAATAGACTTCACAGTGCTCAATCAGACTTCACGATGCTCAATCACCCTTGAAGATGTGAGCGAGATAGTGTATGGACTTCAAAAGCTTGAAGGCCCAATGTACAGACTTGTAACGCTTGAGGACCGATGTATAGACTTAGGAGCATATGAAGCCAATGTACAGACTTGCCGATGCAAGACCAATGTACAGACTTACTCGAGTGAGACGATGACCAAGACGATGCAGCTACAGTGATGTACAGACTTGGCATGAGACGCTGAGAAAGACGGTGGATGTACAGACTTCTAAATGTACAGACTTTCCACCGACCAATGTATGGACTTGCTCAGCCTGAGGCACTGTATAGACTTTATGCGTCTCTGCCCAATGTATAGACATCATATATGCAGTGCTGTGCAATGTACATACTTCATATATGAAGTCACTCGCTGTACATACTTTGAATATGAAGACTCATCGTGCAATGTTGTCTAGACTTAGAATGCAATGCATGAAGCAGTGAATAGACTCTGAGTGCAACCAATGTTCAGACTTGATGGTGTGCTGTGCAAACATGCTAAGATGCAATGTATAGACTTATGCGAGCATGCTGCAGACTTGAGACACACTCACAGCGTTGACGCTACATGAGACACTAAATAAGATGGACAGTCTGAGGGAGTCGACCCATCAAGGATATCAATCATGGCACACTCATGTAATCTCCACAGACTAAATCAGATATAACACACTCAAGCATTCAAATCAACATGCCATCATCAAAACAAAACATAATATCATAAGGCACTCACTGTGTTGCAATCATCAAAACAAAACAACATTGCTATTATCAATTCAACATAGCACATACTTGTGCCTAAGGGGCACAACACCTTTTGTTTCCCCTTCACTTGGGGGTGAATGGGGCGTGGGACTGAGCTTTCCCAGTGAACTGTGCGAAACGGGTTCGGCCCGTTATCGCGCTATGATCACGTGGCGCGTTCTGTTTGAACGTACTGTATCGTCCGAGCGCGTTCGTCCGAGAAGACGAACAGTAGGGCGGTTCGTGTCACGCCTGGGGAAGGTAGGGCATTCTTGGAGAACGCGCTAGCCTTTCCTAGCGCGTTCTTGATGAACGTGATAGCTTAGGCTAGCACCTTCTTGGAGAACGCGCTAGCTTCTGCTAGCGCGTTCTTCAGGGGTCGCGCTAGGGGACCATAGCGCGACAGTGTCGCGCCCTGGGTCCCTAGCGCGTTAATCCCCCTCCCCGAGTAGCATTTCTTTTCGGTGATTGTACCTCTGGGGAGTGAGTCTCGGATCCGGTTGTGGCGTGTGACCTGAGGGTTGCCGTGGGCACCCAGTGAGAGCCACAGGGGCGCCCGAGGGTCTCCGGAGAATCAGTTACCTCGGTATGGGTGCCGCGTGACTTGAGGGATGGTCGGACCTCACGCGTGTCCCCGGCATCCGTACCTACCATTTGGTTACTGAGAGTCTGTGTTAATGTGATAGTCGGTGGGTTTCGTGAATCGAGTCCTTACTTCCAGTGACCTGTCCACTAGTCGTAGCTTCCTGCGCACGCGTGTGCGGACCCACCTGGGAGTGGTGGAGAGCGAGACCTAGTGAGAGGCTATTTTTAGGATGGTTACCGTAGGGCCCCTTGCCTTTGCCACCAGAGTCCGGTGGGGGGGAAACCAGCCAAAGGACCCGACCTAGAGCAGATGGTCTATGTGTGCACACGTAGTTGGGGGCTTAGGACACGCGCTGACGAGCGTGACCCCAACTAGTCCTTGTGGTGGTACTTGTTGCGTGTCTGAGTCTCACGCCCGGGGCGTCGTAGCTAGACACTTGTGACGCGGTGTAAGACGTCAGGGGGCGCATCCGGTCGTTCTTCTGGTGGGCAGTGCTCCTGTTTGCTGGGGGTGTGGACTCGTGTTTTGTTAGACCGAGGTTCAGTAGTACAATATTGTTAAAGTAGACGGCTTTTCCATTTATTTACTTCAGCTTGTTGGTTCTACCGTACTCCGATTAGGTAGGGTTACTTTTCGGCTTTTTGTGTTCTTGCCTTGTTTTCCGTGCGAGGTGGGGATTCGCTGGATCCCTACTGGGCCAATGAAATGAGGCTCACCCCTACTTTTCAGGTGAGGCGGGGTCTTCGAGAGGTGCGGCCGAGTTTCAGCGTGGTCCTTCTAGCCAGGGTTAGTCGCCAGTCTGTCAGAGCCGGGGGATGCCCCGTGTTGTTGTACTCTTCCTTTCTGTCGACTGTACTTTTGTTGGACATGAGACTCTGTGGATCTTGTAGCAGTTTATTTATTTATATTATTCTGTGCATTTTATTTTGGGTTATTGTGCTATCTCTGAGGTCATTTCAGCATCTCTTATACTCCCACACCACTCCTTTCTACCCTTCCGAGTCTTCGGGCTCATGGGTTGGCGGGCCGAGATTCGAGACGCGTCGGTTCCTTTCCGGTACTCGGATCCCAGGTCGTCACAGCTGGTATCAGAGCGTAGGTTGTGGAGGTACATCTGAACTTGAAACGAATTGCGGTGGTCCAGAAGGTCCATGAATGTCCTGTACAGTCGGCGACTGGCTTAGGGCCGCGCGTGTTTTATTGATTTGTGGTTGTTTTCTTGATGCCAGGTGTATTATGGCGCCACGAAGGAGGGCTCGTCCCCAGCCGGGAGAGTCTAGTGGTGGTTCGGAGGAGCAGAGCAGGGATTCAGTTTCCGAGGGTGTAGCTGGAGATGCGAGAGCTCCGGGGATGGACGATTTCTTCCGAGGTATGTTCGAGTATGCGTTTCAGCGGCAGCAGGGAGGCCAGCAGCAGGGCGGCGATGTTGGTGAGGACCGGGCTCGTGGTGGTCATGGTCGTGTGCTGAAGGAGTTCTTGCTCTTCCAGCCTCCTTCTTTCGGTGGGCAGCCAGATCCTGAGGTGGCCAGAGAGTGGCTGGATGATGTGCGGCGGATTTTTAGTGCGATGGAGTGTCCCGAGGAGGAGCAGGTAGCGTTGGCTACTGATCATCTTCAGGGGGTGGCCCGTACTTGGTGGACGTCAGAGTGGGGTTCAGTGTTCCAGTCCCGTCCTCTTCGGCAGATTGCGTGGCAGGAGTTCGTCACGACTTTCGAGCGTACTTTCTGTCCATCCTTTGTCAGGTCGCAGAGGTTGCGTGAGTTTATGGAGCTGACCCAGGGTGACATGACAGTGATGCAGTACCATGCCAGGTTTATCAAGTTGGGCCGTTATGCTCCTCATATCGTGGTAGATGAGGAGGTGAAGACCGATCAGTTTGTGGGTGTTCTGAGGTTAGAGTTGAGGCATCATCTTCTTGCATCAGGTTTGACCACTTTGGATGCGGCATGTAAGGCAGCAGCGGCGTTGGAGAGAGACTTGCAGAAGGTTCGAGGGTAGGGCAGTGCTAGTCAGGTGCAGGCAGATTTCAGCCAGCCGACGGGGATGCGGCAGCAGAGTACCGTCCATCTCTCAGCAGGTGGATCAGTGGCGACGCAGTCTGTGGCTCCTGCGCCAGGATCATCATCCTTTAAATCGAAGCTTAGGAAGCTGCTTAAGGAAGTTGGTTTTGGTAAGAGGCGTCAGGATCGTAAGGAGTCGAAGCAGGAGTCGATGGACAGTGTTCAGCAGCCGGTGGCTTTTCAGCGTCAGGGTTCAACGACTGGTTTACGGGGCGGTTGTCCTAGGTGCGGTGGTTCTCATCCAGATATACCGTGTTCGGCACCCGTGATTTGCTTCAGGTGTGACCAGCCAGGGCACATGGCACGTGACTGTCCACAGAGACCGCGCCAGCCGCACGAGTTTCAGCCCCAGCAATTGTCATCACAGCTGCAGCAGTACCAGCAGCAGGGACAGTTTCCTCAGTTGTCACGGTCAGCTACTGTAGGGAGGTAGAGATCCCGAGGCAGAGTGACTCACATGACCAGGGCAGAGGCTGAGGCGTCACATTTGGTGGAAGGTACTCTCTCGATTTTGGGTTGTGCGGCTCGTGTTTTATTTGATTCAGGTGCTTCTCATTCGTTCATCCCGAAGGATTTTGCTCAGAGTGTGGAGGACCTTGTGACCGAGGTGTCCTGTGACTTGGCGGTAGAGTTGCCTACCGGTGACTTCATGATCACCCCGTACTGCTTTGAGAAGGTACCTGTGTGGGTGGAAGGGCGGAACTTGCCGGTTAGACTCTACGCGTTGCCGCTTCAGGACTTCGATGTGATTTTGGGCATGGATTGGCTCGAGGCTCATCATGCCTTGGTGGATTGCGGCTCGAAGAAGGTCTACTTCCAACAGCTTCGTGGACTGTGGACGCGTAATCTTATGTTTATTTATTTATTTTTGTTTGTTTATTATTTATTAGTTTATTTATTTATTGATTTATTGGCGTGCCAGTCACATGTGTGACGATTTCATTGTGCGCTCGATCTGACTTGGTCAGTCGATTGTGAGTGATCGTGTCTGGACCAGAAGTCCGTCATACCATAAAGGCTATGACGTTAATTACATCCTTCCAAGGAAGGACAACCCTTGATTAAACGCCAAAATAGGAGGCCTCGAGAGGCAAACATGTATTCATGTGCATAACTTTAAACTTCATACCAGGGCCGGGAAGGCGGGTAAGAGAATAACATCAGCCACAAAAAGAGACTGTAGCGTTGAATCGGCGGTTCGAGACAACTAGACTTGGGGGAAAAGGGGAAATGGAGGATATCAATCACGGACAGGCTGAGCCATGACCGTGATGGAGGTTCACGGCATCGATCAACATTTCGACAGCATTTCCCCTTTATCTGGATTATGCCCAGGGGGAAATAGGCTATCACCCACGGAGTGTCGGGGTGAAAGCCGAGAGAAAGAGAGAGGCTGAACCTCCCTACCCATATATAAATGCCATGGGGCAATGTTTGATTTTCCCTTGGGGAAGCCGGCGGAACTCATGCAGTGGCATAGCCCTCCCGAGCTAAAGGGGTTACTCATAAATCCGATGCGGGACGACGGAATGTAAGTGAACGCTCAATGTTGCGCCCTCGCACGCGGATCGACCTGCGCGGTCAGGTCGCGGGGATCGACCTGCCCGGTCAGGTCGCGGGGGTCAAGGGGGCAGCGCCCCTTGCGGGGGTTTTCGGGGGCAGCGCCCCCGGACAAAAATTTGGATTGAAGACTCAGTAGTAAAATTTGGTTAGATTATCAGTGCAGGCAAGAAAGCCAATCAATTAGGACTCTCGGCGCCAGAAGGATGCCAAGGGTGAGGGTTCTCGGCGGGTTCAACATGGAGTACCCTCGACGCGACGGGGAAGAGGCCGGGAAATAGGCTCTCGGCGCAAGGGCCAAATGGCCAAGGGTGTAGGCCTCTCGGCGCAAGGGCAAAGAGGTAGGTTCCCGGCGCGCAGGGAGATGAAGCCAAGGGACTGAGGTTCTCGGCGCGCAGGGAGGCCAGGAAGGGTTCCCGGCGCGAAGGCAAAAGGGCCATGGGCTGGAGTTCTCGGCGCGCAGGGAGAACAGGGGGGTTTCCCGGCGCGAAGGTAGGAAGGCCAGGGGTTCCCGGCACGGGTTTCCCGGCGCGCTAATAAGGTGGCCAGGGGGGGTTCTCGGCGCGGCCAAACGGCTGGGGAGTAGGCCTCCCGGCGCGACGGCAAGCAATCAGAGGGGTTTTCGGCGCGGCCAGGCTGCAAGGGTTAGAATAGTTCTCGGCGCCTGAAGGATGGCGCCGAGAGCTATTCATCTAATTTACTGTACGCGGGGCCGAGAAGTATGTGGGCGCCGGGATGAGAAACAGAGCTTACGGTACTCTGTTTTTTGGGGTTTTTCAGGTTTCAGAGATGCAGATCAAGGCAGACAGGCTCTGGAAGGAAACCAAACATCAGGTTTTAATGACTTTGATTTGTGTTTTGAAGAAGGCCAGGTGCCTGGAGGGATTGGCAGGGGGATCATCTGACACAGGGAACTCCTTTCACCACTGTCATGCAAAGTCCCAGGGACGGTCTCAATCTTGTCTTCCATCCTCCTGGGAGAATTTTGGCAGCACTTCCCCCTGCGATCAGCATTTGCCAGAGAGTGGTATAGGCTGACGTCCACGGAGTGCCGGGATGAAAGCCGAAAAATGAGTGAGCACTAAGGCTCAAAGAGACTATCCATATCTCTGGCATCGGTCACTATCCCCCTTCTCGGAGACTGACGAAACTCATGTAGAGACAGGGTTCGTCAGACCCACGGGGTTGCATGTGAATCCAATTAGGGACCTTAGAATATAGGGGAGGTCAGTCCCCAATTAATTTATCTCCTGGGATACTGTGACGACTCAAGAATGCCTCCGGATAAGTAGACGAAGAGGCCAAAGGGGTGGACTAAGGAGGGGAGCCAGGTTCTCGGCACAGTTGGGAGATCAAGGGGATGGAAGCTCCCGGCGCGGCCAATACTGGGAGGCTCCCGGCGCGGCCAAGGTGTAGAGTTCCCGGCGCGCAGGGGAGGACCAAAATAGTTCTCGGCGCCTGAAGAATGGCGCCGAGAGCTGTTCATCCAGTTTACTGTGTGCGGGGCCGAGAGGTGTGAGGGCGCCGGGATGAGAACAGAGGTTTACGGCACTCTGTTTCGCGTTTCTTGTTGAATTTCAGAGGGAGTTTTGGAGATTCCAGACCTGCCAGTTGGTTGGATCTGCATGGATATGGGTTTAATTCATCAAGGATGAGCTGGGTTCGAAAGGAATCAATTACAGCAGGGGATCTGAGTCGTCATATGCTATGGATCCTCAGGGATCATTCGCTGGCACCTTTGGTCGCCCAGGGAACCGAGAGATAGCCATCTCTGGCCCCATGGACGACTCTGATGGAACTATTCATACTGGAACCAGACCAGAGACCCTCGGTATCAATCCATCGAAGTAGCTCAGTTACTCATGTGGAAAAGGGATCTCGAGTAAGCCGTCGGAGTTATTACCGATATCGGTGGCAGACCTCCCCAGAAGCCAAGAGATGGTCTGTCTCTGGCCCTGGGGCAAGCCTGGGGGAGGGCTTTGTGCAAACGACGATGAACAGCAAGGGACATCGGTGTATCTAGAGCTATATTTATTCTACTGAAGACAATTGAGCCCGAAGACCCATCATAGAATTAGGTGCGCTTCAGTTGAGTTAAAGATGAAAACATGTAAAGGAAAGACATAGCAGCATACAGAGAGATAGCTGGCAGATGTTTCAATCACCCAACGCCCAAACGGGCCACTGGAGCATTTCATATCATTAGATCACCCCAGAACTCACATCAATCACACGGAGGGAATGAGAGAGAGGGAAATGAATATACATCGGGATATCCCGGTTACATCCAAAAGAAAATCAAGATAAACTCGGCAAGATTACATGAAGAAGAAAACAAAACCATGGGGGAGGGCGGAGCATTGACTCCTCTCCCTCCCCGGCTGCCCACCTGGACTTCCTCTCCTTCTTTCTCTTCTTCTTTCTTTTCTCAGCGGAGGAGGAGGCTCTCTCTCTCTATGTTGGTCTCTTCCCCTTTCTCTTTTTTTTTGGCCGCCGATCCCCCTTTTCCTTGTTCGAAGGGAGGGGTTTTTATAAGCGTTTCCCCCCTCCTCGGCAGGCTTCATCAAGCCTTTTCCTTCTCGGCAGACACCATCTCGGCGCGCCTCAAACGGGCTTCCCGGCGCGCCTGCCTTCAACTTCTCGGCGCCACCCTTTGGGCTTCAGCAAGTGGCTCTCGGCATCACCTTTTGGGCTTCAGCAAGTGGCTCTCGGCGCATCACCTCTCGGCATGGTTGTTGGCTTCTCGGCACCACACACGGATGGGCCCATTTAGGTCTTTTAGTATTTCATTCTTCCTATCTTAATAGCTATTAAAGCCCATTAATTGGTGAGCTAACATGGTTTCATCAGAGTATTTCTGGAGGTTTTCATCGGTCAGTGGACCGCAATTCTTCATCAGTAATGCCGTCTGAGCGACGACAATACCGGACATCAGCTTGGCCGGGGAGGGCTTCTGCCGGGTGACAGCTTCAGAAATGGACTTTCTGTAATCCTGGCTTTGCAGGAGTTCCTTGGATCTTCATCTGCCGGTACCGGCTTCATCTTTATCTCATATCACATCTGTCAACAAGCCGACATCTGACTTGTCCTGACATGTCATTTGTGGACTCCCGGATGAGGCAGTAGTACAGCTCTCATTGAAATGAGCTGGAAGGTCTCATCAGTCGAGTGACTGCTGCTTTATTAGTGCTGCTGTCTGAGTGACATCGGCACCGGTCATCAGCTTGGCCGACAAAGGCTTTAGCCGGGTAAACAGTTGATGAGCTTCATCATTGGCCCTTCACTGCGGGTATGATATGTTTCCACCCTTGTTCATTTTTAAGGTGTCAACAAATGCCCCCCACCTGCAGATGGCGTAAGCGCAGGAGGTGCGGCACGGTGTCTGCAGGTGCATCTTTAGTTCAATGCTATCGACTCATTCTTTCAGTTATAGCTTGGCAGTATCCCCATATTGGGATTCCATCCTGGCATGATCTTCTTGGCTTGAGCCTCGATCAGTTGAACATCTATTGGCTTGGACCGTGATCAAATGGCACATCTGACATCCGTCGGTTTTAGGCCCCGATCAACATCACTTTTGACTTCTATCGGCTTTAAACCCTGATTGGCTGACCATCTGGCATCTGTCGGTTTTGAACCTCGATCAGCTGTACATCTTGCATCTATCGGTTTTGAGCCCCGATCGGCTGTATATCTTGCATCTGTCAGTTTTAAGCCCTGATTGGCTGAACATCTTGCATCTATCGGTTTTGATCCCCGATCGGCTGTATATCTTGCATCTGTCAGTTTTAAGCCCTGATTGGCTGAACATCTTGCATCTATCAGTTTAAAGCCCTGATTGGCCGAACATCTTGCACCTATCGGTTTTGATCCCCGATCGGCTGTACATCTGCCGGATTGAAGCTCTGGCTAGCTGAACATCTGCCGGATTGAAGCTCCGGGTGGCTGAATATCTGCCGGATTGAAGCTCTGGGTGGCTGAACATCTGCCGGATTGAAGCTCCGGGTGGCTGAACATCTGCCGGATTGAAGCTCCGGGTGGCTGAACATCTGCCGGATTGAAGCTCCGGGTGGCTGAACATCTGCCGGATTGAAGCTCCGGGTGGCTGAACATCTGCCGGATTGAAGCTCCGGGTGGCTGAACATCTTCTTCATGTGTTGTTATTTGCTTCGTATGGAAGGGTAGTGGTCTCAGCAGCCTTTATGCGGATGACCCGTGTTTAGCAGGAGAGTGTAGATGAGAGGTCTATCCCAGTAGGGTTTCATCATTGATCGGGCGAGGTGCCGGTCGATCAACAATTGGTTTCATCATCGATGTTGGGTTTATATCGATGCAAAAAGAGTTTCATGAGTTTCATCAGAATAGACGAAAGGTCTAAACTGGCAGGGTTTCATCATTCATCGGGCGAGGTGCCGGTCGATCAACAGCTGGTTTCATCATCGATATTGGGTTTATATCGACGCAAGGAGGAGTTTAAGTTTCATCAGAATAGACGAAAGGTCTAAACTGGGTAGAGGTTATAGCAGGTGGGACATTAAAGGGTGCGTAGTTTTCATCAGGACAGACGGAAGGTCTATCCCGGTAGGGTTTCATCGTTGATCGGGCGAGGTGCCAATCGATCAATAGTTGGTTTCATCATCGATATTGGGTTTATATCGATGCAAAGAAAGTGTTATAAATTTCATCAGAATAGACGAAAGGTCTACACTGGCAGGGTTTCATCATTGATCGGGCGAGGTGCCAATCGATCAATGGTTGGTTTCATCATCGATATTGGGTTTATATCGACGCAAGGAGAGTTTCATAAGTTTCATCAGAATAGACGAAAGGTCTAAACTGGCAGGGTTTCATCATTGATCGGGCGAGGTGCCGGTCGATCAACAGTTGGTTTCATCATCGATATTGGGTTTATATCGACGCAAGAAGAGTTTCATAAGTTTCATCGGGGTAGACGTAAGGTCTAAACCGGACAGAGGATTTCGTCATTGATCGGGCGAGGTGCCAATCGATCAATAGTTGGTTTCATCATCGATATTGGGTTTATATCGATGCAAAGAAAGTGTTATAAATTTCATCAGAATAGACGAAAGGTCTACACTGGCAGGGTTTCATCATTGATCGGGCGAGGTGCCGGTCGATCAACAGTTGGTTTCATCATCGATATTGGGTTTATATCGACGCAAGAAGAGTTTCATAAGTTTCATCGGGGTAGACGTAAGGTCTAAACCGGACAGAGGATTTCGTCATTGATCGGGCGAGGTGCCGGTCGATCAACAGTTGAACATATGTAAAGGTGTAGGTCTCGTCAGGACAGACGTAAGGTCTATTCCAGCAGGTTTTATGACGGGTGGGACTTTGCCAAGAAATGTGTAGGTTTCATCAGGACAGACGTGAGGTCTGAGCTGGGCAGGCTTTAGCAGAATGGTGATGTGTTTCATTGTCGGTGGGACGTTTGAAAGAGGGTATGTAGGTTTCATCAGGGTAGACGTAAGGTCCACCCCGGGAAGGCTTTATCATCGGTGGGGCATAGAGCCAGATGACCGACGGAAGGCTTCATCAGTAAAGGGGAGGTAAAGGCAGCGTGCCGGTTGGCATGGAACTTTGAATTACCACATTACTGACCCAAGCGCCCTTTCGGGTTTTCACCGGAGCCAGCCCCCTCTTGCTTTTGCCCACGCGCCCTTTCGGGTTTTCACGTGGCGGGGTACCCGATTTTGCCTGCAGTGCCCTTTCGGGTTTTCACCGCAGCTGGGTTTTGGCCATTTTTGCCCTTGTTCAGAGTATCTAAACAAGACTGGCGGGGTATCTCTATTTTTAACCCCATTTTGTCTCTTCTTTTTTTTTTATTGGGACTTTAGCTTCGTAAATTGTTAAGCCATGTGCTCAACTTGTGTGTGTATCATCATTGATGTGGGTGCTGACACCAATGCAAGGGACATAAGGTTTTCATCGTCTGCCTAGGCGGAAGGCCTGGGTCGACTTGAGTGTGTTTTGTGGCTTAGGCGTGAAGCCGTTCGCCGGGAGCATGGCTATATCGTTGATGTGGGGATTGCCATCAACGCAAGGGAATGTGATTTCATCATTCATCCAGACAGAAGGTCCGGATCGGTTCAAGGATGTGTGTAGCAGCTTAAGCACGGAACCATTCACTGGAGACGTAGGTTTCATCGTTAATGTGGGGTTTAACATTAACGCAAGGGGATGAGGTTTTATCATCTATCCGGACGGAAGGTCCGGGTTGATTTGAGAATGGGTGTAGCATTTTCATCAGAGCAGACGGAGATCTGCCCCGGACGGGCTTCGGCATTGCTCAGGCGGCGGGCCACCCCATTAGTAGCTGCTTTTATCATTGGTATTGGGTCTATACCAACGCAAGGATTTTATAGGTTTCATCAGGATAGACATAAGGTCTAAACTGGCTAGGTTTCATCGCTGATCGGGCAGTATGCCAATCGATCAACAGCAAGTTTCATCATCGGTATTGGGTTTATACCAATGCAAGGATTTCATGGGTTTCATCAGGGTAGACGTAGGGTCTAAACTGGATAGGTTTCATCGCTGATCGAGCAGTGTGCCAATCAATCAACATCAAGTTTTATCATCGGTATTGGGTTTATACCAATGCAAAGATTTCATAGGTTTCATCGGGATAGACGTAAGGTCTAAGCCGGATAGATTTTATCATTGACCGGGCAGTGCGCCAATCGATCAAAGCAGGTTTCATCATCGGTATTGGGTTTATACCAATGCAAAGATTTCATAGGTTTCCTCGGGATAGACGTAAGGTCTAAGCCGGATAGGTTTTATCATTGACCGGGCAGTGCGCCAATCGATCAAAGCAGGTTTCATCATCGGTATTGGATTTATACCAATGCAAAGATTTCATAGGTTTCATCGGGATAGACGTAAGGTCTAAGCCAGATAGGTTTTATCATTGACCGGGCAGTGCGCCAATCGATCAAAGGTAGGTTTCATCACGGCGGGACGTAAAGGGATATGCAAATTTGATAGGACGGGTTTTTTGTTGATCGGGCAGGGTGCCCATTGACCAAAGGTGAGTTTCATCATTGGTATTGAGTTTATACCAATGCAAGGATCTTATGAATCTTCATCAGAATAGACGTAAGGTCTACCCTGGGCTGGTTTTGTTGCTGATCGGGCAGGGTGCCAATCGATCAACAGCAGGTTTCATCATCAGTATTGGGTTTATACCAATGCAAAGGTTTCATGGGTTTCATCGGGATAGACGTAAGGTCTAAGCCGGATAGGTTTTATTGCTGCTCGGGTAAGTGTGCCCATTAATCAGCAGCAGATTTCATCACGGTGGGACATAGCGAGACACGCAGCTCTAGTCGGAACAGATGTAAGGTCTAGACCGAATAGGCTTCTTCGCCGATCGGGCAGGGTGCCCTGCCTACCAAAGATGGGTTTCATCATCGGTATTGGGTTTATACCAATGCAAGGATATCATGGATTTCATCAGGATAGACGTAAGGTCTAAGCTGGATAGGTTTCATCGCTGATCGGGCAATGTGCCAATCGATCAAAGCAGGTTTCATCATCGGTATTGGGTTTATACCAATGCAGGGATTTCATAGGTTTCATCGGGATAGACGTAAGGTCTAAGCCGGATAGGTTTCATCATTGACCGGGCAGTGCGCCAATCGATCAAAGCAGGTTTCACCATGGTGGGATTTTGGCAAGGTATGAGGGTTTTATCAGGACAGACGTAGGGTCTGAACTGGGTGGGTTTGATCGTTGATTGGATGGGGTGCCGGCCGATCGACGAGGAGTTTATGACGGGAGGTGAGGTTTCTTTAGGATCACCATATTACTGGCCCAAGCGCCCTTTCAGGTTTTCACCGGAGCCAGCCCCCTCTTGCTTTTGCCCACGCGCCCTTCCGGGTTTTCACGTGGCGGGGTACCCGATTTTGCCTGCAGTGCCCTTTCGGGTTTTCACCACAGCTGGGTTTTAGCCATTTTTGCCCTTGCTCAGAAAACCTGAACAAGACCGGCAGGGTATCTCTATTTTTAACCCCATTTTTATTTATTTTCATTCTTTTATTCTCTCTTCCCCTCTTTTGGGAGGGAAACAAGTCGGACTGTCATTAGATCATGATAAGGGATGGCTCGGCTAGGGCGGAGTGCCGCTAGACCAAGGAAGAAGGGTAGCCTGGTTAGGGCGGAGTGCCGCTAGACCAAGGAAAAGGGTAGCTTGGTTAGGGCGGAGTGCCGCTAGACCAAGGAAGAAGGGTAGCTTGGTTAGGGCAGAGTGCCGCTAGACCAAGGAAATGGGTAGCTTGGTTAGGGCGGAGTGCCGCTAGACCAAGGAAGAAGGGTAGCTTGGTTAGGGCGGAGTGCCGCTAGACCAAGGAAATGGGTAGCTCGGTTAGGGCGGAGTGCCGCTAGACCAAGGGAATGGGTAGCTTGGTTAGGGCGGAGTGCCGCTAGACCAAGGGAATGGGTAGCTTGGTTAGGGCGGAGTGCCGCTAGACCAAGGAAGTGGGTAGCTTGGTTAGGGCGGAGTGCCGCTAGACCAAGAAAAGGGTAGCTTGGTTAGGGCAGAGTGCCGCTAGACCAAGGAAATGGGTAGCTTGGTTAGGGCGGAGTGCCGCTAGACCAAGGAAGAAGGGTAGCTTGGTTAGGGCGGAGTGCCGCTAGACCAAGGAAATGGGTAGCTTGGTTAGGGCGGAGTGCCGCTAGACCAAGGAAGAGGGTAGCTTGGTTAGGGCGGAGTGCCGCTAGACCAAGGAAATGGGTAGCTCGGTTAGGGCGGAGTGCCGCTAAACCAAGAGATAGGGTAGCTCGGTTAGGGCAGAGTGCCGCTAAACCAAGAAATAGGTATGGATGAGATGATAGCAGACTACGAGGGCCAGAGACAACAAGCTATAGGAGCTAGGATAGAAAGCCGTAGAAGCCAGGAATAGCAGACTACGAGAGCCAGAGACAGCCGGCTACAAAAGCCAGGACAGCAGGCTGTGGAAGCCAGGAATGACAGGCTACGAGAACCAGAGATAGCAGGCTACAAGAGCCAGAATAGTAGGCTGTAGAAGCCAGGAATAGCAGGATATAGGAGCTGGGAATGCAGGTTGTAGGAGCTAGGAATAGCAAGCCACGAGAGCCAGGCTAGCAGGCTATAGAATTCGGGAATAGCGGGCTACGGGAACCAGAGATAGCAGGCTACAAAAGCCAGGATAGCAAGCTATAGAGGCGAGGAATAGCAGGCTACGAGAGCCAGAGACAGCAGGCTATAAGAGCCAGGATAGAAGGCTATAGAAGCCAGGACCGTAGACTGTAGAAGCCAAGAGTAGCAGGCTACGAGAACCAGAGATAGCAGGCTACAAAAGCCAGGACAGCTGGCTGTACAAGCTGGGAATAGCAGGCTACAAGAGCCAGAGACAGCAGGCTGCAAGAGCCAGGATAGCGGGCTACAAGAGCTAGAGACAGCAGGCCTTTGACGGTATGTCAAGGCCGAGAATTTCATGGGTAGTGAAAGATAATAGAATAGCAGGTCGCAGGGACCCGGAGATGGTGAGATAGCAGGCTGTACAAGCCGAGGTAGCATGCTAATAGACTGTAAAAGTCGGGATAGCGGGGTAGCAAGCCATAAAGGCCGGGATAACAGGCTCCATGAAAGTAATGATAGCAGGCCGTGGGGGCCAGGTTAGCTGGTTGAAAGAGCCAGAGGTAGCAAGCTGTAAAGCCAGGATCAGTAGACTATAAGGCCTGGAAACATAAAACTATACGAGCCAAAGATAGCAAGATATAGGAGCCAATAACAGTAGGCTTTAACAGCAGGCCGTAGAAGACATGACTAACAGGCTACGAGAGCGAGTGATATATAGTAGGCTGTAAGAGCCAAGATAGCCGGCCGTAGAAGCCAAGAATAGCAGGCTGTGAGGGCCAGAGATAGCAGGCTACGAGAGCCAGGACAGTAGGCTATAGAAGCCTGGAATAGCAGGCTACGAGAGCCGGAGATAGCAGGCTGTTGAAGCCAGGAATAGAAGGCTGTAGAAGCCAGGAATAGCAGGCTGCCAGAGCCAGAGACAGCAGGCTATAAGAGCCAGAATAGCAGGCTGCGGAAGCCAGGAATAGCAGGCTGCAAGGGCCAGAGGCAATAGGCTATAAAAGCCAGGATAGCAGGCTGTAGAAGCCAGGAATAGCAGGCTACGAGAGCCAGGGACAACAGTCTGCAAGATTCGGGGTAGCAGGCTGCGGAAGCCAGGAATAGCAAGCTACAAGAGCCAGAGACAGCAGGCTATAGAAGCCAGGAATAGAAGGCTGTCGAAGTCAGAAGTAGCAGGCTATGAGAGCCAGAGACAGCAGGCTATAGAGCCAGGATAGCAGGCTGTAAGCCAAGAATAGTAGGCTACGAGAGCCAGAGACGGCAGGCTATAAGAGCCAAGATTGCAAGCTATAGAAGCGGGGAATAGCAGTCTACGAGTGCCAGAGACAGCAGGCTACAAGAGCCGGGATAGCAGGCTATAGAAGCCAGGAATAGCAGGCTACGAGAGCTAGAGACAGCAGGCTATAAGAGCCAGGCTAGCAGGCCGTAGAAGCCAGGAATAGCAGGCTATGAGAGCCAGAGACAGCAGGCTATAAGAGCCAGGATAGCAGGCCGTAGAAGCCAGGAATAGCAGGCTATGAGAGCCAGAGACAGCAGGCTATAAGAGCCAGGATAGCAGGCCTTAGAAGCCAGGAATAGCAGGCTATGAGAGCCAGAGACAGCAGGCTACAAGAGCCGGGATAGCAGGCTATAGAAGCCAGGAATAGCAGGCTACGAGAGCTAGAGACAGCAGGCTTTGGCCTAAAATGGGTAAGCCGAGGGATGAAGCAGTTGGAAGTTGTAATAGCAGCCTTAGCCGGAATGGCTAAGCCGAAAGATAGAATGGTCAAAAATTATGATAGCAGCTTTGGCCGGAATGGCTAAGCCGACAGATAGAGTAGTTTGAAAATCATGATAGCAGCTTCGGCCGAAATGGCGAAGCCGAAAGACTAGATGACTGACAAGTTGCGATGGTGGCTTTGGCCAGAACGGCTAAATCGAAAGCAGAGATAGCCGAAGAATTGTAATAGCGGCTTTGGCCGAGATGGCCGGGCCGAAAAATGAGATACTTGAAATATATGATAGGGCGTTGCGCTTGCAAACAAGGATAGCTGGCTTTGACTGGACGTCAGAGGCCAGAAGATAGGATATCGGATCCTGGTAGGATGTCAGACTTGGAAGCAATCCATAATTGATGTTGCCTCGACGGACTCTCGAAGACAACCCATGCATGCACCTGACCTAGACGGGAGGTCTGGACTGATGTTGGTATGTAGCAGCTCGGGCCTAAAGCCATTCACCGAAAAGGTGAGCGGGTTTTATCGTTGGTGTGAGGTAAACACCAATGCAAAGAAGGATATGATTTCATCATCTAATCCGGATGGAAGACCTGGATCGATGTTGGTGTATAGCGGCTTAGGCTTGAAACCGTTCGCCGAAAAGGTGGATTTTATCATTGATGTGAGGGCAAACATCAATGCAAGGCAGAATAAGGTTTCATCATCTGATCCAGACGGAAGGTCTGAACCGATGTTGGTGTATAGCGGCTTAGGCCTGAAGCCGTTCGCCGAAAATGTGGATTTTATCATTGATGTGGGGTTGACACCAATGTAAAGAAGAATAGAGTTTTATCATCTAGCGGTAGGAGGGAAGCATGCTTCAAGGGGAGCCCAAGTCATTGAATTGTAGCCATCATCCCGGTGGGACATGATGGTCATTGTTGAAGTGGGCTTAAGCCACAAGGGTAGCGAGACAGCGGGCTTTTGACGGCATGTCAAGGCCGAGAATTTCATGGATAGTGAAAGATAATAGAATAGCAGGTCGCAAGGACTCGGAGATGGTGAGATAGCAGGCTGCGCAAGCCAAGGTAGCAGGTTAATGGACCGTAAAAGTCGGTATAGCAGGGTAGCAAGCCATAAAGGCCGAGGTAACAGGATCCAGGAAAGTGATGATAGCAGGCCGTGGGGGCCAGGGTAGCAGGTTAAATAAGCCAGAGGTAGCAGGCTATAAGAGCCAGGATAGCAGGCTACGGGAGCCAGAGGTAGCAGGCTATAGGAGCCAGGATAGCCGGCTGCGAGAGCCAGAATAGCAAGCTGCAAGAGCCAGAATAGCAGGCTGTAAGAGCCAGGATAGCCGACTGTGTTGTCCGACGGGACTATTGATGGATTTGACTATGCTGTTATAGTGCCGGTGGGGCTTGGGATTAACATTTGAGAGCTCGGCCAAGGCGGGGTGCCTTGAGTAAGAGGGCAAAGGTTTATGGGCCTAGCCTGGCGAGGCTTGATGGGCAGAGTCTCGTAGCTCGACGAGGGTGGAGTGCCTCAGGCCAAGATAAGGGATAGCTTGGCTAGGACGGAGCGCCACTAGACCAAGAAAGAGGTAGCTTGGTTAGGGCGGTGTGCCGCTAGACCAAGGAAAAGGGTAGCTTGGTTAGGGCGGAGTGCCACTAGACCAAGGAGAAGGGTAGCTTGGTTAGGGCGGAGCGCCACTAGACCAAGGAGAAGGGTAGCTTGGTTAGGGCGGAGTGCCGCTAGACCAAGGAAAAGGTAGCTTGACTAGGGCGGAGTGCCACTAGACCAAGGAAGAGGTGTTTGCTGGGAATGTATGCTTCATCGTCAATGTTGGGGTTTGGCATAAACGCAAAGGAATAGGATTTCATGATCTATCCAGACAAAAGGTCTGAATTGATTTATGAATGGCAGCTCGGGCCCAAAGCCGTTTGCTGGAAATGTGAGTTTCATCGTTAATGTGGGGTTTAACATTAACGCAAAGGAATAGGGTTTCATAATCTATCCAGACGAAAGGTCTGAATTGATTTATGGATAGCAGCTCAAGCCTGAAGCCGTTTGCTGGGAATGTGAGTCTCATCGTTTAATGTGGCTCTGATCAGCTGGACATCTACATCTTTGCATATCACTGATTCTGTTGACTTTTCTTTGGCAATCTTTGCACATTGGTCGGCTTGAGTGCCGATGGTAGAATATCTATTTGCCTGAGCGCAGATAGCTAGAATTTTGATTTCTCTTAGCTGGCCATACTGGCAAATTTATGAGCATCTGTCATATCGAATGCTGATGGCTAGACATCTCTGGCACTCCAGAGGATCATCGGGCATCTATCGGCCAGGGTGCCGATGGCTGAAAGCTTGACATATGTCGGCTGAGATGCCGATGTTGGGATATCTACCCCCTTTGAATACTTGTTGAATCATTTGTCAGCACGAACATCGTCGCCTGAGTATTTAACATCTGTTGGCCTGAGCCTTGGTTAGCAGAACATCTGTCGGCTTGGGCTCCGATCAGCTGAACATCTGACGCATGTCTGCTTGGGTGCTGACAGCTAGAGTTTTGACTTCTTTTGGTTGGTATGCTGGCGACTGATGCTTGGGAACATCTATCATGTCGAATGCCGAAGGCTAGACATCTCTGGCACTCCAGAGGCTCATCGGGCATCTATCGGCCTGAACGCCGGTGGTTAGGCGAACTTCCATCATTCTTCATTGATCCATCCTTTATTGTTCATTGTCATCTGGGGTTTCATCATTTGGATAGTCTCTGACATCAGCAGCAGACGTGCAGTGTAAGAGTCTGCGAGAGGATGGCCCTTGAAAGGTCAATGCTCCAATTTTATTCATCATTCCCATAAGTGATCATTGCCCTCTTAAAGGGGTGAACATATCCAGCAACGGCCATGCATGCCGTCATTGAGATTTCATATATTTACCCCTAGAGTGGGGAACCATGTGCATCTTCCATCATTCTTTTGGCATACATCTGCCCCCGGGATGGGGTACCATCGATATTTCTCGTTGTTTGGCATACATCTGCCCCCAGAATGGGGTACCATTTGGAACTTCCATCATCTCATAATCATCATTCTTCTTCCTATATTATTATTATTATTATTATTTTTTTGATATGCATCCCCCTCCTCGGAATGGGGTATCATCTGTATCTTGCATCATTTCATCATCTTTTTTTTTTGTGTTAATACATCTGCCCCCAGAACGAGGCACCATCTGCGTCCCTCATTATTCATTTTTTTTTTAAAATCTTTTATGTGTACATCTGCCCCTAGGAAGGGGTATCATTGGCATCCTTCACCATCATCATTTTTTCTTTCCCCCCCCTTTTTTTGGTATACATCTGCCCCAGAGTGGGGTGTCATCTTTTCTTGTAGCATCACCAGGCTTCTTTGGGGCCGGGAATGTATCCTTGTTGTAGTGGGTAACCCACTCGAACAGGACCCGAGTCTTTTCCTCAGGAAAGGAGTAGGGCTTAGTCATTTTGCTTCTTAGGGAATGACCTAGCTCGCCAGTCTTTGCCGACGAAGAGATAGCTGCCTTCTTTGCTTTCTTCCTTCGTTTCTCGAAAGCTTTGAAAATTGGCAATGTGAGTATATTTATGCATCAGTTGTTCACTGGCAGGCTTGTTCTTTTGACTTAGGGAGGTAGCGGCCGGGCAGTATTTCGCCAAAAAGGCCTTAATATCAGCCATAATCTCATTCAGGAGATCGAAGGACTTGACTTCGATGCCAATCAATCTTGTTAAGATTTCTATCTTCAGGTTGCGCTTGCATATCTGGACAGCCCCCTCTTGGTTTGGCGGGTGTTGACATCTGGCAGAAAGGTCCTTTCATCTGCGGATATAATACAGAGTAGGTTCATCAACCCCTTGTTTAGTCTCATACAGTTCTGCCTTAGTAATTTCTTCCTCGACAGGTTTCATTTCCCTCATCTGTTCTATTTTGGGACCATCCGTCACCGCCAGAATTGGTGGGTTTGAGTGCAGACCGGGTATATGAAAACCCATTTCATTCAGCTCGCTCTGCAGCAATTCAACTTCTTGCAATTTTTCATATGATTCTGTCATCATGGCAAGGCCAATAATGTTGCCCCCTATCCTGACCTCAGGAGGGACTGGTAGTGTTCTATTAAAGACGCTAGATGCGCCTTGGTTTTCAGAGCTTGACATCTTTGCCCTTATGCCTCCATATGGAGGAGGAGTGGGGTAACATGCTTCTTCTTTTGGTGGTGGGAGGCGGCCATACTTCTCCCTGGTTTTATCATCATGACGGGAGACCAAAGCTTTGGCTTGCTCTGACCTTACTGGTATGAAGCATATCTCTTCATCATCTTCTTGAGAGTCCGGCCATTGCATTTTCAAATTTCGGCGGCTTGCTGACGCCTGGTTGTAGTTTCTTAGCAGCATAGGGCGCAGGATATGGTACCTTATAAACATCATAGGTATTGGAATCCCTGGTCCTTTCGGATAGCTTCATTTCAATATTTTTTTATCATCAGCTTGCCAGCCACATCCGGATGTATAGGCTCCAGGAAGAAGTGTGCCCACTGTCGGCTGAAGGGGGTTATCATATTTGTTGCATGCAGAGCAGGCATGGCAGGCTGCGTTTGAGACGTAGAGGGCTGAGCTGCCATTTGTTGTAGAGAAGGTTGGTTTGGTGCCTTGCCTTTGTCAGTTTGAGTAGGATGGACCGGAGAGGCCACCCCTATCGAGCTGGAAGTCTGTCCAGCTGGCTCAGCATGCTTGGAGACTGTCATTTACTTATTTCTTTCATTCAGCTATTTTCTGAGGGAGTCAATCTCCTGCTGATATCTTTTGAATGTCATCTGGATCATGGGATCCAGGGTTGTCGGGATCTGTATCTCTCCCGACATTCCTTCAGTGGAAACACCCAGAGGGTTGTCTTCTTTTTCTTCAGTCACTACATTGACTGTCATTATCGTGACTCTTCGGGCTTCATCGGCAGCCATTATCTTTTCTTTTGCTGCTCGGCTTCTTCTTGTGACAGCACCCAACCGGTGTGCCAATTCAATCAGCTCTTCAGGCTGGTCTGGCAATGTGTTATATTTCTTGGCGACACTGGCCATATTGTAGGTAAAAACCTGTATCTTTCTTTTCTGGCTGTGGACTTTCCTCCTGACCTGACTCGGATTATGAGAGGCGGTTGAAGACTGAAATCCTTTCTTCTGCTTCTTCCCTCTTGGGGCTGTTTCTCTTGTATATGGCCTTGTGACCTTTCTTCATAATCATCGGAGCCAGAAGAGGAGACCCCGACATTGCTTCTTGCAAAGCTTCTTCTTCTTTTTCATGTAGGGTGCCCAAGGCACGAGACAATCTTTGCTGCCCTAGGGAGGAATCCCCTAGACAGTGGAAGTAGTCTTGAACCACCTGGTTCATTTCTTCTTGGCTATCCCTTTGTAGATTTGATCGGGGCAGCAGCCTCTCTTTGATCTTTGGCTGATAAGCCAGCCTTCAAATTTTGGGCAGCCAAATGCTCCGACTTGGAATATTTGAAGATATCGGCCTGTCTAACGCAGGCCTTTGGTCTCTTTGAAATAGCAGCATAGGCTGGATCTTCTATTCTTCTTTTTTTTTTTCTCTTTGGCAGTATATATTGTCCCCCCCCCCTTTCATGGTGAGTGGCGATGGCATCTTTTCTCTTTCTGCCCCCAGCCCTGGGGTGAATGACAGTAGCATTTTCTTCTTTCTTTTGCCCCCAGCCCTGGGGTGAATGACAATAGCATTTTCTTCTTTCTTCTGACATCTTCTGGCCCCAGTTCCAGAGTGAAAGACAGCAACATCTTCTTCCGCTCTGCCCCCAGTTCCGGGGTGGATGACAGCAACATCTTCTTTTCTTTCTTCCATCTCCTACTCCCAATCCTGGAGCAGATAATAGCGGCATATTCTTCTTTCTTCTGGCATCTCCTGGCCCCAGCTTTGGGGCGGATGGCAGTGGTGTTTTCTTCTTTTCTTTCTCATCTTCTGCCCCCTGCTCTGGGGGGAATGGAAATAGTTTCTCTCTTTTTTTTTTTTATCTCTCCTGACTCTGGCTTCAGGGTGGATAGCAGCGGCACCTTGCTCTTGAACCGGAATCCAGCTCTGTATCTTCTTCGGCCTCCATATCTGTTTATATCTTGCTGGCTTAGGAGCCAGCGGCTTCCTCTCATCAATTTCTCAGTTGGCCGTCTTAGTGGCCAGAATTTGGAACTTATTGTTGGTCTGGATGGTTAGGACAACCCTGTCCAACCGGACGTCTTTGGGGCGACCCTTGAGGTTCACCCTAACATCTCCGATCGTCATCGTCTTTCCAAAATTTGAAAGACGACGGCTTGCAGCAGCACACCGGCTCCTCCGGCTAGTTCTTCTTCCCTTGTGGGCAGCAGCAGGGACCGTGTCCCTCCTTTGGATATGGTGGGCAAGGCAGGCGACGACTATCGATGCCGTCTTTTCTGGTGAGCCTCCCTTCTCATCAGCAGTCTTCATCGGGGCACCTGTAGCAGTGCCTTGTTCCTTGTCAGCAACCTCCAGTAGGTCGGTGAAGACGAGGCCCAAGCAGTTGGGCAATCCGTCAGCAGGGGGCATAGACCCGAACACCGTGGGTACCGCGAAGTAGCCTTCGTGAACATGAGCATCAACGACCAGCCGGCCGCAGCGGAGGGAGGCAAGTCCACTCATCATTTTAATTCCTGGTAATAGGGTTAGCGCACAATTAGAATTTAAGAGGGGCCTCTCGAGGCCTCCTATTTTGGCATAGAGATGAAGGGAGACTCTGTCCCACCGGGCGTGCCAGACTTGTGGACGCGTAATCTTATGTTTATTTATTTATTTTTGTTTGTTTATTATTTATTAGTTTATTTATTTATTGATTTATTGGCGTGCCAGTCACATGTGTGACGATTTCATTGTGCGCTCGATCTGACTTGGTCAGTCGATTGTGAGTGATCGTGTCTGGACCAGAAGTCCGTCATACCATAAAGGCTATGACGTTAATTACATCCTTCCAAGGAAGGACAACCCTTGATTAAACGCCAAAATAGGAGGCCTCGAGAGGCAAACATGTATTCATGTGCATAACTTTAAACTTCATACCAGGGCCGGGAAGGCGGGTAAGAGAATAACATCAGCCACAAAAAGAGACTGTAGCGTTGAATCGGCGGTTCGAGACAACTAGACTTGGGGGAAAAGGGGAAATGGAGGATATCAATCACGGACAGGCTGAGCCATGACCGTGATGGAGGTTCACGGCATCGATCAACATTTCGACAGCATTTCCCCTTTATCTGGATTATGCCCAGGGGGAAATAGGCTATCACCCACGGAGTGTCGGGGTGAAAGCCGAGAGAAAGAGAGAGGCTGAACCTCCCTACCCATATATAAATGCCATGGGGCAATGTTTGATTTTCCCTTGGGGAAGCCGGCGGAACTCATGCAGTGGCATAGCCCTCCCGAGCTAAAGGGGTTACTCATAAATCCGATGCGGGACGACGGAATGTAAGTGAACGCTCAATGTTGCGCCCTCGCACGCGGATCGACCTGCGCGGTCAGGTCGCGGGGATCGACCTGCCCGGTCAGGTCGCGGGGGTCAAGGGGGCAGCGCCCCTTGCGGGGGTTTTCGGGGGCAGCGCCCCCGGACAAAAATTTGGATTGAAGACTCAGTAGTAAAATTTGGTTAGATTATCAGTGCAGGCAAGAAAGCCAATCAATTAGGACTCTCGGCGCCAGAAGGATGCCAAGGGTGAGGGTTCTCGGCGGGTTCAACATGGAGTACCCTCGACGCGACGGGGAAGAGGCCGGGAAATAGGCTCTCGGCGCAAGGGCCAAATGGCCAAGGGTGTAGGCCTCTCGGCGCAAGGGCAAAGAGGTAGGTTCCCGGCGCGCAGGGAGATGAAGCCAAGGGACTGAGGTTCTCGGCGCGCAGGGAGGCCAGGAAGGGTTCCCGGCGCGAAGGCAAAAGGGCCATGGGCTGGAGTTCTCGGCGCGCAGGGAGAACAGGGGGGTTTCCCGGCGCGAAGGTAGGAAGGCCAGGGGTTCCCGGCACGGGTTTCCCGGCGCGCTAATAAGGTGGCCAGGGGGGGGTTCTCGGCGCGGCCAAACGGCTGGGGAGTAGGCCTCCCGGCGCGACGGCAAGCAATCAGAGGGGTTTTCGGCGCGGCCAGGCTGCAAGGGTTAGAATAGTTCTCGGCGCCTGAAGGATGGCGCCGAGAGCTATTCATCTAATTTACTGTACGCGGGGCCGAGAAGTATGTGGGCGCCGGGATGAGAAACAGAGCTTACGGTACTCTGTTTTTTGGGGTTTTTCAGGTTTCAGAGATGCAGATCAAGGCAGACAGGCTCTGGAAGGAAACCAAACATCAGGTTTTAATGACTTTGATTTGTGTTTTGAAGAAGGCCAGGTGCCTGGAGGGATTGGCAGGGGGATCATCTGACACAGGGAACTCCTTTCACCACTGTCATGCAAAGTCCCAGGGACGGTCTCAATCTTGTCTTCCATCCTCCTGGGAGAATTTTGGCAGCACTTCCCCCTGCGATCAGCATTTGCCAGAGAGTGGTATAGGCTGACGTCCACGGAGTGCCGGGATGAAAGCCGAAAAATGAGTGAGCACTAAGGCTCAAAGAGACTATCCATATCTCTGGCATCGGTCACTATCCCCCTTCTCGGAGACTGACGAAACTCATGTAGAGACAGGGTTCGTCAGACCCACGGGGTTGCATGTGAATCCAATTAGGGACCTTAGAATATAGGGGAGGTCAGTCCCCAATTAATTTATCTCCTGGGATACTGTGACGACTCAAGAATGCCTCCGGATAAGTAGACGAAGAGGCCAAAGGGGTGGACTAAGGAGGGGAGCCAGGTTCTCGGCACAGTTGGGAGATCAAGGGGATGGAAGCTCCCGGCGCGGCCAATACTGGGAGGCTCCCGGCGCGGCCAAGGTGTAGAGTTCCCGGCGCGCAGGGGAGGACCAAAATAGTTCTCGGCGCCTGAAGAATGGCGCCGAGAGCTGTTCATCCAGTTTACTGTGTGCGGGGCCGAGAGGTGTGAGGGCGCCGGGATGAGAACAGAGGTTTACGGCACTCTGTTTCGCGTTTCTTGTTGAATTTCAGAGGGAGTTTTGGAGATTCCAGACCTGCCAGTTGGTTGGATCTGCATGGATATGGGTTTAATTCATCAAGGATGAGCTGGGTTCGAAAGGAATCAATTACAGCAGGGGATCTGAGTCGTCATATGCTATGGATCCTCAGGGATCATTCGCTGGCACCTTTGGTCGCCCAGGGAACCGAGAGATAGCCATCTCTGGCCCCATGGACGACTCTGATGGAACTATTCATACTGGAACCAGACCAGAGACCCTCGGTATCAATCCATCGAAGTAGCTCAGTTACTCATGTGGAAAAGGGATCTCGAGTAAGCCGTCGGAGTTATTACCGATATCGGTGGCAGACCTCCCCAGAAGCCAAGAGATGGTCTGTCTCTGGCCCTGGGGCAAGCCTGGGGGAGGGCTTTGTGCAAACGACGATGAACAGCAAGGGACATCGGTGTATCTAGAGCTATATTTATTCTACTGAAGACAATTGAGCCCGAAGACCCATCATAGAATTAGGTGCGCTTCAGTTGAGTTAAAGATGAAAACATGTAAAGGAAAGACATAGCAGCATACAGAGAGATAGCTGGCAGATGTTTCAATCACCCAACGCCCAAACGGGCCACTGGAGCATTTCATATCATTAGATCACCCCAGAACTCACATCAATCACACGGAGGGAATGAGAGAGAGGGAAATGAATATACATCGGGATATCCCGGTTACATCCAAAAGAAAATCAAGATAAACTCGGCAAGATTACATGAAGAAGAAAACAAAACCATGGGGGAGGGCGGAGCATTGACTCCTCTCCCTCCCCGGCTGCCCACCTGGACTTCCTCTCCTTCTTTCTCTTCTTCTTTCTTTTCTCAGCGGAGGAGGAGGCTCTCTCTCTCTATGTTGGTCTCTTCCCCTTTCTCTTTTTTTTTGGCCGCCGATCCCCCTTTTCCTTGTTCGAAGGGAGGGGTTTTTATAAGCGTTTCCCCCCTCCTCGGCAGGCTTCATCAAGCCTTTTCCTTCTCGGCAGACACCATCTCGGCGCGCCTCAAACGGGCTTCCCGGCGCGCCTGCCTTCAACTTCTCGGCGCCACCCTTTGGGCTTCAGCAAGTGGCTCTCGGCATCACCTTTTGGGCTTCAGCAAGTGGCTCTCGGCGCATCACCTCTCGGCATGGTTGTTGGCTTCTCGGCACCACACACGGATGGGCCCATTTAGGTCTTTTAGTATTTCATTCTTCCTATCTTAATAGCTATTAAAGCCCATTAATTGGTGAGCTAACATGGTTTCATCAGAGTATTTCTGGAGGTTTTCATCGGTCAGTGGACCGCAATTCTTCATCAGTAATGCCGTCTGAGCGACGACAATACCGGACATCAGCTTGGCCGGGGAGGGCTTCTGCCGGGTGACAGCTTCAGAAATGGACTTTCTGTAATCCTGGCTTTGCAGGAGTTCCTTGGATCTTCATCTGCCGGTACCGGCTTCATCTTTATCTCATATCACATCTGTCAACAAGCCGACATCTGACTTGTCCTGACATGTCATTTGTGGACTCCCGGATGAGGCAGTAGTACAGCTCTCATTGAAATGAGCTGGAAGGTCTCATCAGTCGAGTGACTGCTGCTTTATTAGTGTTGCTGTCTGAGTGACATCGGCACCGGTCATCAGCTTGGCCGACAAAGGCTTTAGCCGGGTAAACAGTTGATGAGCTTCATCATTGGCCCTTCACTGCGGGTATGATATGTTTCCACCCTTGTTCATTTTTAAGGTGTCAACATGGACCCACCTTCTATTTCCAAGGTATTCGGTTTTCCTCTTCCCGCTTGCTTATTTCGGCTATCCGTGCGCGTCGCTTGCTTGATGCGGGTTGTCAGGGCTTTCTCGCATCCATGGTTTTAAGTGATCGGCAGTGTCCTGAGGTGGAGGACATTTGTGACAACCCGAGAATCCGGTTACCGGGAAGGCCCGATAACCCGAGACTCGAACCGCCGCCCACGAGCCGGGAGGGCTCGGAAGGGCTAAAAAGGAGTGTGGAGGTACAAAGAAATAGGAAATAAAGCAGGATAATTCAACAATTAACAGAATTAAATGAACAACTGCAGCATAGTCTAGTCCAACAGAAAGTACAGTCTAAAGCAGTAAAACGTACCACATGCCAAGTGGACACTCGGCCCGGCAAGCTGGAGACTAAGAACCTCCGTAACAGAGGCCTGCCCTCAGAAGGGCCCGAGCCAAAACTCCACGGTCAAGGAACACGGTCACGACCTTACCGTCGTGGACACAACGCTGTCTGGGGAAAGGCCCTCGGTGACACTCACCGGAAACCCCAGACCTCGACTCCGGGAACACTCCCGAAACAACTCACGAAGTCCCGTCTCGCGGACGGAAATGGAACCTGGTACACGACAACACACGTCTCGTGACAGAAGCACCACCCACTAGAAGAACGACCGGATGCGTCCCCTGACATCTTACACCGCGCCACAAGTGTCTAGCTACGCGCCCCAGGCGGAGACTCAGACACACTCAGTAACCAGTACCACAGAACAAGGACTAGTTGGGGTCGCGCCTGCCGGCGCCATCCGACGCCCCCAACCTCGTGTGCACACTCAGACCATACGCCCTAGGCCTGTCCTCTAGCTGGTAATTCCCCCTAAGCCTGGACTCGGCTGTATGTGGGGGCCCTACGGTAACCAGCCTACTCACCATCTCTCTCGGGTCAGCCGCTCCACCACTCCCGGGTGGGTCAGCACATGCGTGCCGTAAGAAGGCTACGACTAGTGGACGTGTCACAGAACGTGGACACTGAAAACCACGCACGCACTCATTGTGAGTAACACAGAGTAACAGGTGGCACGGCGCCACCAGACTCTAGATGGTCCACTAGACCCACTAACTCAACGGTCTTTGAGTCACAAGACTCAGGGTCAAGACCGTTGCACACGATAGCACCGAGCCGTCAATCTGGCCTAATCCCTAGGTCCAAAACCAGGATGCGATAACTCACGAGGCAGTTCACAACCGCCGAGACCCATCCCTCGGGGAGGGACTTAAGAAACCTCCAGCCCCAGGCTGGGAGACTGGACTCACCGTCCAAGGCCACACGCTTGGCCCACTCGGAAGCCACCTTCCAGAGAAGCAACGACCTGCGGGGAAAGCTCACCGCACTCACACCGATACACAGTGACTCGATCTAGCAAGAACCTGGAAGCCCGGAACACATGGGGTCACCCGGACCCGCCAAGACCATGGGCACACTTATCGAGGTAAAACGGTACCTCCAGACACCCCAAAAACACGGTAGCGAAACCCACGGGGTGTCCGGGACACTCACAAGGCCAAAGGTCGGCCACTGGGTCACAACCGGGTCGACCGGAGACCAACACAACACCAGCTTCTCTGCCAGCTGACCAATCTCACACCCTACGCCAGGGACAACCAACACGGGGCTTCCACCAGCTCACACCTGGCAACCCAAACGCCAACAACAACACAGGGCTAGCTCTGCCAAACGACCAACTTTGACAGAGCCCAGATCCCATCCGGAAAAGCACATCTCAGAAACGGCCACCAACGGTTTCATATGCACACGGCTCAAGGGGAGCACGATCAGCCGCAGACCGCCTGCCCCGGGCAGCCCGGCTGGTCACCTCCAAGAACGCACTATAGGTCCATAGCGCGTTCAAGCAGAACGCGCTATAGGTCCATAGCGCGTTCAAACAGAACGCGCTATGACCCCATAGCGCGACAAGAGAGATCGCGCTAGGACCCCCTAGCGCGACAAGGCAGAACGCGTTAGGATCCCCTAGCGCGACAAAGTAGATCGCGCTAGGACCCCCTAGCGCGACAACAACCGCCTTACTGTTCATCTTCTTCGATGAACGTGCCCCGTCGGGACGGCGCGACCCTCAAGAACGCGCTACCTGAGACTAGCGTGTTCTCAGTCCGCGCCCGACAACGGTGAAAACCACAGAAAAACCCATTCCACGCCCCGTTCACCCCCGGGTGAAGGGGAAACAAAAGGGGAAACCTTCCCCAAGACCCTAGACATGCATTTAAACCCCTGGAACGGCCAAAAACACCGTAAAATGAAAGATCCGACTCACACCCCAAAAACATGAGTTTTCCCCCAAATCCCTCGAATTAGCCTGCCCGGCTCACCACGGCCTACAAAACTCACGAGAAATGAAGTACGCGGGTTGAAGGTCCATCTCCCTACCTCCACCGAAGAAACGACGCGCCGTGGACGCAGATCCACGAAGAAAATGCCGTTGAAGCCTCGCCGTTCCACGAACCCACGGCCGAGCTTCACCACGCCTCCACCACCTCGATCCTCATCCATCCTCGCCCGTGCCTCACCCGCGCCGTCCCCACCTCGCCCACGCTCCACCCCGTCGGCCGCCGGAGAGAGGGGGAGAGAAGAGAGAGCGTGAGAAGAGAGAGGGAGAGAAGTGAGAAATGAGAGGGGAGAGAGAGAAAAGGTGGTTAATATATAGGAAAATCTGGAAATTCCCAAAAATACAGAAAAGTAGATAATCACATTTCCGCGATCCTCGGAACGCACCGATCGCAACGGTACCACTCGCGCCCTGGTGAACGGCCCGGTTCACCCACAACGAGGTTCCGAAGGAATTACCGAAACACACACCGGGAATCGGAAAACATACGCGGAAAAGCCGCAGAATGCTTCCGGGCCTCCGAAACAACTCCGGATCACGCCGATCCGAACACGAAAGATGTCCGAAACGAAATTTCAGACACAACGGAGTCGGACACTTCGAGAACCCAGATCCGGGACCCTCGAACAAGGATCCGAAAATCTGAGACATCACAGCCCTCCCCCCTTAAAGAACGATAACCCGAGACTCGAACCGCCACCCACGAGCCGGGAGGGCTCGGAAGGGCTAAAAAGGAGTGTGGAGGTACAAGGAAATATGAAATAAGGCAGGACAATTCATTTTTCCTTGTACCTCCACACTCCTTTTTAGCCCTTTCGAGCCCTCCAGGCTCGTGGGCGGCGGTTCGAGTCTCGAGTTATCGGGCCTTCCCCCAATGGTCGACCTTTGGCCTTGTGAGTGTCCCGGACACCCCGTGGGTTTCGTTACCGTGTTTTTGGGGTGTCTGGAGGTACCGTGTTACCTCAATAAGCGTGCTCATGGTCTTGGCGGGTCCGGGTGACCCCAGATGTTCCTGGCTTCCGAGTTCTTGCTAGATCGAGTCACTGTGTATCGGTGTGAGTGTGGTGAGGTTTCCCCGCAGGTCGTTGATTCTCTGGAAGGTGGCTTCCGAGTGGGCCAAGCGTGTGGCCTTGGACGGTGAGTCCAGTCTCCCAGCCTGGGGCTGGAGTTTTCTTAAGTCCCTCCCCGAGGGATGGGTCTCGGCAGTTATGAACTGCCTCGTGAGTTATCGCATCGTGGTTTTGGACCTAGGGATTAGGCCAGATTGACGGCTCGGTGCTATCGTGTGTAACGGTCTTGACCCCGAGTCTTGTGACTCAAAGACCGTTGAGTTAGTGGGTCTAGTGGACCATCTAGAGTCTGGTGGCGTCGTGCCACTTGTTACTCTGTGTTACTCGCAATGAGTGCGTGCATGGTTTTCAGTGTCCACGTTCTGTGACACGTCCACTAGTCGTAGCCTTCTTACGGCACGCGTGTGTTGACCCACCCGGGAGTGGTGGAGCGGCTGACCCGAGAGAGACGGTGAGTAGGCTGGTTACCGTAGGGCCCCCACGTACAGCCGAGTCCGGGCTTAGGGGGAATTACTAGCTAGAGGACAGGCCTAGGGCGTATGGTCTGAGTGTGCACACGAGGTTGGGGGCGTCGGATGGCGCCGGCAGGCGCGACCCCAACTAGTCCTTGTTCTGTGGTACTGGTTACTGAGTGTGTCTGAGTCTCCGCTTGGGGCGCTGTAGCTAGACACTTGTGGCGCGGTGTAAGACGTCAGGGGACGCATCCGGTCATTTTTCTAGTGGGTGGTGCTTCTGTCATGAGACGTGTGTTGTCGTGTACCGGGTTCCATTTCCGTCCGCGAGACGGGACTTCGTGAGTGGTTTCGGGAGTGTTCCCGGAGTCGAGGTCTGGGGTTTCCGGTGAGCGTCACCGAGGGCCTTTCCCCAGACAGCGTTGTGTCCACGACGGTAAGGTCGTGACCGTGTTCCTTGACCGTGGGGTTTTGGCTCGGGCCCTTCTGAGGGCAGGCCTCTGTTACGGAGGTTCTTAGTTGCCAGCTTTTCGGGCTGAGTGTTCACTCGGCATGTGGTACGTTTTACTGCTTTAGACTGTACTTTCTGTTGGACTGGACTCTGTTGCAGTTGTTCATTTAATTGTGTTAATTGTTGAATTGTCCTGCTTTATTTCCTATTTCTTTGTACCTCCACACTCCTTTTTAGCCCTTCCGAGCCCTCCCGACTCGTGGGCGGCGGTTCGAGTCTCGGGTTATCGGGCCTTCCCGGTAACCGGATTCTCGGGTCGTCACAACATTCCTGTCGTGTGCGAGTTTCCCGTTGTTTTTCCCGAGGAGCTACCAGGCTTGCCACCGCAGTGAGAGATTGATTTCGTGATTGAGGTGGTGCCGAGTACGGTGCCTATGTCAAAGGCCCCTTATCGGATGGCACCTACGGAGTTGCGAGAATTGAAGGCGCAGTTGCAGGAGTTGCTGGCCAAGGGGTATATTCGTCCTAATTATTCCCCGTGAGGTGCGCCGGTGTTGTTCGTGAAGAAGAAGGATGGTATTTTGAGGCTGTGCATCGACTATCGTCAGTTGAACCAAGCGACTGTTAAGAACAGGTATCCGTTGCCTCAGATTGATGACTTGTTCGACCAACTTCAGTCGGCTCGGGTGTTTTCGAGGATCGATTTGAGATCGGGCTATTACCAGCTGCGGATTCGAGAGTCAGACGTGGAGAAGACAACATTTCGATCGAGGTATGGGCATTATGAGTTCTTGGTGATGCCGTTTGGGCTCACCAATGGCCTAGCAGCGTTCATGGATCTGATGCATAGGGTATTTCGTCCGTACTTGGACCAGTTCATGGTCGTGTTCGTGGACGACATCCTTGTGTATTCGCGGTCTGCTGAGGAGCATGTACACCATTTGGGTGTGGTGCTGCAGACGTTGTGCGATCACCAGTTGTATGCGAAGCTCAGTAAGTGCAAGTTCTGGCTTCGTGAGGTGCACTTTTTGGGGCACGTGATTTCTGGTGATGGTGTTTCCGTGGACCCGGCTAAGGTCGAGGCTGTGGTACAGTGGCCTAGGCCGAGTTCTGTCACGGAGATCCGGAGTTTCTTGGGGCTCGCAGGCTATTATCGGCGCTTTATTCAGGATTTTTATCGTATTGAAGCCCCGATGACCAGGCTTACGCGGAAGGAGGTGCCGTTTGTCTGGATGGAGGAGTGTGAGCGGAGCCTCGTGGAGCTGAAGAGGTTGCTTACCACTGCACCGGTTTTGGTGTTGCCATCTGGCTCGGGTGGTTTCGTGGTGTGTACGGATGCTTCCGGGGTAGGTCTCGGTGCTGTGTTGATGCAGCATGGGAGAGTTGTGGCGTATGCGTCGCGGCAGTTGAAGCCATATGAGGCGAACTACCCTACTCATGATCTTGAGTTGGCGGAGGTGATTTTCGCTCTGAAGATCTGGAGGCATTATTTGTACGGCAAGATGTTTGAGCTTTTCACTGACCATCAGAGTTTGAGGTATGTGTTCACTCAGAGGGATCTTAACCTCAGGCAGAGGAGGTGGATGGAGTATATGAAGGACTATGATCTCACTCTGTCTTATCAGCCTGGCAGGATGAACGTCGTGGCTGATGCTCTGAGTAGGAGAGTGACGGTCAGTCAGATGTTGTTGAGAAAGTGGAGGCTTTGGGAGCAGGTTCCGGCCATGACTTTTAGGCTCAAGGTCCCTCAGGACCAGGGTTTGGCTGTCCTTGCGAGTCTGACTATCACGCCCGCGATGCGTCGACAGGTGACTGAGGCTCAGCGAGCGGACCCCGAGCTACCTCGTATTCTGTCGATGGCCGAGGTGGAGTTCGGAGAGGATGGAGCCGTGAGGTTCAGAGGTAGGTTGTACGTGCCAGTCGAGGGGCAGGTGCGGCGTACGGTATTGCGTGAGGCTCATGGGAGTCGGTATGCCGTGCACCCCGGGTCGGCTAAGATGTACCAGAACCTGAAGAGGCAGTTTTGGTGACCTGGCATGAAGAGGGATGTAGCGGAATTTGTGGCCAGGTGTTTGACCTGTCAACAGGTGAAGGGTGAGCACCGGCGACCAGGAGGCACACTACAGCCCTTGGATGTTCTTGCGTGGAAGTGGGACCACGTGACCACTGATTTCATGGTTGGGTTACCGAGGACGTCCAGCGGGGAGGATAGTATCTGGTTGCTAGTGGCTAGACTGACGAAGACGGCACGATTGCTACCGGTCAAGGTCAGTTGGAGCGTGCAGCGCTTGGCTCGTTTGTATGTAGAGCAGATCATTCCGTTGCATGAAATCCCCATCTCCATTGTGTCCGATCGTGATCCCCGCTTCACTTCTGGATTCTGGAGGAGCTTCCAGAAGGCTCTAGGCACCGAGTTGGCATTTAGCTCGGCCTATCATCCTCAGTCGGACGGTCAGTTTGAGCGGACCATCCAAACTTTGGAGGACATGCTGCGAGCGTGTTGCTTACAATGGCACGGGAGTTGGACCCCCCATCTACCATTGGTGGAGTTTACATATAACAATAGCTATCATTCGAGCATTGGTATGGCTCCCTATGAGGCGTTGTATGGGCGACCTTGTCGGACTCTGCTTGATTGGTTCGAGGTGGGCGAGCGTGCCCTGACCGGACCAGATTTGGTGCAGCAGTGTGTTGAGGTGGTGCATCTCGTTCGGCAGAAGATGTTGACGGCTTAGAGCCGGCAGAAGATTTATGCCGATTGGAGGAGGCGACCTCTCAGCTTTGCTGTGGGAGACCGAGTTTTCTTGAAAGTTTCTCCCATGAAGGGTGTGATGCGTTTTGGTAGGCGTGGGAAGCTGAGTCCCCGCTACATTGGTCCCTTTCCCATCATTGAGCGTGTTGGGGAAGTTGCTTATCGGTTGTAGCTACCTCCGGAGCTTTCCGCCGTGCATGATGTGTTTCACGTGTCGATGCTTTGGAAGTACATGCCCACTGATTCCCATGTTCTCGAGAATGCCGTTTGGCATGAGGTGACCCCAGATCTGTCCCTTCCGGAGTTTCCTGTTCGCATTGAGGATCGGCGAGAGCAGCGCCTGCGGAACAAGGTTATTCCTCTGGTCAAGGTGGTCAGGCAGCGTCATTCTGGCGGTGAGGCGTCTTGGGAGCGCGAGGATGAGATGCGGGAGCTGTATCCTTATTTGTTTGCGTGAGTCTTTCCCCCGTTCTTGTGCTTTGTTCTTGAATTTCGAGGACGAAATTCCTTTAAGGGGGGAGGGCTGTGATGTCCCGGACCTTTTCGGATCCCTCTTCGTGGGTCTCGGATCTAGTTTCTCGGAGTGTCTGACTCTGTTGTGTCTGAAATTTCGTTTCGGACATCTTTCGTGGTCGGATCGACGCGATCCGGAGTTGTTACGAAGGCACGGAGTGCGTCCGCGGCTTTTCCGTGTGTGTTTTCTGATTTCCGTGTACGGATTTCGACAGATCCTTCGGAACCTCGTTGCGAGTGAACCGGGCCGTTCACCTAGGCGAGGGTGGTACCGTTGCGATCGGTGCGTCGCGAGGATTGAGGAGGTGTATTTTTCTATTTTTTAGAATGTTTCTGATTTTTTTGGATTTTCTATAAATACCCCCCTATTTTTCCTTTTTCTTTTTCCCCTTTTCTTCTTTTCCTCTTTTTCTGTCCTCCTCCCATGAGCCACAGCCGACCGTTGCAACCCCCCTTGCCCATTGGACTTCGCAACGCCCCTTCCCCTCCGGCGACGGGTGGTGGACCTCGGTGGCGGCGCGGTGACGACGGCGGTGGCGAGAGGATCGTGACGGTGCCCCTATTGGTGTATGGGAGAGGAGTTTGTGTTCGAGCAAGATTCGGCGATCGGCGGCGATCCGGTGGTTTTTGATTAAGGTAGGGGGACGGATCCTTGCCCTCTTTACAGCGTTCGCCATGATTTCTAGGCCGTGGAGAGACCGAGAGGGGCTAGATTCATGTCGGGAGGGTTATTTCCATGCTTGGGGTGTGAGCGCCGGATCTTCCGTTTCATGGGGGTTTTGACTGATCTAAGGGTTTAGATGCATGCTAGGGAGGTTGGGGGAGGTTCCTCCTTTTGTTTCCCCTTCACTTGGGGGTGAATGGGGCGTGGGACTGAGCTTTCCGAGTGAACTGCGCGAAACGGGCTCGGCCCGTTATCGCGCTATGATCCAGTGGCGCATTCTATTTGAATGTGCTGTATCGTCCGAGCGCGTTCGTCCGAGAAGACAAACAGTAGGGCGGTTCGTGTCGCGCCTGGGGAAGGTAGTGCGTTCTTGGAGAACGCGCTAGCCTTTCCTAGCGTGTTCTTGATGAACGCGCTAGCTTAGGCTGGCGCCTTCTTGGAGAACGCTCTAGCTTCTGCTAGCGCGTTCTTCAGGGGTCACGCTAGGGGACCATAGCGCGACAGTGTCACGCCCTGGGTCCCTAGCGTGTTAATCGCCCTCCCCGAGCAGCATTTCTTTTCGGTGATTGTACCTCCAGGGAGTGAGTCTCGGATCCGGTTGTGGCGTGTGGCCTGAGGGTTGCCGTGGGCACCCAGTGAGAGTCATAGGGGCGCCCGAGGGTCCCCGGAGAATCAGTTACCTCGGTAGGGGTGCCGCGTGACTTGAGGGATGGTCGGACCTCACGCGTGTCCCCGACATCCGTACCTACCGTTTGGTTACCGAGAGTCTGTGTTAATGTGCTAGTCGGTGGGTTTTGTGAATCGAGTCCTTACTTCCAGTGACCTGTCCACTAGTCGTAGCTTCGTGCGCACGCGTGTGTGGACCCACCTGGGAGTGGTGGAGAGCGAGACCTAGTGAGAGGTGATTTTTAGGCTGGTTACCGTATGGCCCCTTGCCTTTGCTACCAGAGTCCGGTGGGGGGGAAAACCAGCTAGAGGACCCGACCTAGAGCAGATGGTCTGTGTGTGCACACGTAGTTGGGGGCTTAGGACACGCGCTGACGAGCGTGACCCCAACTAGTCCTTGTGGTGGTACTTGTTACGTGTCTGAGTCTCACGCCCGGGGCGTCGTAGCTAGACACTTGTGACGCAGTGTAAGATGTCAGGGGGCGCATCCGGTCATTCTTCTGGTAGGTAGTGCTCCTGTTTGCTGGGGGTGTGGACTCGTGTTTTGTTAGACCGAGGTTCAGTAGTACGGTATTATTAAAGTAGACGGCTTTTCTGTTTATTTACTTCAGCTTGTTGGTTCTACCGTACTCCGATTAGGTAGGGTTACTTTTCGGCTTTTTGTGTTCTTGTCTTATTTTCCGTGCGAGGTGGGGATTCGCGGGATCCCTACTGGGCTAATGAAATGAGGCTCATCCCTGCTTTTCAGGTGAGGTGGGGTCTTCGAGAGGTGCGGCCGAATTTCAGCGTGGTCCTTCTAGCCAGGGTTAGTCGCCAGTCTGCCAGAGCCGGGGGATGTTCCTTGTAGTTGTACTCCGGGGGATGCCCCGTGTTGTTGTACTCTTCCTTTTTGTTGACTGTACTTTTGTTGGACATGAGACTCTGTGGACCTTGTAGCTGTTTATTTATTTATATTATTCTGTGCATTTTATTTTAGGTTATTGTGCTATCAATGCGGTCATTTCAGCTTCTCTTGTACTCCCACACCACTCCTTTCTACCCTTCCGAGTCTTCGGGCTCGTGGGTTGGCGGGCCGAGATTCGAGACGCGCCGGTTCCTTTCCGGTACTCGGATCCCGGGTCATCACAGGGAGGTTGTCGATAGTTATCGATGGAGCTCCATGGGCACTGTTGAGAATCATCGGGATTGGAGTGATGTCGACAGAAGTTTGGTGGCTTGATAATGCATGGACTTTCCTGGAGGAGAGACCCACTCCCCGTAGGTAGCTTATGTGGACTCGGCTCTTCACATCTTAAGTTGTCTTGCTAGAGTTGATCTTCGAGAGCTAGAATGGTTGGCGGGTTTTTCTATGAAGGAAGACCTAGGTGATGGCGATGGAGGCGAGAGGGCACCGGAGGGCAGATTTGCACCGGTCCTGCTTCAGGAATCTGAGGTTGCGACCTAGTTTCTGGCCGCTCAGGTGGCAAAAGTGTTGGCTAGAGGCGAGGATGCTTTACTTCCAGTGGCATTGAGCGACTGAGGCAAGCACGAGCTAAGAACCTGGTAATCTTGGGATGAGATGTGTAGGAACTTTTGGCCGGGATACTGAGAGGACCTCATCAGACTTCTTAAACATACCATCCCAGGTGGTTCTACTGCTGAGAGGATCTTGTCGGACTCCTTCCTATAGAGGAAGTTCTTACCGAGGAAGTTCTTACCAAGGAGAATCCTATGACGCTTAAGTTAGTAGGCATTTTGGTGAAAAGAGGTAGGGTTCTCAGAAATGGTAGATGTCCATGGTCTATTAGAGCAGCCTAGTGGAGGTGGGGACGAAGAGGATGAGCTTTCACCGGAGGGGCGTTGCTCTCTGACAGGGCACTCATGGTGGTCTAGAGTTTATATTACATGTATCATGTATCTTGCATGTATTGCAGCTATTGCATACTTGGAGGAGGCCACGAAGACCGCCTTTTATAGGCGTTAGGGGTGCTAGTGCTGAGGAGGCTTGCAAATTTTTGACAGAACTGCATGGAATGCTCGCCTTCCGGAGTGGCATGAGTTACGAGATATGGAGTGCATTACGACCTCAAAAAGGTGTGAAGATCCTTCGGAGTTGGTAGGCCATAATAACGCTTTAACTCCTTAAAACCCATCGACTTTGACTGGCTTCTACGAAATGAGGGCCGCGTGGCTGATCTTAAGACTATGTCCACATTTCCACATGCCTTAGTTGGTGGGCAGGACAGTAGTTACACTTCTTGAGGGATACATGCCTGACTTTGCTCCTACTTCGAGATCATTCATTCTAACCAATGGGGCATGACTTGATGTTTAGGGCTTTTGCCACTACTGCCATGTAGGATCTGGACTATTTATCATGGTGCTCTTGGCAAATGTCTTCATGCTGGACTTATGGTACCAAAAGTTGGGTGGCAAGCTTTCTGGAGGGTCAGCCTGAACTAGAGCTTTCCCTTGGTTGGCGATTAAGCCAAGTCTCCTTGACAACTAGACTTCCAGGCTAGGTTCTTCTGCACCCGTGACTGGGCTAGCACCCCTTAGTGCCCGGACTATGGGATCGAGCTCTGGCTATCCATGGCTCATGATCAGGTTGAGGTCACCCGGAGGAACGGGTGCTTTATGGTTGGCTCGGGGCTCAAGCTAAGGCTCTTTCGACAACTTTCTGATACTAAAGCCCTTGGCACCAAGTTTTTTCTCGGGATAGAGCCAAGACTTGCCGCTATCTCTATGGAGCTAAGTTTCTTCTCATGATTCAAGTTGATACTTAATTCCCATGATGGCTTGGGATCGGATTATCCAGGCAGTGAGACGGGCGGCCGAGCGGGTGTTCTCCGGTGGCTCAGGATCAAGCGAGGGTTAGGATTGCACCAAGGCTTGGGGCCGAGTCAATGCTCGAGGACTTCTTGACCTGATATTTTGGATTCACGCTATTTTTTGAGGGTTTCCTCCCAATCGACACTTGGCAAGGGGGCCCATTGACTTCGTGGGATGTGCTGGGCTTAGCAGTATCTATTGGTAAGTGAGTTTGGTGGCCTTAGTGGACCACTTAAATAGGGTGGCCTCAATGGGCCATTATTTGGACATCTGGGTTAGGCTGTGTTATTGGGCCTCATTATGGATGGAGAAAATTCCCCTCTGCACTTGCTACCCTCCTCTAATGCCCCGGATTTTTTTCGGATTATTTTAGTGGGTCTCGGAGTGTATTTTATGTTTTACACGTATTTTTTTCCTGATGTGCCTTCGGAACTCTATGCAGGGCAAACCGTGGTGTTCTCCGACTCCGGGACTGTACCACTGCGTTGTGTTCCTCCTGAGGATCGCGGAGGTAATTTTTTCGTAATTTTATGAATTTCTACAATTTTAGGGTTTTTCTATATATATTAACCTGTTTCTCTCTCCCCCTCTCATTCTCTCTTTCTCACTCTCTCTCTCATCTCTTTCTCTCCCCCTCTCCCCGGGCGGCCGACGGTGACGGAGGAGGGCGAGGCGGCAATGGTGGGAGGCGAGGAACGAGGAACGGGTCGAGGATCGAGGGCCTGTGGCGCATGGAAGCTCGGCCGTGGGTTCATGGAGCGGCGAGGGTTTCGTGGCGTTTTCTTCGTGGATCGGCATCCACGATGCGTCGTTTCTTCGGTGGAGATAGGGAGATGGACCCCCAGCTCGTGCATTCCCTTTCCCACAAGTTTTGTAGGCTGTGGTGAGCCGAGCGGGCGTATTTGGGGATTTTTGGGAAAATCCATGTTTTAGGGCTTGTGGGCCGATCTACCATTTCATTGTGTTTTTTGCCGATCCGAGGCCATAGATGCATGCTAGGGGCTATTTGGGGGCCTCCCCCTGGTTTTCCCCCTCTCCCGTGGAGGTATGGGGGCGTGGTGAAGTTTTTTGGTCGTTTCCCGCCGCTCCGCCGTCGGGACGGTGTGACGGTCGTTCCAGTGACCGCCACAGCGTGTGACGCCCCAGGGTGGGTGCGTCACAGCCAACTATTTTGCCAACTGGGTGGTCCGTGGGCCTGACGGTCCCACGATAGGCCGCCAGGGCGTATGACGTGCCTGGGTTGGACCGTCAGAGTGACGATCCGACCGTTGGCAGTCGACCGGTGTGGTTTTGACCGTTGGGGGTCAAGGCCTCTGACGCACCCAAGGTGGAGCATCAGAGCCTTGTGACGCCCCTGTGAGGGAGCGTCAGAGAGGACGCATCCCCACCTTCCAACACACCTGGGTTGGAGCGTTAGAGTCTGTGACACCCCGAGGGGTGTGCGTCACAGTTAGTTTTGTCCAGTCTTCTGACGCACCAGCGTTGGTCCGTCAGAGACCGTGACGCCCTGGGCGGTGTGCGTCACAGTTGATTTCTGCTCGTCTTCTGATGCACCAGGCTAGGCGCGTCAGAGACTGTGACGCACCAGGATTGGTGCGTTACAACCGGTTTTGCACCAAGTGTCTGACGCTCCAGAGTTGGACCGTCAGGGTGCTGTGACGGCCTATCCTTGGACCGTTACAGTTGTGACGGCCCAAGGTTAGACTGCTAGGCACTGTGTTGCGACGAGGTGAGTTTTCGTGTTCTCTGCGTTCGTTCCGCGATGTGTGGATCCCTGGTCGACCCGGTTGTGACCTAGTGGTCGACTTGTGGTCTCGTGAATGCCCCTGACACCCGTGGGATTATGTGTCCGTGTTTTGAGGGTGTCGGGAGAACCGTTGTGATGACCCAGAGCTCCGGATACCGATATACCGATAACATCGATACACCGATACCAAGAACTGGGGAAGCCACCCAAGGGGCTGATGAGGCCCCTGAAGGGTTAATGGAGTTGCTGAGGAGTTGCATAACGAATTGAGACCATAGGCGCATAATATTAATTAGGACAGTAATTGATAAATAAGTGCGGAAGTAATTTAAAATAGCAGAGTGGTAAAATATATACAATAGTCCAAATTTACAAATAAAAGAGGTCCACTGTACAACAACACGGGGCATACCCCGGCTCAACAGAACAAAAAGACAAACCGACAATAGCTGGCACTCTAACGACGGTCGGCACAACCACGAGAAGGACCAGCGGACGACTGGGACGGCTCACCTGAAAGAGGAATGGGTCAGTCACAGCCAGACTCAGTAGGGATCACGCGGATCCCTACCTCACACTAAACATGCAAGCAGGCAAATATAAGAGCAATTAGAGCATGCATTTAAACAATAAACAGGCAGATGCACAATCTAATAAATAAATAAATAACCACAGGAATTAGCGCCAGGAACTAAATCTACCAATAGAATAAACCACTGCTAACCAAGTGAAGTGAGAGACAAGAAAACCCACTAGAAGGACAAGACCAGATGCGTTCACCGACGATTTATACTACGTCTCGGCAACTCGCAAGTCTGGAACGTGACAAGCGAGAGGCATAACAGGACCAAACCAAGTACTAGTCAGAGCGACACTCGTCAGTGCCAGTCCAAGTCTCTGACCATGTGTGCACACACTGACTCCTGCTTAGAGCCAGGCCTCTCGCTAGTTCCCCCCTGTTGGACGCAACGGTAACCGCAGGGGCCCATGGTAGCTAGCTTCCAAACCATTCATTGGGAACACCCCTCCACCTCTCCCAGGTGGGACGACACATTCGGTCGCTGGACTACGACTAGTGTTTCCATCACAAGGAAAGAGAAAGTAATTCCATCGGGATCTAATAACAAGCCATTGTTTATAAAATAACCTAAACATGACATAACTATAACGTGAGATGCATTGGAAATTGAACATGCATGCATTAGAAATATAGGGGAACGTAATGGTCCAGGACTACCGCGTTACAGGGTGTGACGGTCGAAGGGTGGTGTGCCACATGGGCTGTGACGCGTCCCCCTAAGGCCGTCAGAGCACCTGAGAACCAAAAACAGACTCACAGTTAAAACAGGACGTAACGCACCTAGAGGGGCGCGTTACAAGGCTGTGACGCATCCCAAGTGGGCCGTCACTGTCACCCGAGGGTTAAAAGGTTCCACCGATTCCTACGCTGTAACGCACCTAGAGGGGCGCGTCACAAGGCTCTGACGGTCGCACGATAGACCGTCAGGCCAACCGCCTTATGAGGTCAAACGGTCAAATGGTCATGTAACGGCCCATACGTCGATTGCTACACCAAGTGTGACGCCCCTACTGTGGGCCATCACAACGCATGTAATGCACCCTAAGAGGGCCGTTACAGTGTAACGGCCACAGGGAGGACCGTTACACAAGCTGGGAAACGGACGTGTCGGGTCCAAAACTGAACTCCCTCCTGGTCGAGCCGGATCGACGGGAACACGTGGAAAAATTGTAAAACATGCCAAACCACAACATTCTACAACTAAGCATGCCATTGAAATTTAAAAACAACGCCTATAACAATTAATTTCATGAAATTAAGCATAAATAGGCTAACATGGAGTTTTGTACGGAAAATGAGGAAAACGGCCGTGCATGTGCGTGCATGTGGCGTCAAAATGATCCTAGCGACGCAGGGATTCCATTCCCTTATCTCGATCGCGACGAAGACGGCGATTCGGTGCCGAACGGACGAAGGGACGCCGCGACTACTCTCGGCCCCACACGCCTCCATGTACCGCGGATCGAGACAAAGCTGGCATCCACGCGATCCTCCCGTCGAGCCCGTCCTGTCGGTACCTCCCGTGCCTCGATCGGGGCCCGTCCGGACCGAATCCGAGAGAGAGGGAGAGGAGAGATCATGAGAGGGAGAGAGGAAGAGAGAGAACGAGTGAGGGAGAGAGAGAGTTCGATGGGGGGAGAGAGAGTGATAAAATTTTTATAAATATATTTTTTTTGAAAATGTAACTCAAATTACATTTTAACCCCTAAAGAACTGAAATCGTGAATATGCCTAATTCAATTATATAAATACTTTAACTAATTCAATTAATTACTAGAAAATAGCCTAAAAATCCGCAAAAAATAGCCAAAATTCACAGAATAAAATCTAGATCCGAACCACTAAGGATCCACTTAAGAGACGGGTCTTACAGTCCCTCCCCCCTAAAAGGAATTTCATCCCCAAAATTAAACGGAAGGACAAGGAGGAACCTGGAAGAAGATCACACCTAACGGTAGGAATAAACAAACGAAAGGAACAGAAACAGATACCTTGGAAATAGAATGCTGGTTTTCCGCGTGGCATATAAAAGATGCGTTTGTATCTGCAGTCAACCACGGCACCATACAATTCTAGCCAGTCCATGCCTAGAATAGCGTCATATTCGACCAATTGCAATGCATAAAGCTTCACAGGCATCTGCCGATTGCTGACGACAACATGGGAATCTTCCAGGCACACTGGAGTGGACATGAAATCTCCAGAGGGTAACTCAACGAGCAACTCACAGGACACTTCGGTCATCGGCTCCTCAATGCAAGCAATAAAATCCTCAGACACAAAAGAATGAGTAGCCCCATAATCGAAAAGAACATGAGCTGGGCGACCAAAAATCGAAACCGTACCTTCTACCAGATTAGCTGCCACAGCTTCTGCACGAGTGATGTGAGTGACCCTGCCTCTCGGAGGACGGTCGGCTGCAGAAGACTCCTGGGAAGGAACTGGAGTAGGCAGATAAGACGACTGAGGTTGAGGCGACAGAGGAAGACGAAACTGGGGCTGTTGCGGCTGGGTAACTTGCGAGAATTGCACCGGTTTCAGGCTAAGCGGACAGTCTCGAACTACGTGACCCGACTGATCACAACGGAAACAGATGATCGATAAAGAACACGACACGCCTGGATGACTGCCACCACACCTCGGACACGGACGTTGCTGACTATCGGAAAAATCTTGGTGCGGTCGAACAGAAGGAACGGACAGCTGACTTGAATCGGGAGACGCTGAATGCTCAAACTTCCTCTTCGACTTCTTATTCTTGAATTGCCGGAAATGGGCGTCAGAAGAAGAAGAATCACCGCCGACAGCAGGAACGGCAGAAGGAACTCCTGGGACAGACGACTGGTAAGTCGGCTGAAACTGCACAGTCAGCTGCACCATTCTTGCCTGAGAAATCCCTCGAGTCCTCGCCATTTCCATCTCCACTGCAACAGCTGCCTGGTACGCTGAATCCAACTCAGACACTCGGGTAGCGAACAACGGCAGGCTCAATTCCGCTTTCAGTCCGCGCAAAAACTGCTGAGTCTTTATAGCTTCATCAGCAAAAATATGGGGCACGTACCTGCCCAATTTGATGAACTTATCTCGGAACTGTAACACAGTCATGTCACCTTGCGTCAGTTCTAGAAACTGATACATCTTCGCTAACTTAAGGCAGGCTGGAGTGTAAGCACGCTCGAAAGCAGCAACGAACTCTGCCCAGGTGATTTGCCGAAGAGGACGGGAATGGAAGGCAACCTCCCACTCTGTAGTCCACCACGTGCGTGCGGTACCTTGAAGCTGATAAGTAGCCAACATAACTCTCTCATCCTCCGCGCACTCCATCGATTGGAACACGCACTCAGTGGCATCAAGCCACGATGTAGCTGCCTCCGGATCTGATTGACCCTCGAAAGTCGGTGGGTGGAACAGTAGGAATTCCTTTAACGCTCTACCACAGCCACCGGGCACTTCTTCACGCGGAGCAGGGTTGACAGAAGCTAGGGCAGAGGAAGTACCACTCTCCTCCCGAGGAGCCCGAGCTTTCTTCCATCCACGAGGCAACATCTTGAATCTAGGAAACACACGATAACGGAAAATCATCAGTAATTACGAGAAACTTCCTAAGCCAGCAATAGACGACTCAGTGGACTTGTTCTGGACTAGCACAAGTTCCAATTCCTAATACAAATCCCCAACACAGCTCTGATACCAACTGTGACGACCCAGAGCTCCGGATACTGATATACCGATAACATCGATACACCGATACCAAGAACTAGGGAAGTCACCCAAGGGGCTGATGAGGCCCCTGAAGGGTTAATGGAGTTGCTGAGGAGTTGCATAACGAATTGGGACCGCAGGCGCGCAATATTAATTAGGACAGTAATTAATAAATAAGTGCGGAAGTGATTTAAAATATCAGAGTGGTAAAATATATACAATAGTCCAGATTTACAAATAAAATAGGTCCACTGTACAACAACATGGGGCATACCCCGACTCAACAGAACAAAAAGACAAACCGACAACAACTAGCACTCTAACGACGGTCGGCACAATCACGAGAAGGACCAGCGGATGACTGGGGCGGCTCACCTGAAAGAGGAAAGGGTGAGTCACAGCCAGACTCAGTAGGGGTCATGCGGATCCCTACCTCACACTAAACAGGCAAGCAGGCAAATATAAGAGCAATTAGAGTATGCATTTAAACAATAAACAGGCAGATGCACAATCTAATAAATAAATAAATAACAACAGGAATTAGCGTCAGGAACTAAATCTACCAATAGAATAAACCACTGCTAACCAAGTGAAGTGAGAGACGGAACAACCCACTAGAAGGACAAGACCAGATGCGTCCACCGACGACTTATACTGCGTCTCGGTAACTCGCAAGTCTGGAACGTGACAAGCGAGAGGCGTAACAGGACCAAACCAAGTACTAGTCAGAGCGACACTCATCAGTGCCAGTCCAAGTCTCCGACCACGTGTGCACACACTGACTCTTGCCTAGAGCCAGGCCTCTAGCTAGTTTTCCCCCCCGTTGGACGCAACGGTAACCGCAGGGGCCCACTGTAACTAGCTTACAAACCGTTCATTGGGAACACCCCTCCACCTCTCCCGGGTGGGACGACACACTCAGTCGCTGGGTTACGACTAGTATTTCCATCACAAGGAAAGAGAAAGCAATTCCATCGGGATCTAATAACAAGCCATTGTTTATAAAATAACCTAAACATGACATAACTATAACGTGAGATGCATTGGAAATTGAACATGCATGCATTAGAAATATAGGGGAACGTAACGGTCCAGGACTGTCGCGTTACAGGGTGTGACGGTCGAAGGGTGGTGCGCCACATGGGCTGTGACGCGTCCCCCTAAGACCGTCAGAGCAACCGAGAACCAAAAATAGACTCACAGTTAAAACAGGACGTAACGCACCAAGAGGGGCGCGTTACAAGGCTGTGACGCATCCTAAGTGGGCCGTCACAGTCACCCGAGGGCTAAAAGGTTCCACCGGTTCCTACGCTGTAACGCACCTAGAGGGGCGCATCACAAGGCTCTGACGGTCGCACGATAGACCGTCAGGCCAACCGCCTTATGAGGTCAAACGGTCAAATGGTCATGTAACGACCCATACGTCGACCGCTACACCAAGTGTGACGCCCCTACTGTGGGCCGTCACAACGCATGTAACGCACCCTAAGAGGGCCATTACAGTGTAACGGCCACAGGGAGGACCGTTACACAAGCTGGGAAACGGACGGGTCAGGTCCAAAACTGAACTCCCTCCCGGTCGAGCCGGATCGACGGGAACACGTAGAAAAATTGTAAAACCTGCCAAACCACAACATTCTACAACTAAGCATGCCATTGAAATTTAAAAACAACGCATATAACAATTAATTTCATGAAATTAAGCATAAATAGGCTAACATGGAGTTTTGCACGGAAAATGAGGAAACGGCCGTGCATGTGGCGTCAAAATGATCCTAGCGACGCAGGGATTCCATCCCCCTATCTCGATCGCGACGAAGACGGCGATTCGGTGCCGAACGGATGAAGGGACGTCGCGGCTACTCTCGGCCCCACACGCCTCCACGTACCGCGGATCGAGACAAAGCTGGCGTCCACGCGATCCTCGCGTCGAGCCTGTCCCATCGGTACCTCCCGTGCCTCGATCGGGGCCCGTCCGGACTGAATCCGAGAGAGAGGGAGAGGAGAGATCATGAGAGGGAGATGTAGACACGCTAAAATTGACGTTATGTTGATGAAATCTCATGTCATTATGTAAACGCCCCAAGTGGACTTCAATATTCCTATAAAATGAATTTTTTTCTATTTTTGTGAGTTTTATGCATTTTTCCCGCATTTTTCGTGATTCACGACCTAACGAAGGGCGTTACTTTCAAAAGTCGCGACCTGTCATAGGGCGTTTCAAAAGAAGGGACGACCATATATGAGGGCGTCAATTCCTGGTATTATCCGTTAATTTCTGGAAATTATCTATTTTCAAAATAAAAAGCTTTTTCTGAGTAACGTCCTTCCTCAGGGCGTGTTTTTAAGCAACGCCGTTACCTCAGGCGTGTTCCAGGAATTTCTAAACAAAGAAAGTTTTATTTCCAAAATTAAATCCAGGAAGAAACGGCCTTTCCTAGGTCGTGTTTCAAGAAACGTCCTGTGGCAGGTCGTCAATTCATAAATTGACGCCCTGGCTTGAGTCGTGTTTCATCCAGAGTCCTTCCTTTTTCCATCTTTCCCTCACAGTTCCCTACCATCCATGGGACTCTTGCTCGATCTTGATCCTTCCCTGGATGCCTCATTACCCGTTCTTATCATTTCCTTAGTTTGATCATCCGATTGAAGCATTATAAAAGGAAATATCATTCGATCGTGAAAAAGGTTAACTGGGTTAAGCATTCAAAGCATTTGAAGTATTCAGAAGGTTGAACGCCTGCTTCCACTCCTTCCCTCTGCATCAGGGGCGTGCTTCATCCATCCCTCTGCATCCGTTCAATACCTTCACGGCTTCCCTTTACTCTCGTCAAGAAGAGCAGGGCTATTGTGCTTATTTCATTTGTTTTCTAAGCATATTCATCATCACTGTCATCCTATCATTAGTTTTTTTATTGCATTACATATCAACATATCATATCCTTTCCCTAGTTCTCTTCTAGGGGTTTTTTTAAAAAAAAACAAAAAAAGGTGCGCACGTTGATGTCTTTTCATCATTTCATGTTAGTTTTGGAGTGATACTATAGCACTCTGGCTGATCCCTCTCTCTTTTGCTTATTTTCATTGTCTTTTTACAAGGTAATCAACTAAGAAGACCCACTTCATCGGCCGGTCGATTGAAGTTAGAGGAGGAAATCCACATCCATCCCGTATCCCAATCCCCATCAGGTACACGCGATCTCCTTTTCTTCTTATTGAGGTAACCCCTCTGGCGATCACATCATCTCCACTTTAGCACCTCGTGCTATTTTTATTACATTCTTTTGCATTATTTATCCTATTGTCATATTTAATTTCCCTAACAAAGAGCGGATTTTAATCCGATCTACAAATTGGCGATCACGGTGGGACTTCCACTGTTTTCTTTATTGATTACCATCTCCATTGGCACCCTCGTGTGCCCTTTCCCCTTGACACCCTCGTGTGTCTTTTCCCCTTAGGCACCCTCGCGTGCCCTTTCCCCTCGGTACCCTCGGTACCCTTTCCCTTGTGCCCCTCGGGCACCCTCCATTGTGCACCCTGCACACTCCTGGGATCAGTCAATTGTTGCTTATTAACGCCTTCCATAAGGGCGTCTTTTGATTTAACGCCCCTCACAGGGACGTGTTTTATTGATTAACGCCCCCTTTCAGGGCGTTTGTTTATCGCATCTGCTGGCGTTTGGTTTGCTCATTATATCGTCTGCTATTCAATTCCCCTCTCAGGGACGTGTTTCGTTGATTAACGCCCACTTCCAGGGCGTCTTTTATCATAACTGCTGTCTGCTGCATGCTTATCATATTGTCTGTGGATTAACGCCCCTCTCAGAGGCGTTTCATTTATTATCAGCGCCTTTCATTAGGGTGTTTCTCTTTTATCATAACTACTGTCTGCTGCATGCTTATCATATCGCCTGTGGATTAACGCCCCTCTCCGAGGCGTTTCATTTCTTATCAGCGCCTATCATCAGGGCGTTTCTCTGAGTTTTGACGCCCTCCTATGAAGGCGTCCTTTCTTTATAACGCCTCACCTAAAGGCGTGTTTTCCTACCGTCTGTGAGCCCCTCACAGAGTTTAACGACAGCCACGCTGCCGTGTCTTCATCTTGTCACGACCTACCGTAGGGCGTGTCTTTCCTCCTGCTGTGAAAATGACCTTTCCCAGGTCGTGTCTTTACTGTTTCCTTCTCACAGATACTGCTTCCTGTGTTTAGTTCTTATTCATTGCTTGGCATCTGTCTTGATATTATATTGCTGCTTGGATTATCTTGTTTGATTGGCTTGGTTGAGAGACCTCCTCTCTCTACCCTAGGATCCACACACCCTTCTTGGAATCGGGACGACCCTCCATTGAGCATTCCGTCTCTTTGGATCGGAAATCCCTTTTCCAAGACCTCCATAAGTCCCCGCACCCGTGGATTCCCTCACGGACGCCGGGCTGGTTGTACCCTTGAAGTACCTGAGTTTAGAGAACCTATGTGTTGTTAAAGAGAGAGAAAAACTTAGTTGACCCGGAGGTTACACTTGGATCAAACTAGGTCTCATTTGGCAAAAGAGTGAACTTTCACAAATAATCCACTCTAATTCAAACATCAAACATTAAAATCTTGCGTTTCTTGTCAACCTTGTTTGCATAAACATAGTTGGGTGAGTTGATTGCTTTGTTTGGATTATATATTTTGTGATAATTCCTTCATTAAACACTCTCTCTCTTAAGAATGAAACTCCGTTCAGGTAAAATCATCAACATGTCAGGCAACGGGTACTCTTATGATGATGAGAATGAGAACATATTTGGTCAATATGAGGACCCTCTCCAGGATTCCGTTTATTATGAAGGGAACTACCCCCCTCCTCACCCCCATTATTCACAAGTTCATGTGGTTGATACCACTAATCATGAGGCGGACCCTTCGTCTCAAGTTCCATCTTCCAACACTTCGGGGAACCCTTCCCCATCCATTAATGTCACAGATTTGATCCAAGCTCTCTCCCAGTTGGATGACTCCCAGCGGCAAGCCATTCAGGCCGCCTTGAAGGGGAAATCCGTCCCTTCGTCTTCTTCTAATCCCCCTCCGGCCGTGAGTGGCCATCAGATTGTTAATGACCAGGCAGTCTTGCATCTCCCCTCCTCTCGACCACAAACGCCTACTGCGGCCATGCCGGCCCAGCAGGCGAGCTATTCAGCGGTTAGGCATCAATCTTCTCAACCTCCTCAGATTCTACGAACGCCTATACCGCATTCTTTTGCTCAGAATCAGGCCCCGGTCGAGCCCGATACCAACACTGTCTTGCTTCAGAAGCTGGCCAGCATGGAGGAGCAGCTCAAAAAGGTTACAGCGACTAAGAATGCTCCGGAAATTTCTCTTCCTACGTTGCCGGTGTTCCATTTACCACCTTCTGAAATGCCGAATTTCCGGCGATATAATGGGACGGGCAACCCATTCATTCATTTAAAGGATTTTCGGTATGAGACTTCCTTTTGGCAAGACAATAAGGCCTCCCTGGCCTACTTATTCAGGCGATCTCTTGAGGGGCCAGCCCTTGAATGGTTTTATTCTTTGGAGAGAGCTGATGCCGACGATTTTGATGTTATTCAAAGAAAATTCTTGCAAAAGTACAGAGACCGGGTGGGACCTTCCCTTTCTGTTACAGATTTAGTTGCCGAGAGAATGAAGCCCGAGGAGGACTTCATCGTATTTGCTGATAGGTGGCGGTCTATGGCCGAGAAATTGAAAGACACATTGTCGGAGCAGGAGCAAGTAAAAATGATTATTTCTAATGCAACTCCTCAATTCCGGCATATTTTGGCCATGAATCGGTTGACAACTATGGAAGAGCTCTATGAAAGAGCTCGTTATATACAAACACAAATGAAGGACTCGCCCATCATGGGCATGTTTGAGCCGAAGCCTCGGCTATTTAAAAAGAATACAAATGTCAACAGCGGGCCCACGACTGAAGGCACTGTCACAAATGAGCAAGTCGGCGTAGTTGGCAACCCCCATAATCAAGCTAACCTACGTCCACCACCGCCTCCACGACAGAACCCTCATTTTAACCCTACTCCACCACCCCAATTCGCACCTCAACGCTCCTTCGCTCCACCGCAAAACCAAGCCCCCCGCCAGCCAACTACGGCCAACAACAACAACGGAGACCGCCACTTGGCCCCAAAAGGGACCACTATCCTCCACTCCCTGAAAGTCTCCCCGATATTTTTAATGCCCTGATGGCTGCCAACTTGCTCGCCTTACCAAGGGAAAGAACCGTGTGGCCCGCTAATGTTGACACATCCCGTTATTGTGCCTTTCATCGCGGCCCTGGTCACAACCTGGATCGTTGCTTCCACTTCAGAGATTACATCTACGATCTAAATGACCAGGGTGACATCAATTGGGATGAGATGAGACAATTCATAGCCGCTATGAAAGAAAGAAGGGCTCCTCGGCAACAGCAAAATCAGCAACAACAGCAGCCAGCTCCGCAGCAAGTTCAGCCACAGCAAGCTCCAGCACCCCAGCAGGATATGGGGATCGTCCATAATCCATTGCCGGAGCACGCTCCTAATCAACACGTGAACCCTGTCACGTCTCTCTACGAGGTGGAGAGAGGGCAGGGATGGCACGAAGAAAACGCCTCTGTCGGGGCATTTCACCATGATCCAACCCAAAATCAAACTCCGCGCCTTTTGTGCACCCTCCCTTCTTCTTCTATTCTTCAATTGGGACGTTCTCTTTTACGCCCCGTCAACCCATCTACCCCCATCAATTCTACGGCCTTGTCGGCTCGCTCCCTCCTTACCCGCTTACCACCCCCGCAACCTGCCACTCCTTCATCCACCACCAACTCTATACCTCCGCCATCCAGGCCACTCCTACTTCGCTCACCGCCAGCACCCGCTACCCCCTCTACCACTCCTACACCGGCAAGGGTTCCTCCGTCATCAGTTCAACCACCTTTTGTACCACGATCTCTCCTTATTCCACCACCTTCCAATGCTCCTCGCATTCGGGTATCCCTCTCTTCTCCCACGCCTCCTGCGGGGGTGTCTCCGTCAAATGTTCCTCCTACACCTCCTACGGAGGCGCCCCTTTTATTGAATTCCCCTTTGATATCCCCTAGCAGGGTTTATTCTACCAACATTCCTTCTTCTTCTTCCAACCCTCCTCCTAATGTTGCCCCGACAGAGGCGCGTCAAGGCGTAGCGCCGCTCCGCAGTGGACGGATATTCCACCGTATTTTCCCACAGAGAGAGCTAGAGCCTGTGCAGGGGCCACAAGAGCAAGAGCAGGAACAAGATTCAGTGCCGGGGACTCAGTATGATTTATTAAAGCACTTGGACCGCACTCCAGCCAGAATCTCCATTCTTGAATTGATCAAGAGGTCCACCACTCATCAGCTGGCCCTGAAGGAATACCTGCAGAAAGTCATGGTCAATGAGGACCTTCCGGTTGAACAGATAATTACAGTCTTGACCCCTGCTAGCAGTCAGCCGGCAATCACATTTCATGAACATGAGTTAGCACCTCCACCGGCAAGAAAATATGCCCTATGTATTACGGTTGATATCAACAAGGTGGCTGTCAAGCAATGTTTGGTAGACACCGGTGCATCTATCAATGTGTTGCCACCGAGCACTCTGAAGTTATGCGGTATCTCTGAGAGCCAGATTCGGCCATCTACTATTACTGTCACGGCATATGACAATACAAAGAAACCCCCTCTGGGTATGATTACTCTCAAAGTCAGTTTGGGTCCAGCCACCATTACAGCAGATTTTCATATTCTGGATATGGATCCGACCTTTAATGGCATTCTGGGTCGCCCTTATATTCAGCAGCTTGATGCAGTGCCCTCTACAAACCATCAGTGCCTCAAGTTTCCACACAAGGGCCGCATTATCAAGGTGACCAGCGTGCCGATCTTGCCAGAGGAAGACATTCATGTAGCTTCATCAGTTCCTTCCATATGGCCTGCCAACAAGCCGTTATTATCTGTGCTGGACCTTCCCCGTCCACGGCCGATGCTATCTGAGACTGTTACCACAGTTGCTATGACACCCCTGCCTTCTAAGGGGAAGAAGAAAAAGAACATGATTAAAACCCCTGGTTGGAACATTCTATTAAAAATGGGATATCAAGACGGCAAAGGCCTGGGTATCAATTGTCAGGGCAGGATTAGGCCCATTAAGCCTCAAAAGATGATTGCACGAGGGGGCTTAGGCTACAAAGCACCGGGCAAAAATGAAGGAGAGCCGTGGGCTGTTATGACGTCCACCTTCAAGCCAGATCGCCAGCCGCTCACCTGGACTTTAAAGACACATTTTGTTACCGGTGGCATTCAGAATAATGAGCAGACCACCGTCATTACTTCATTGCTTGATTGTCAAGATGTGCACGCCAGACAGTTTGCTCGTCACATTGCCCCACTGGCTACCTACAAAGCCCTGGAGTCTTTGAGGCCAGATAAAAGAAGAAAAATGGGTGATCCGGAATGTGACTGGTACAGGTGGTTTGACATGAATGACATCACAATCTCTCTGAGCCGCCTGTTCATGCCAACAGATCCAGAGTGGCCGCCGCTGATTCAAGAACTGATTGAAATGCCAGCAGTAATCACAGATAAAAGGCAGATGTTAAGTGACTACACAGATACTGGGGAGCCAGATGTCCCCTTTGAAGAAGGATTTTCTGTGGACAGGCTGTGGGCCGGCCTCTTTTCTCTCACTTCCATGCATCCCACTGTTCTGGCTTCCTTATACTCTTGCTGGTTTGGTCGCGTGCCACGACCACCTCCGATTACCATCAATTTTGCTCCAAACTCAGTCCAGTTCTCTCTTCCGATATCTCCTTCGCTCCTCGAGCGATTTGCTGAAATCTCCATCATGCCCCCGAGAGGGCCATCTTTGATTAAATCTTTCTCTGATCTTGCAATTTCCACTCCCCCTGCTACTCCCCCTTCACATTGCTTCCTACTGGAAAAAGAAAAGAAAAATAAAGGAAAAGATAAAAATGAAAAAAAAATGCCAAATCTCCAACATTCCAATCCTCCATTTCTATTGAGGAGACCTCCTATTTTTCTCCCGAGTGCGTCCCGACCCAGGGGCCGCTCCTTCAGGATTCCTTGATCAATCTTTTCTCCCCCTCTGGTGAGGGGCCTTCCTCTGTATCACCTCCTGTATCCGCTTTTTCGTCTCCTTCCCCTGATCAAGCTAGTTGTTCCTATTCTTCCTCCTCTCCCTCTAATAATAAAAATCAGGGGATAGTTCCACATAAGAAGGCCAAGGGTAGGCAGATTCCCCGAAGATTTTTGTTGGAGTTGGCCATCAGATGCCAAGCTTGTTTAGCTCTACCGGAGTTTGTGGAAGATCCAATTATCCTGCCAGAGTTAGAATATGAAGATGTTATTGCTTCTTATGAGGGTTTGGGCGTTTATGAAATATTGAATGATGAAGACCCTATCGAAGAGGGGGAAGAAAGTTATGAAGACTATGAGGACGAGGCTGATGCCTTTGCTAGTGGCATGAGACGATTCGACGAACCATCAGCCTCCGTAGAAGAACCTACCAAAGAAATTAATCTGGGTACCGAGGAAGACCCTAGGATTGTCCTCATTAGCAAGAATTTGCCGCCCTCCGAAGAGGAGGCGCTCATTTTAGTTCTTCAAGAATACAAGGATATGTTTGCTTGGAGTTATGAGGATATGCCTGGATTAGACCCCGCGCTCGTTGAACACCGCCTTACACTTAAGCCAGGGTCTGTCCCGGTCAAACAACGGTTGAGGCGTTTCCACCCTAACATGGCTTTGAAGATGAAAGAAGAGGTCGATAAGCTCCACAAAGCTAGATTTGTTAGAGTTGTCCTTTACCCCAATTGGGTGGCTAACATTGTCCTGGTTATGAAGAAAGATGGGAAGGTTCGGATTTGCATAGATTTCCGGGACCTCAACCGAGCATGTCCTAAAGATGACTTCCCCCTCCCTCATATTGATGTTCTGATCGACAACACGGCAGGATTTGAAACTCTTTCATTTATGGATGGCTTTTCAGGTTACAATCAAATTCGTCTGTCTAAAGAGGATCAAGAGAAAACTTCATTCACTACACCATGGGGTACATATTGCTATGTGGTCATGCCCTTTGGACTTAAGAATGCTGGAGCCACTTATCAGAGGGCTATGATGGCTATTTTTCACGACATGATTCACATCTATATAGAGGTGTATGTGGATGACCTGGTAGTGAAATCAAGGACAAGGATTGAGCATCCTGGGGTTCTAGCTAAGGTTCTACAGAGGTCGCGAGAATATCAATTAAAAATGAACCCCAAGAAGTGCGTATTTGGCGTTTCTTCAGGGAAATTGCTTGGATTCATTGTCAGTAAGAGGGGAATTGAAGTCGATCCCAACAAGGCGAGAGCCATTAGAGATATGCCTCCTCCCAAGAATTTGAAGGAAGTTAGAGGATTAACAGGGAGGTTGCAATTCATTCGTCGCTTCGTCTCCCAACATTCACAGAGATGCAGGCCGTTTTACGAGCTTACCAAGTCGGGAGTTAAGTTTAATTGGGATGACAAGTGTCAGGTAGCCTTTGACGGATTGAAGGATTATTTGGCCAATCCCCCTGTCCTGAGACCGCCAATTCCAGGCAAACCACTTGTTCTTTATGTTTCTGTCCTGGATGACTCTGTAGGTGCTGTCTTGGCTCAAGTGGATGAAGAAAGTAAGGAGAGGGCAGCATACTACTTGTCTAAGCTTCTTAACCCCTGTGAGCAGAGGTACTCAGCCATGGAGAAGACTTGTGTAGCTTTGGTTTGGGTAGTTCAGAAATTAAAACACTATTTCCTAGCTCACGAGGTTCACCTCATTGCACGCATGAATCCAATCAAATTCCTCCTTGAAAAATCTGTCCTCACTGATCGATTAGCACGTTGGCAAAGCTTCCTCTCCCAGTTTGATATCACTTACATTCAACAAAAACCTATCAAAGGTTATGCCATCGCCGAACATCTTGCTCATCACCATCTACCTCATTTTGATCCTGTCAATTCTGAGTTCCCAGATGAAGAATTAATGTCCATTAATCAACCCCTTGATCCTATGTGGACGTTACATTTTGATGGAGCTCTTAATTCTCAAGGAAGAGGGATCGGCATGGTCCTTTTAACACCTGAAGGGCTTACCATTCCATTTGCTGCTCGGCTCACTTTCCCTGTCACCAACAATATAGCCGAGTATGAAGCTCTTTTGGCCGGTCTGCAAACCGCTCATCAATATGGTGTCACCCACTTGAGGATTGTCGATGATAGTCAACTCATTTTGCGCCAGGTGTTGGTCAAGTGCTGCACTATCAATCCTAAGCTTAAGCCCTACCAGGAACTCGCTTCAGCTTATGCCAAACTCTTTACCAAATTAATCTTCGTTCACGTCCCTCGCAGTTAGAACATTCTAGCTGACGCTCTTGCTTCTTTAGCTTCTGCTTTAGTCTTCCCCCCTGAGCGTGATTTCCATGTCCCTCTGATTCATCAGCGTGACACTCCAGCTATTAAGGAACGTGCTTTCCTTGATATTAGGGATCAGGTGCTCGAGAAGGCCAAGCAGAAAGAAACTCTTAAAGGTAAAGAGGTCATGCTTCTGGATTGGCAAGAAGAATTGGCTGACGAAGAAAAGCCTTGGTATTATGAGATTGCCAGGTATTGCAATGATCAGTCCTATCCCGAAGAAGCCACTGCAGAAGAGAAGAAAGCAATTAGAAGAGTGGCTCAACGTTATACTTTGGTTGGAGGTGTGCTCTACAGAAGAGGGCTCACCGGTGTTTTATTGAGATGCCTCGATGATGATGAATCTTGGAAAGTTGTGGAAGAGGCGCATTCTGGTACGTGTGGTGGTCATGTGAACAGCCAGATGCTGGCTAAGAAGATTCTTAGGCTAGGTTTCTATTGGCCCACTCTAGAAGAGGATTGCTCTATCTATGTTCGTAGGTGTGTTAAGTGCCAACTGCACGCCGACAAGATTCATTCTCCTGCTTCTTCACTCCATCCTACGTCCTCCCCATGGCCTTTTTCCATGTGGGCTTTTGATATCATTGGACCTCTTGGTGATTCGAACCTCCTGACCAAACAAAAATCATTCATCCTCACGGCAACGGAGTACTTCACCAAGTGGGTGGAAGCGGAAGCTTACGTGGAAATTAAAGCATCAGCTGTCTGCAAATTCATCATGAAGAATATCATCACGAGGTTCGGCATCCTGAATACCATCGTCACCGACAATGGACCTCAATTTATCTCTCAAGATCTCAAGGATCTCTGCAACAGGTACAACATTGCATTGCATCATTCTTCTCCCTATTATCCGCAGGGCAATGGCCAAGCAGAGGCCACCAATAAAACCTTAATCAAAATTGTTAAGAAGACGTGTGAGGCTAATAAATTTTCGGACTGGCCAGACAAGCTGGTTGAAGCTCATTGGGCATACCGCACTTCCATTCGCACTCCCACTGGGCAAACCCCTTTCGCCCTCACTTATGGGATGGAGGCAGTAGTCCCTTATGAGATTCTTATTCCCTCTCTGCGAGTACAATTGGATGAGGAACTTTCTATTAATGAACGTCGTGATTCACTCCTTGCCCAATTAGAACTCCTAGATGAGAAGCGTCTGGTCGCCGCTGAGCATGCGCGCGTCTATCAAAATAGGCTCTCACGTTTTTACCAAAAGAAAGTAATAGAGAGAAAATTTAAAGTCGGTGAGATGGTAATCAAGAGAATTTTTGTTAAGCCGGGTGGCCCCCGCTCAAAACTCCAACCAAATTGGGAGGGACCGTTCGTTATAAAAGAAGTTTTTCCTGGCAATGCTTATAAACTAACTAACGCTGAAGGTGAAGAGTTAACTCACCCTTGGAATGGTTTGTATCTTAAGAAATACTACCCCTGATTTCCCAAAATCCACAAAAAAATAAATATTTTCTAAAATCCAAAAAAATCGAATATTTTTCATAATCAAAAAGTTTTCTTTCATGGTTTTCCTTTTGGGTTGACATGGCATACAAGGGTCCACGGTCCGAAAGGTCAAAATTCAGAATTCATTTATCAGTCTTGGTAACTTAAAAATGGGGTTGATTCCCGCACACACTACACGCTTTATTCTTGAACTCAAGCAGTGCAAAATCTGATGGAAAGTCAAAAACCTGATTAAAAGTGAAAGACAATACCCGTTCTTTTCTTCTTCGGACCATAAGGGAGGAAGGGAGACCTCGAGGCAGATGCGCCAAGCCTGTCCGCTGCCCTAGTAGGTGAACGTCAAGGCCCAAAAGGGAGCAAATGTCACAAAAAGCCCAAGTACAATTAGGTTTATTTTTCATCAATGCAAATCAATTCTAAAGTGAAAGTCAAGTTATGAAAAGAAAAGCATGTCAAGAGGGCAAAGTCCCCGCAAGGAAAACCTTGGGCGTATGCATGCATTATAAAGGGGCAAAAAAGGCAACAAATTTCCCTACGCCAAAGACCGAACCCCAACAGGCATAGGGCAGGGGAGGTAACTTTACCTTGGGCATCCCAGAACCCCTTATGGGCTTCCCTTATATTTTCTTCCATCCTTTCTATGTGGTAAAGTCGGGAACTGGCAGGATGGTCAAGAGGAACTTAAGAAATTGCACTGTGCGAAATCTCGAATATAAGTCAACTTCGAGCACGTCGACTCCCTTTTAATTATTCAAGAAAGATTAATGAATCCTAGAGGGTGACCGTGTAGGGCCCGCGATCTGGATAGCCTTGTCAATTTTTTTTGAAAATTCATATAATTCACGCCTTTCCTTAAGGCGTTTTTAATTTAATTTACGCCCTTGTGAGGGTCGTCTTTATCAAATTAACGCCCTTGTTCAGGTCCTCTTTTCACCAAATTCCAAATCCTTTTCAAAAGTGCACGCCGTCTGCGAGGGCGTCTTTCACCTGAGTCACGACCTAATCTAAGGCGCGTTTTTCAAGAAAATAACAAAAAAAATAAAAAAACAATATAGAAAAATACATTCTTCATCCGTATGCTTGCATTCTGCCTGTGCATATTTCTTTTGTTTGCGTATGTGTGCTCGCATGATGTATCTCCCCTTTACTGGTTATTTCATTTTACCTTATTTGATTAAAGGCTTGGCCCCTTGACCCATCATTAAGGTCAGAACATTGCCACCCTTTGCTTATTGGGCAAGGGGCCAAGTCGAACAGATGAATTAACCTGTTTTATTCAAGTGAAAATCGCAGCTGCAGATACAGGGCAAAAGTAAAGTAAACACGAAGAACGTGGAAAGAAGAAAGTACACAAACACAAGCCCACGACCACACAAAGTGCTCAGGTAACAAAAGAAATATCAATCTCATATATATACACATCATGAATGTCTAAGTACAGGTGTGAGGGTGGAGGAGTACAAGTACAAAACTCTCAGCTCTCGCCTCCACCCTCCTCTACTCTCCTACTCTCAACCTCCTCCTCACCGTCCCGAGCTGGCGCTGGTGGAGGAGGCATAGGCCCCCACGAAGAAGCCGGAACCCGAACGTGTCCCCCTGTCTCGCTCCTCTCTCGGAGGGAAGAACCCGCCACGAAGGTGGAGCTGGTGAAGGAGTACCCCGCAGCCCGTGCTCGCTCACGGCCTCGCTGCAACCGCTCCTCGGACACTCGCAGCCGCTCCTGAGAAAGGATCAACTGGGTCCTCGAGTCGGCTAGTTCTCGCTCCTGTGCTGACGCCTGCTCCTGGAACCGGGCACGCTCCGCCTGCTGAAGCTCAAGGAACTGGGCACGCTCCGTCTGGTGCTCCGCACGCTCCCGGGCACGCTCGCGCCTCTCCAGCTCAAGGGTCACCCGTAGCTCCGCCACGTCCTGAGGAAGCTCCTCACGACGCCTCGCAGAACGCTCCAACTCTATGATCCGCTGCTCACGGATCGCCAACTCGGTACGCGCCGCTCGCAGCTGTGCACTCTGAAAATAGGCAAACAAATCATCAAGATCGACAATTCAATGAAGCAAAAAAACAACACATGGTTGAAGGTAAAACACTCACCTGCAAGGACGTAGCTTGCTGTCCCTCACAGACACAAGCAAGGGCGACTCGGAGCTCCTCAGTCTGCAACACAACTTTTATCAGTACACAATGCCATATTTAATCAATAAATGAACTGACTGAGTTTGAGTTCAGAATTTACCCGCGAGGCGAGGTCCCGCTCTGCTGCCTCGGCCCGTGCAACCGCTCTAGCTAGCTGCTCTGATAGCGCGGTCACCTCCGCGCTAGGTCCCCTCGAGCTAGAGGCCTCCCCTGGATCTCTCCTCACCGCTCCCTGCTGGGCACGCTGTATTCATTAAGACCGTCAGTGGCTAATCATTAATTCAACAAAAAATCCATTTACATATAGGAATAATTTAAACACTCACCAGGGCCTCCAGGTCTGCCCCTGTGGCGACTAGCTGGTCCTCCAGGCCGTGTAGATGGGCCTGGGCATCCATCGCCGCGATGTCTCGCGCATCCTGCATTCATCACATATTAGTTGCATAATAGACATGTATAAGCATCGGCATTTAGAAATAATTGCATTCATACATACCCCTAAGACCCTCATCTGGGGTCGGCCGGCGTATACCTCCCAGTAGCGCCGGAGGTACTCAGAGCTGTCAGTCGCGCGAGAGGTGACTCTGGTCCCACCACGCTGCCAGTCGGCGTACTGCTCCTCAAAACGTACCCTCCAGTCGATCGCCTTGGTACGACCACGGGTCTTCTTTCCTATGCCTCGAGGCTCTCCGACCTCGATCCACTCCTGGGGCAGGCCCAGGGTCCTCATCACCAACCTGAGCCGTAACGGCTCGATCTCACTCAGGCAGTGCAGCCACAGCTCATGCCCAAAGCGAGGTCGCCCCGATACGACCCAAGGTTGGCCCTCATCTGTCATATCCTCGTAAGGCCTCCACTGCACCTGCATTCATACATATCATTATCATTTCATCATAATCAATTCAAATCAACTCAAAAGAAATGCATATCATTTATTCATACATACCAGCGAGGGAGGGAAGTCGCGGAACTCTCTCCGTAGAACCCACAACTCGTAGTCGAGTGGGGCATCGAAGACGACTGGTAACCAGCGTCGCGCCAGAGGGAAGGATCCCTCAGCTCCCGGCCGTGGGTCGACGCGCCCCATCGGCATGTACAAGTGGCTCCACACCTGCATCCATGCATTGCATTAGTAAGGCATTCATTTGCATAAAAAAAAAGAAGAAAAAAAAAAGAAAAAAAGGGAGAAAATAAATACCTAAAGAAAAGGTGAGAAGCCACTGACGGTCGTCTCACGTCCTGTCCCCGTGGACAGGTCCGCCAGCAGGTGTGCCAGCAGCGCTGCACCCCAAGCGTAAGTGCCAACTGTCTCCAGGTCCTCAAGGATGCCCAAGAAGCGGCAGTTGATGACGTCGGCTTTCGTCCCCAGCAATAATCTCCCGAGCAACAGCAGCAGGAACCTCCTCAGGTCTCGATCCGCTCTCTCATGGTCAGTCGGGTCCTGGCAGCATACCGCTCTCACCCCGTCGGTCAGCCTCTGTGCAAACTCACCTAAGGTCTCCCCTGACCTGTGTCTGGCATCTCCTAAACCCATCACCGTAGTCAGGTCTGTACGGAAGATGGTCCTACACTTGCTCGGTACCTCATAGACCATATCCAGCCCTAGTAACCTCTGGGCCATCTCCGTGTAGTCAGGATAGGTGAACCCACTCACAGCCTCACCATCCACCCTCAACCCTGTAATCCTAGTCACATCCTCTAGGGTAGGAACCATGTGCCCCCAGGGCATCAGGAAGGACCGACTCACCCTATCCCAACGTTCCCGTAAAACCTGGATAAGTGCTAGGTCGGGTCTAAATGGCTCGATGGATAGGAAAGCCCCGAACCCCATAGCATCTACCCTAACCCTCTGGAAGTCGGGGAGACCCTGGTATGCTGCCCAGACCATGACCCATGAGATACGGGTCCTCATCAGCCCCTGCACGCATTAAAAGGGAAGAACTTTGCTCAATTGTTTGGTTAATCTTATGTAATTGCATTTGGTTTTGCCTGGGCATTGATCTTAATGTTTCGGAAGTCACGACCCTCCTCGGGTCGTTTCGTAGTAAATTCACGCCCCCAAAGGGGGCGTTTTTCTATTAAAGTAACGTCCTGGCTGAGGGTGTTTTCATCTTTGAAACGCCTCTGTGTAGGGCGTGAACATGTTGTTAATTTCTAAAAATCCTAAAATGTTTTCAAATCACGCCGTTGGCTGGGGCGTTTTCCATTTAGGACCGTTCAGTTTAAATAAAGAGTTAATGAGGAGACGCCCTCTGGTTTGGGCGTTTCCTGTTAAATCACGCTCTGGTGAGGGGCGTGGCTTTCATGATTTTCAGATAATTCAAATAAAAATGGCAGCATGCGAAATAATTAATGAAAACATTTAATGGGCATGGAATTAATGAAAAATCATAATTTTTGAAGAAACGACATGCTTCAGGGCGTTTTTCATGAAGGTTAATTAATTTTGAGAAAATAAAAGAAATTTACGCCCTGGGTCAGGGCGTTTCGTTTGTGATTAACACCCCCATGGGAGGCGTTTCTTTTCTGAGTTGCAGGTTTCGTGCCCGACGGCCATGAAAAATCAGGAAAAATAAAAATAAAATGAAAATAAAATAAAAAATGGAATTGGGGAGGGGGAACCTACCTTTTTGTGCTTCTGGGGTTGTGGCCGAGGCAGTGGCCGTCTGGGCCGCCGGAGTTGACCCCGGGGAGCGACCGCCGCCGTGGGCGGTGGTCCACCGTCTTCTTCTTCTTCCTCTCCCTCTTCTTCATCATCATCTTCTTCTTCTTCTCCACCTTCGCCTCCTTCTTCTGTTGGTGCTCCTTCGGCCTTGTCGTCGCCGGCAACCACCGCCGGTTCTTCAACGGCCACGATGGCGAGCTCCTCCACGGCGATTTCTTCCTCTTGGGCGTGGACGGCGTCGAGATCGACCACGTCTGGGGCACTCACCCTTTGACGTTTGGCCATGGCTGGGGCTAGGAGAGAAAGAGAGATTGAGAGAGTGAGAGAAGAGATCGAGAGAGGGAGTTCAAGAGAGGGGGCTTCGGTTAGGGTTTGCAGAGAGAGAGAATGAGGACGAGAGGAGGAAGAAGAAAGGGGGCTGATGACTTTTGGGTTTCGAAAAGAAGACACGCCCTAAGGGAAGGCGTTTCTAATGAATTCACGACCAGGCCTTGGGCGTTTTATAGAGATAGACGACGTTTATTAGGGCGTTAATTTGTTTTGCATGGGGAACGATAACCGTCGTCAGACGCATTGAATGGGCGTTGATTGATGTAATGAAAGTCATCATTGCTGGCTTAGAGTAACGCCTCTGTTGAGGGCGTCTTATTCTTGATAAGTGGCCTAGGAAGAGGCGTTATTTTTGATGATTCAACGATTATATTCTTTGGGGTTTGAACCTATTCACGCCTTTCTTGAAGTCGTTAATTAAGTCGCGCCCTCTGGTGCAGGCGTCAAATGTGGAAGATGGGCCGATTAAAATGCCTTGAGGTAAGGCGCCTTTCAGTTGATTCACGTCCTTCTTTGAGACGTTATTTGCAACAGAAACGCAGGTTTTGGATGATTTTGATCATAATCACAGTAATAATCAGCTCAATCAGAAAAGCAATCTTTATCATTTGAAAGAAAGGAACTATAATGCCTAATGAGCCACCTTGGGCCTTAATTTCCTCAAAGAGATTACATAATTTTTCCACTATTCCTTGTCTTCATCCAAGTCTTCTACAGGGTGATGAAGCTTGCTTAGCTTCCACAGAGCTTGAATGGTGATTGTCTCCTCTCCATCTTCATTGCTGCCTAGATCCCTTGATTTGATTGGAGGAAGATGGGAGATGTTTTCTAGCACTTGCCTTGGAAGCCCGAGCTGAGAAAGGCACCGGTGTGCATTGTACAAGACAAGCTCGGATGCGCCAATAAGTCGAAGGTCCGTGCCAATGGAGAATCTTGCGCGGAGTTCCTGCATTTTGAATATACCCGGGGCACAAGTAAAGAGATTCTTTGGCATTACCTTTAAGTGTTCTCTCCACTCCGCCCTTTTCTTGATTTGAGGAATGCGGTTCGTCACTCTATTGCTTATTCCCAACGAGCCGGTGATATAGGAGAGTGGGCTCTTTGAAAAGATCCTTGACGATTGTTGGGCTTCATGGCATGGATCGAATTTGAAGTGGAGGTCAATCCAACTAGAGAATGCTAGCATGCACCCGTAGATGGGCCTTCCCATGGCCGCCGATGTGAGCCCGCTATAGAGATATGCTAGGATTGCCGGTCCAACATTTTATTCTTCCCATAAGCTCACCACTGTGCTCAATTGGGACTCCTCTAGAAAGTCCTCCGTGGATGGGAATAGGAGTGCTCCTGCTAAGCACACCACGAAGGCTTTGGTCACTCTTTCTATCTCCTCTTCCTCTTTAGCTTGATCCGCTCTCTTGTACACCCACGAGGCGAGCTTCAAGAGGTTAATTCCTTTAGTGACCTTGATTTGGTGCACTATATTTGGGCTAGGTATCAATGAGGCTAGCAATTCATGGGAGGAGATTGGCCTTGGCATGATGGCCATCTTTTCTTCTTCTCCGTGTTTCATCCTTTTTAAGCCTAAGATCAACTCTACTTCTTCCAGCAAGATGGTGGCCTCAAATGTGGAAAATAAGAAAGTATGGGTGGAAGGATGCCATGTCTCAATCAATGCTCCTATGGCAGCCCAATCTATGTGGATTTGATCATAATGCTTGGCATGAGATATCAACCCCAAGAGACGCCATCTAGCTACATATACCCTCATATCTGAGGTGAATTTGGAGAGGATGAGGGGCAACCATTTGATTTGGATGTATCTTCTAGCCCCTGGAAGAGTTGGGTAATCCTGTGAGAAGAAAACATAACACATGCAGTAACAAGCATAAGCATATGACATATAAGAGGAGAGTTCGACAGAAGGAATAGTACAGAGCATTAACAGAGGAATAGCTTACCTGATTCGAAGCAATTCGATTACTTATGTGCCCTTGTACTTCAGTAATTCTGGGAGTAGAGATTCTAGGTTTCTTCATCATCCTGTCCATCGCCGCTGCAGGAAGAGTTTGAGCAGCAATTGCAACCTGCAGATGAAGAAGAACAGAAGGCTTGGACGGTTGCAGAGAGATTCGGTTGGTTTATTGAAAGAAAGCCTTCCTTTTTATAAGGATTTGAAGAGTCCTAAAGAGTACCGAAGATAGAAGTTTGATTAGGTTAAGGACTGTGTTCTTGAGTTAGAAGCGGAGGTTCGTGCTGAATTAACGACGTTGGTTAGGGCGTCGATTCTTAAATTGACGACCTGACTGACATCGTGTTATATTTAACGCCCTAACAGGGGGCGTCTTCTTCTAAGCTTCCGTTATTGTTTACGCCTTTGAGTACGGCGTGTTTTAAATGTTTAACGACCTATGGTCAGGCGTCTTTCATGCTGTTAACGCCCTATTCTTAGGCGTGTTTTATTGGCTTACGGATTTTTGACCTCTCCTTGCTTTTAATGAACTTAAGTGCTATTATTTTGGTGAAATTGTTAATGCTTAAGCACTTATGATCATGTCATGTTCTGAATTAATGAAGGCTAATAAGTTTCAAGTGCAAAAGTTTTGCAGGATTCGAGGCGTTTGGACAGCTCATGGGAGTGACACCTTGTATCTGTTTCTTGTAAGCATTATTATTATATGATATCTACACTATTATAGTATGTCAAGGACCTTGTGGTTCTGATGAACCTGAAATTCGAGTTCCCCTTCATCAAAAACGATGACGATTTCAGGAAAGTCTTGATCACACGGATAGGCCGTTGAGTTGTTAAAGGTTTGGGACGATGGTTCCACTTTCTGAGTTGATGCGCGGACAAACAGGCTTCGGCTTAGTGTTAGCTCAGAGATGTGGATTCTTGACTAGATCTAAATGGCTTAGCAATATTATCCTTGATTATTTTCTATTTTAGTTTGTTTTAATCTTTCTTTTAGCCCAGCATGCATCATGTAGGACTTTGAGTTTCATGCTGAAAATCTTCATATTATGGCAATAATGAAGTTCACTCACTCTTGATTGAGTTGACATGAGATATTCCACTTCAAATCGAGTACTTCATTCTTTTTGAAGCCGTTCAGGCTGATTCCTTGAAAGTGTCCCTTTTGTTGGATCTCTATCCCAGTTCTCTTTACTTTTCTGCAAAATTTACCTTGGTTGTAGCACGTCCACGTTGGCTGGTAATCGCTCTCCAATGGTCTTTCCCTGTCGTGCCCACGCGCACACCCTTTATTTACTTAGTTTAAATCTCCTTTTATCCAACAAATCGATGTTTCCTTGGAACCACTCAGAGTTGTTTCACTCAGAATCTTGGAAAGATTTCAAATGCTTGGTGTCTGAGGCGTGTCACATCACACCTTGGCGTCTCCTTATCAGTTCATTCCACTTAATTCCTTTCGTTACACTTCATTCCATTTCTGTCTCACTCCCTTGCAAAGCAGACGCCAAGGCGGGGCAGCTGTAGACACGCTAAAATTGACGTTATGTTGATCAAATCTCATGTCATTATGTAAACGCCCCAAGTGGACTTCAATATTCCTATAAAATGAATTTTTTTCTATTTTTGTGAGTTTTATGCATTTTTCCCGCATTTTTCGTGATTCACGACCTAACGAAGGGCGTTACTTTCAAAAGTCGCGACCTGTCATAGGGCGTTTCAACAGAAGGGACGACCATATATGAGGGCGTCAATTCTTGGTATTATCCGTTAATTTTTGGAAATTATCTATTTTCAAAATAAAAAGCTTTTTCTGAGTAACGTCCTTCCTCAAGGCGTGTTTTTAAGCAACGCCGTTACCTCAGGCGTGTTCCAGGAATTTCTAAACAAAGAAAGTTTTATTTCCAAAATTAAATCCAGGAAGAAACGGCCTTTCCTAGGTCGTGTTTCAAGAAACGTCCTGTGGCAGGTCGTCAATTCATAAATTGACGCCCTGGCTTGAGTCGTGTTTCATCTAGAGTCCTTCATTTTTCCATCTTTCCTTCACAGTTCCCTACCATCCATGGGACTCTTGCTCGATCTTGATCCTTCCCTGGATGCCTCATTACCCGTTCTTATCATTTCCTTGGTTTGATCATCCGATTGAAGCATTATAAAAGGAAATATCATTCGATCGTGAAAAAGGTTAACCGGGTTAAGCATTCAAAGCATTTGAAGTATTCAGAAGGTTGAACGCCTGCTTCCACTCCATCCCTCTGCATCAGGGGCGTGCTTCATCCATCCCTCTGCATCCGTTCAATACCTTCACGGCTTCCCTTTACTCTCGTCAGGAAGAGCAGGGCTATTGTGCTTATTTCATTTATTTTCTAAGCATATTCATCATCACTGTCATCCTATCATTAGTTTTCTTATTGCATTACATATCAACATATCATATCCTTTCCCTAGTTCTCTTCTAGGGGTTTTTTTAATAAAAAAATAAAAAAAGGTGCGCACGTTGATGTCTTTTCATCATTTCATGTTAGTTTTGGAGTGATACTATAGCACTCTGGTTGATCCCTCTCTCTTTTGCTTGTTTTCATTGTCTTTTTACAAGGTAATCAACTAAGAAGACCCACTTCATCGGCCGGCCGATTGAAGTTGGAGGAGGAAATCCACATCCATCCCGTATCCCAATCCCCATCAGGTACACGCGATCTCCTTTTCTTCTTATTGAGGTAACCCCTCTGGCGATCACATAATCTCCACTTTAGCACCTCGTGCTATTTTTATTGCATTCTTTTGCATTATTTATCCTATTGTCATATTTAATTTCCCCAACAAAGAGCGAATTTTAATCCGATCTACAGGAGAGAGAGAACGAGTGAGGGAGAAAGAGAGTTCGATGGGGGGGAGAGAGAGTGATAAAATTTTTATAAAAATATTTTCTTGAAAATGTAACTCAAATTACATTTTAACCCCCAAAGAACTGAAATCATGAATATGCCCAAGTCAATTATATAAATACTTTAACTAATTCAATTAATTACCAGAAAATAGCCTAAAAATCCACAAAAATAGCCGAAATTCACAGAATAAAATCTAGATCCGAACCACTAAGGATCCACTTAAGACACGGGTCTTACAACCGTATTACCATGATTAGCGTGCCCATAGGTGTGGTGGGTCCGGGTGACCCCACGTGTTCCGGGCTTTCGTGTTACGCTTGATCGAGTCACCGTGTATCGGTGTGTGTGCGGTGGGGTCTCCCACGCATGTCGTGAGTTTTCCTGGAAGATGATTCCCTAGTGGGCTGTGCGTTTGGCCTTGGACCGCGAGTCCAGTTATCGGCGTAGCGGCTTGTACGCTGCGCTGGGAATCGTGCTGTGGTGCTTTCCGCGCGGGACATGTGTGTGGCCTTGGACTGCGAGTTCAGTTGCCCAGCCTGGGGCTGGAGGGTTCCCGTATTTCCCTGAAAGTGGGGTTCAGATTGGCGGCCTGTGAGCTACCTTGGGAACCGTGATTCTACGTTTCTGCGTGGCCGGGTGTGTGGCCCGTGGACTGTGAGTCCCGTTTCTTCTCCGACCATGGTCGCCGTGCGACGGTGCTGGTACGTGGGACGGTCCCCGTACTTCGTCGGGTTCGGACGTTATTTTCTGTTGACTTGAGAGTCTACTCCTTCAGTGACCCTCCACTAGTCGTAGCCTTCCTGCACGCGTGTGGACCCACCAGGGAGTGGTGGAGAGGCTACCCTGAGGACGGTTTTTAGACTGGTTTCCGTTGGGCCCCTCGTCGGTAGCCAGATTCCGGCTCTAGGGGAAAACCAGTTAGAGGCCAGACCTAGGACGCATGGTCTATCTGTGCAGACGTGGTTGGGGGCGGTTGGACCCACGCTGATGGGCGTGACCCCAACCAGTCACTTGCTTTGCGGTTACTTGTACTGTGTCCGTGCCTCTGGTAGGCACTACCACGTCAGGCAGTTCACCTGCAGTGCGGTGTAAGACGTCAGGGGACGCTACCGACTGTGCTTCTAGTGGGAGGTACTCCTGTCGAGTCGGGAGTGACAGACTGTCAGCCGTGTAATTTCGACCTTTGGGTTTTGTCGCGTTGACCGCTGAGTTCCAGTTGTTTCACCTTGATGTGTGAGTCGATTTTCGTGCCATGAGTGTGGTGCTAGTCACTTTACCGAGGTTGCGTCTTGTTGGTGCGGTGTCCGCGACCGGGTGGTCGGGGTTGCACCTTGGACAGCGGTCTAGCTTGGCCTTGTTCTGGGAGACATGCCTCTACGGTGGGGTTGCCGTGGGTTTTTACTTTGGTAAGTGGTGCAAGTGTGGTCCGGTTCCCGACTGTGAGATCGGGACTTCTCTTTCTGCTTGACCGGTACAGTAGGAGTAGCTGTAATGCCGAGTTTCGACCGGCCACCGGGTTTACTGTTCCTACTGTTACTGTTCCTGCTGTTACTGTTGCTCTTGTAGTTACAGCTTTCCGTGCCGCCATTGTTCTCGGTTGGGGTTCCGCGGGAACCCTACTGGGCCAATGACAGGTGGCTCACCCCTGCTTTTCAGGTGCGACGGTTCTTCCTCGTGGTTCGAGGATGCTATTCAGAGGTTCTTAGTTGCCAGCCCTACGGGTCGAGTGTTCACTTGGCTTGTGGTACGTTTTTACTGCTTTAGACTGTACTTTCTGTTGGACTGGACTCTGCTATCGTAGTAGTTATTTATTTATTTCTGTTAATTGTTGAATTGTCCTACTTTATGTCCTATTTCTTTGTGCCTCCACACTCCTTTTAGCCCTTCCGAGCCCTCCCGACTCGTGGGCGACGGTTCGAGTCTCGGATTATCGGGTCTCTCCCGGTAATCAGATTCTCGGGTCGTTACAGCTGGTATCAGAGCGGCGGTTGTGGACGTACATAGGAATTCGAGATATTGTAGTGATCAGAGTCCATAAGGTCCAGTACAGTCGGCAGCTGGATTAGGGTTTTGTGTTTATTTTATGCTTTGTTTCTCGCTTGAGAGCTTGAGTGCGCCGTGCGACGCTGAGAAGGTGGTTGCTGTTCGCGGCTTTCGTGCCGGCGTGGGGTCTGAGGATCGAGGTTGAGAGCCTTCTCCCTCATCAGTGGTGGCCCTGGTTGTGCTGCGTTGGGCAGAGGTTGACGGCAGATGCGTTGCTGCGGTGCTGTGTTCGAGGTATTTGTTGCGTGGTCAGGTGGCTGGAGTGGATTGTTCTTGGTTAAGTGGCCGTGAGCGTGCTCTGAGGGAGCTGATGTCAGTTTTGGCCACTGTAGCTTGAGGTTTGCCCAGCCCTTGAGGTGTTTAGGTCGTAGTTCAAGGTGGCAGAGCGGGTGTTCTGATCGAAAAGTGTGCTCGGGTGAGCGGAGGATCTTCTCGGTGAGCTACTGTCTCGTCGAGCCCGGTGTTCTTGTCGTACTCTGCGGCGTCAGAAATGACGTGTCGGTCCCGGTTATTCTTGTGGTTTGAGATGGGATGTTCCGCGGTGGGTTTGGGACTCGAGGATGAGCGTTGACGATTGTCGATTATGGCTCGTGTTGCGGCTCTTGGTGTGGCGTGTTCCAGTTCGAGGAATTGCAGCGGTGGTGCATCGAGAGATGCTGTTATTGTAGTCTGACGTGACACTCGCCGAGTGTGTTGGAGGCGCTGACCTGATGTGGTGATGGTTTTCTCGGTGCTGGAAGGTGTTGTTCCCAGCATGCGCGAGATTCGAGGTCAGGTCAGGCGTGGAGTTTTCCGTTGGTCGGAAGTGCGTTTGGTTTCCCCTTTGGTTGGAGAGAATTGTGTTTGGCCAGGTTCGTCGTCTTGCATTGTGTGTTCGGATTGGTTGGCCTTCGTGTGCCATGAAGTCCGTGCGAGACGTGCTCCTTATCTTGGCCAGGTGGTTGCCTGCGAGAGCTGTGCCCAATTCTCTTGTTGTGTGAGGGTGCTAGCGCTTTTCCAAAAGGACGAGTGCCGGTCGGGCGGTGTTTCCGAGAATTTGTGGCTGTGCGCATGGATCAGAGTGCGCAGCGGAAGCCTGGTGGGCATGTAACCCACATGTCTCAGGATCGTAGCGTTGGTTGCTACGGGCGGATTTCCTGAGGTTGTGTTGAGCATCGGGGGATTGGTTCCTCGGTGTGAGACGTGTTGTTGCCGTGCCATTGCTCGAGGTATCGTGATTCTTGGCACTGGCAGGATGGAGTATTGGGGAATGTGCTGGCTAGTGCGCCGCATGAGTACCCTGTTCCTATGATGAAAGCCGTGTCAGGCGTCAGTGTTGAGCCTGGATGGGGTTGTTGAGGATGTCGCCTGACGGAGGTCGAGGACGTGATGGTCAGAGTTGGTGGCTTGGTGCCCGACTTGTGTTGCCAGTCGTGTCCTCGGATGAGATCATGTTTTGGGAAGTGATCTCTGGCAGATTATGGGTTCCTATTGGTTGCTGCGAGTGACTGGTAAGGTTTGTCTAGTAGTCGACCACGGTAAGATGTGTATTGCTTGGGGACCCGTGTGGATTGGTCGTGGCGTTGGCGACCAGGTTGCAGTGAGATTGGCGTCGGATTGGTGGTCCTTGATGGGATGTGGGTGTCGCATGGTTACTCCTGGTATGGTGACCAGCATGGGTTGGTTCCCTGGCCTGTAAGTCTAAGTCAAGTGACGTGCTGACTGAAGACGCTAGGATCTTGTCATTTGGTTTCATCGTACCCCCCGAGAGGGTTGAGTTGGCGCGATGATCAAGATCGGATGCAGTGTCCGAGATGAGTGCAGCTTGTGATGTGGTAATTGTCTGTGTGTGAGTCAGCAGATGACCTGCTGTGAGGCTAGATCGTGCCCGTTGGGCAAGTGGAGGTTTCCCGTTAACGTGTATCTGGCGACCAATGGATGGTCTTTTCACAGACAGAAGATGCTGTTGGTTGTGCATCGTGAGCGGTGAGAGCCGTGTATCGGTGAGCTGTTGTGCCCCTATGGTCACTTGAGTTCATATGGTCACTTGGGTCATTCGACATCATTCTATGGTCATATGAGTTCTAATGTATTCTTGGTTTTGATAATTGCTAAACACTATTAGTCATTGATGTTTTTCACCTTCATGTGATTGACATACGTGATGTTTTTGTTCATGACAGGCGCGCCAATGAATGGACAAGGAATCAAGTGGAAATGGTGAACGTGAACGCTGAATGTTGCGCCCTCGCACGCGGATCGACCTATGAACATGTTCAAAGCATATTCTATGTTGATTTCAATCCCAAAATACATGAAATTGATGAGGACATGAATATCTTGACTTATGAACATGTTTCATTGGTCTAACACTTCATTTTTGCAGGTATAGGTGTTTCCGGTCGACCTACACACCTTGGCCGGTCGACCAGATTTGCTAGAGCCTAAGAATTCCACGTTTTACAGGTTTCGATCGACCGTCCCTGCCTTTCCGGTCGACCAGTTCTTCCAGAAACGATACACTCCAGGAATTACAGATTTCGGTCGACCGCCCCTACTTTTCCGGTCGACCGGTTTTCCCAGAAACGACAAGTTGGAGATTTTACAGATTCCGGTCGACCGCCCCATGAATTCCGGTCGACCGCCAGCCTCGAGCCATCAATTGTTGACTTTGTTTCCAACTTCGAAAAGGGCCATTCAACATTGATTTGTTTAATCCTATAGACACCTAATCCCCCACAAATTGTGGATCTGGTCTAGGGGGTGTCCATAGACCATTCAAGGTCTATAAAACTCTTGTAAGAGGGTTAGAAACCCTAATGCTTCAAGGGGCTTCTTGTGAGATCTAGGGTGGTTGCAAGGGAGGTTGCAAGAGAGCTTGGAGACGAGCTACTGTTCACGTGAATAGTAGTTCGTGAAGGTGTTCTTCATCCAATCAAAGGGGAATCAAGCTCAAATCAAAGCCAGCAAACCTCAAGGAAGATCACATCAAAGCAAGGCTATCAAAGTGATCCAAGGAAGCTGGTTTGATTCAAGTTCTTCAAAGGAAATCATCTTCATCCATTGAAGTTCTTTCCACCTCATTCAAGGTGATATTTCAAGCATTCAAACTCCTAGAAGCTAAAGAAGCAATCAAGGTTCAAGGTAGCTTCATCATCTCCTTCATTCATTCAAAGAAATTCAAAGAGAAGATCAAGAGAGAAGAATTGAAGGAAGAGGTACTGTTCACGTGAACAGTACTCCGTGAAGAACATTCATCTAATCAAGGGTGAATCAAGAAGATTGAGTTGAAGCCAAGAGGAGCCTTGCTGCTGATCAACATTTCATACAAGGGCCAATTCATTTTCACTCATAACTCAATCTCTTGTCTTAGCTCATTCACATTTGTTTTATTTTCATTATTGTTTAAACATTGAAAGTGTGATTCATCCCTACCGGTGGTTAGTAGGAAGACAATTTGAGGCTGTTCCAATTTACGGTTGACATCCCTACCAGGTGGTGAGTAGGAAGGCAATCGGTGGTTTCCGATTTGCGGTTTGGTGCACTGCACAAGTGAAGCCTCACCGGATTTGGTGAGGGGTGGACGTAGGACTGGAGATTCAGTCCGAACCACCTTAAAATCTCGTGTGTTGTAGTTTGCTTATGCGATTGCTTTGTGTTAGATGCATGCTTAGGTTCAATATCTATATTGAATAATCATCTTGTTAAGCAAATCACTGTGTTCTTCGTTTAGCTAGTTATATTCCGCTGCTATTATCATTATCTAGCTATATAAAGGGTTGCATTGCGAAAAGAGGGGCAGATCTATTCACCCCTCCCCTCTAGATCCGCTGTCCACTACACAACATGAGCCCTTGGTGGTCATTTCTGTGATGTGCCTTTCCGGACGAGATCTGGGCTCTGTCGAAGTTTATCTTCTAGGCTCTGGCAGAGTTGGCACAGTGGTATGTCTGGCTTTCGGCTTGCCAGGTGTAAGGCGATCCTTGGCGTTGAGCCGATGAGCTGGTAAAGGCCCTGTATTGGTTGTTCCCTTGAGAAGGGTGTGCGACCTGTCAGCTGGTTGTGAAGTTGATGTGTGTTTTGTCTGCTGACCATTGGATGGATCGGTAGCTGTTTCTCGTGACGAGAACTGTGTCTCCTCGGTGGGCGAGATGGTGGCAGCGGTGCCATGATTGGTTCTCGCGTGTCTGAGGTGGTGCCGGACGGTGTCCTTTGGTGCGCCTGCTCTAGTGGCCGGTGTGTGCGGCATGCGAAGCGGGGTGTTGTTCGTGATTGTAGTCTGGCTGTGTCCCTCAGGATCGGTGTTTTCGTGAGAATCGAGGTTTTCTGCGCTGGGGAGTTGACAGCGTTGTCAGTTGGTTAAGGTGTTCTTCCCCTGTGACTTGGTGCTAGTCCCGAATTTTGAGGACGTAATTTCTTTAAGGGCGGGGGGGGGGGGGGGGGGGGGCTGTAATGCCCCAGATTTTTTTCGGATATTTTTCAGATTATTTTAGTGGGTCTCGGAGTGTATTTTATATTTTACACGTGTTTTTTTCTAATGCGCCTTCGGAACTCTATGCAGGGCAAACCGTGGCGTTCTCCGACTCTGGGACTATACCACTACGTTGTGTTCCTCCTGTGGATCACGGAGGTAGTTTTTTCATAATTTTCTGAATTTCTACAATTTTCAGGTTTTTCAATATATATTAACCATTTTCTCTCTCTCCCCCTATCATTCTCTCTTTCTCACTCTCTATCATCTCTTTCTCTCCCCCTCTCCCCGAGCGGCCGACGGTGGCGGAGGAGGGCGAGGCGGTGATGGCGGGAGGCGAGGAACGAGGAACGGGTCAGGGATCGAGGGCCGGTGGTGAGTGGAAGCTCGGCCGCGGGATCGTGGAATGGCGAGGGTTTCGCGGCGTTTTCTTCGTAGATCGGCATCCACGGCGCGTCGTTTCTTCGGTGGAGGTAGGGAGATGGACCCCCAGCTCGTGCATTCCCTTTCTCGCGAGTTTTGTAGGCCGTGGTGAGCCGAGCGGGCGTATTTGCAGATTTTTAGGAAAAATTCATGTTTTAGCGCTTGTGGGCCGATCTACCATTTCATTGTGTTTTGGGCCGATCCGAGGCCATAGATGCATGCTAGGGGCTATTTGGGGGGCTTCCCCCTTGTTTTCCCCCTCTCCCGTGGAGGTATGGGGGCGTGGTGAAGTTTTTTGGTCGTTTCCTACCATTCTGCCGCCGGGACGGTGTGACGGTCGTTCCAGTGACCGCCACAGCATGTGACGCCCTAGGGTGGGTGCGTCACAGCCAACTGTTTTGCCAACTGGGTGGTCCGTGGGCCTGACGGTCCCACGATAGACCGCCAGGGCGTGTGACGCGCCTAGGTTGGACCGTCAGAGTGACGATCCGACCGTTGGCAGTCGACCGATGTGGTTTTGACCGTTGGGGATCAAGGCCTCTGATGCACCCAAGGTGGAGCGTCAGAACCTTGTGATGCCCCTGTGAGGGAGCGTTAGAGAGGACGCATCCCCACCTTCTAACACACCTGGATTGGAGCGTTAGAGTCTGTGATGCCCCGAGGGGTGTGTGTCACAGTCAGTTTTGTCCCATCTTCTGACACACCAGCGTTGGTCTGTCAGAGACCGTGACGCCTCGGGCGGTGTGCGTCACGGTTGGTTTCTGCTCGTCTTCTGACGCACCAGGCTAGGCGCGTCAGAGATTATGACGCACCAGGACTAGCACGTTACAACCGGTTTAGCACCGAGTGTCTGACGCTCCTGAGTTGGACCGTCAGGGTGCTGTGACGGCCTATTCTTGGACCGTTACAGTTGTGACGGCCCAAGGTTAGACCGCCAGGCACTGTGTTGCGCCGAGGTGAGTTTTCATGTTCTCCGCGTTTGTTCCGCGATGTGTGGATCCCTGGTCGACCCGGTTGTGACCTAGTGGTCGACTTGCGGTCTCGTGAATGCCCCTGGCACCCATGGGATTCTGTGTCCGTGTTTTGAGGGTGTCGGGATGACCGTGTTTCCTCGATTAGCATGCCCATAGGTGTGGTGGGTCCGGGTGACCCCACGTGTTCCAGGCTTTCGTGTTACGCTTGATCGAGTCACCGTGTATCGGTGCGTGTGGGGTGGGGTCTCCCCCGCATGTCGTGAGTTTTCCTGGAAGATGATTCCCGTGTGGACCGTGTTTGTGGCATTGGACCGCGAGTCCAGTTATCGGCGTAGCGGCTTGTGCGCTGCCCAGGGAATCGTGCTTCTATGCTTTCCGCGCGGGCCATCCGTGTGGCCTTGGACTGCGAGTCCAGTTACCCTGCCTGGGGCTGGAGGGTTCCCACTTTTCCCTGAGAGTTGGGTTTGGTTTGGCGGCCTGTGAGCTGCCTTGGGAACCGTGCTTCTACGTTTCTGCGTGACCGGGTGTGTGGCCCGTGGACTGTGAGTCCCGTTTCTTCTCCGACCGTGGTCGCCGTGCGACGGTGCTGGTACATGGGACGGTCCCCGTACTTCATCGGGTTCGGATGTTATTTTCTGTTGACTTGAGAGTCTACTCCTTCAGTGACCCTCCACTAGTCGTAGCCTTCCTGCACGCGTGTGGACCCACCAGGGAGTGGTGGAGAGGCTACCCTGAGGATGATTTTTAGACTGGTTTCCGTCGGGCCCCTCGTCGATAGCCAGAGTCCGGCTCCAGGGGAAGACCAGTTAGAGGCCAGACCTAGGACGCATGGTCTATGTGTGCACACGTGGTTGGGGGCGGTTGGACCCACGCTGACGGACGTGACCCCAGGTAGTCACTTGCTTTGCGGTTACTTGTACGGTGTCCGTGCCTCTAGTAGGCGCTACCACGTCAGGCAGGTCACCTGCGGTGCGGTGTAAGATGTCAGGGGACGCTACCGACTGTGCTTCTAGTAGAAGGTACTTCTGTCGAGTCGGGAGTGACAGACTGTCAGCCGTGTGACTTCGACCTTCGGGTTTTGTCGCATTGACCGTTGAGTTCTGGTTGTTTCGCCTTGACGTGTGAGTCAATTTTCGTGCCGTGAGTCTTGTGCTAGTCGCTTTACCGAGGTTGCGTCTTGTTGGTGCGGTGTCCGCGACCGGGTGGTCGGGGTTGAACCTTAGATAGCGTGTCCAGCTTGGTCTTGTTCTGGGAGACAAGCCTCTACGGTGGGGTTGCCGTGGGTTTTTACTTCGCTAAGTGGTGCTAGTGTCGTCCGGTTCCCGACTGTGAGACCGGGACTTCTCTTTCTGCTTGACTGGTACAGTAGGAGTAGCTGATGTGCCGAGTTTCGACCGGCCACCGGGTTTACTGTTCCTGCTGTTACTGTTGCTCTTGTAGTTATAGCTTTCCATGCCGCCGTTGTTCTCGGTTGGGGTTCCACGGGATCCCTACTGGGCCAGTGACAGGAGGCTCACCCCTGCTTTTCAGGTGCGGCAGTTCTTCCTCGTGGTTCGAGGATGCTGTTCAGAGGTTCTCAGTTGCCAGCTCGCCGGGCCGAGTGTTCACTTGGCTTGTGGTACGTTTTTACTGCTTTAGACTGTACTTTCTGTTGGACTGGACTCTACTGTTGTAGTAGTTGTTTATTTATTTCTGTTAATTATTGAATTATCCTGCTTTATTTCCTATTTCTTTGTGCCTCCACACTCCTTTTAGCCCTTCCGAGCCCTCCCTACTCGTAGGCGGTGGTTCGAGTCTCGGATTATCAGGTCTCTCCCGGTAATCGGATTCTCGGGTCGTTACACCCCCACTCTTAGATTTTGCTTGGAAGTAATCTTGTGCACGGCGTTACTCATGCAACGAGGGGCTAAGACACTCCTCTCTATTTTTATGAAGGGTTAATGCACACCGTGTCGAGGGGCTAGGGCACTCATCTTTTCGCACCTGGGGCTAACACACTTCTCTCTGATTTTTCGAGGGGCTAATGCACACTCCTCGTCGAGGGGATAAGGCGCTCCCCTTTTTACACATAGGGGCTAACACACTCCTCTCTAATTTTTTGAGGGGCTAATGCACTCCTCATCAAGTGCTAACGCTCTTCTCTTTTTGCACTGAGGGGTTAACACACTCGTCTCTAATTTTCTAAGGGGTTAATGAACTCTCTCTAATTTTCTGAGGGGCTAATGCACTCCTCGTCGCTATTCTTTGGGAGGCTTGATTGCTTTCCCATAAATGGACTTCTAGGTGGGTGGAAGATGCATCTCCCTTCGTATGCTCATCTCACTTTCCCTTTGATCTAAGTTGGTGTGGTGAGTCATGGCTTCTTGGTCATTTCCCACAAATGGCACTAAGCTATAGAGGTCATGATCTCGCAGTTGTCCCTGAACATCTGATGGTCCGGATATTTGTGATGATGGGAATCGATCCTTGCTCAGCCACCTCACCAGTTGCCAACTTTGGGGGAGAGAATAGGTAGAATGTGAGAGAGCTTTTCGGTAAAAATAATTTTTTTGGTTAAGGTGCCTTGCATAGCCCAATTTTTCATTACCAAAGGCGAGTTACACAGTCTGGTCAAGCAAGGGTACAGAGCATGAGAAAAGAAAGAAATGTGTTGTGCCCCAGGTGCTTTTGATAATGACCAAACTTTATATGTATCAATGGAGCATGTATTGAATGTCTGAATGGTTCCTAAACTTGTTGACATTTGATTCCTCTAATGGTATAAATGCTTGATTCATATATGTATGAAACTCTTATTCTAAACGAGGAATGAATGAGCTTTAACTTCATATTTTGGCTCATTGAGTGAGTTACTGTTTAATCTTTCTCCAAGTGTTTATCAAGTCCAAAAAGAGTCCAAAAATGTCAAGGACATCAATCTAAGGTATGCTGGACTTAATGGATAAAACATACACTAATTTGAGTTCAATTTTATATTTTTCAAGATAATCGGTCGACCTGAGCAAAGGGCCGGTCGACCTGAACTGGCCAGAAGCAACAAACATGTTGAATTCAAGTAGCAGGGTCTGGTCGGTCGATCGACGGAGCTGGTCCAATCGACCAAATTTCCCAGTACCCAACACATCCGATCTCTACAAAGATCAGTCGACCGACGCCTGAAAAATGGTCGACCGATGGGGCTGTCGACTGAACTATGAGTGTTTTTTTATAACCTTAATCTTTTTGCTGTTGAAATAGTTTGGGAAGAGGTAAATCCTTTCGAAGGTCATAAAAGGATGATAGCCATTAATTGATCCTCGTTCTTATAATTGTTGTGATTTTTAATGAACAAAGATGGAAATATAACCATTTTATCTAGATCGTTTGGCGTCATAATCAAATAATATTTTATCTACGATGTTAAACAAGGAGTATCCTTAATTGAACAAAAAGTGACTAAAAGAAATTCCTTGCAAAGAGAAATACATACTCTACGATGGTCCATTATAATTGTCATATATATATATACATATGTATATATATGTATATATATATATGTATGTACATATATATATATGTGTATATATATATATATATATGTACATATATATATATATATATATATATATATATATATATATATATATATATATAGATCCCATGGTGCCGGCACCATGGGAACTTCCCATGGTGCCGGCATCTCCACCCTTCATCTCCCTCGTGAAGGGTGCATGGGGTGGGCCCTATGATAGATGAAAGGCGGAGATGCCGACACCATGGGAAGTTCCCATGGTGTCGACACCATGGGATCATCTCCATATATATATATATATATAGCACTTGTAATCACCTTTTCTTACGTGGTGGTAAAAGTTTCAAGGTGTATTTCTTTAATAGAACAGGGAATTCTTGGATATCCCCACCCCCACGTACCCTCACGCCCAAATCTACGTAAATCAGGTCCAACCTAAGTGCCCTTTTTATATTTTAGTTTATAAACACCAACACCTGAACTAAGTATGGCATCTAGATTATCCCTACCTTTAACGAATTTAGTAAGAGTGCTTCTAAACTTTGTAAAGAAGAGATTTTGTCCAGAATATTAGAGATTTCAAAGTTTGCAGCTTCAAATTTAGTGTTCAAGATGACATTCTTTTTTTCCAAATTTTTATTTTTAAGTTGCACATTTTTTATTTGTTTCTTGATTGTTGAGTCATCATGATCATCAAGCAAGTCTTTCTTCAAAACTTTATTTTCAGATTTCAATTTTTTATACCTTGAGTATAGTTATTGAAGGCATATTGGAGTTTGTCAAAAAAAAATGACAAGTTTCAGAATTTACCTCTTCTTCGTCATTTTGGGCCATAAAGTAAAGATTTGACATAGCATCACTCTGCTCATCACTAGAGGATGAGGAGTCTTCATCATTCCAGACAACAACTATGACCCTTTTCACCTTCCCACGTTCTTTTTCCTTTTTGTATTTTTGTTCAACTCTTGACACTCACTTTTCATGTGGCCCGTCTTCTTACATCCATAGCAAATGATTTCAACTTCTTTAGATCTCCCCCCTTAGGAGATGTCCTCTTGTAATTCCTTAAGCTACGAACCTTGTTCTTGTGCATGAACTTCCTCACTTGTCTTGCGATCATGTTAATTTCATCTTCTTCTTTCTTATCACGGGCACTATCATCACTTGAGTAAGAGGAAGATGAGAATACCTTGAACATAATAGACTTCTTCTTCTTGGGTTCGTCATCCTATAATCCCAAGATATTAATTTTATATGTCATCAATGATCTTATAAGCACATTAAAGATAAAGTAGACAAATCTTCGACCTCTTAAACGACCATGACTTTAGAACTCCATGTGACAAGAAGTGAGCATAAGATTTTCCTTACTAGATCAACATTGTTGTACATTTTATCAAAGGATTTCAAACTATTCACAATATCACCAAACCTGGTAAATATTTCACTAATGATTTCATCTGAATTCATTTTGAACAATTCATACTTAAGCACATGGAGATTTATTTTCGTCTCCTTCACTTGAGAGGTCCCTTCATATGTAACTTATAATTTATCTCAAATTTCTTTAGCAGAGTTACAGATAGAAACCCGATTAAATATATTTACGTCAAGTATACATTGCGAAACATTTATAGCTTTAGCATTTAAGAAGAGCTTTTGAAAATCATCATCTTTCCACTCCTCTTCTTTTGCTTTAAGAATATGTGGTCCTTTCTCAACCACACTCCACACTTCATAATCCATTATTTACATGAAGATTCTCATGCGATTTTTCCAATAAATATAATTAGATCCATTGAGCAATGGAGGTCGGATAGAAGATTGACCCTCAATAAAGAGAAATGAAGTACCGGGATTAGACACCGATTGCAGGTACCGCAGACAGTTTATAGAGATTCTTGAATTACTTTGAAGTAGCAACTTAGGACCTACAATCAATAACTTCTAAACATGCATAATAATCAAGTTAGACCACAAAATAAATTAATTTTGTTATCATTAAAATAAAATTAAGAGAAACTCAACACGTTTTGACTGATGGGACTCGACTTTTCTGAGGTTCTGCCACTACCTCCACGCAGGATCTGAAATGTTTATCATGCCGCCCTAGGCAAATATCTTGGTGCCAGAGCTATAATGTCGAAAGTGGGAGTGGCAAGTCTTCTAGAGGGTCTGGCCGAAGTAGAGCTTTCTCTTGACTCGAGATCGAGTCAAATCTATTCGACGACTAGATATCTGGGCCAGGTTCTTCAGCGCCCGAGTTTGGGCTAAGACTCGTTAGAAAATAACTCATAAATATTAAGGCAATTATTTTCGTCAACAGAGGCATAGTCATTACTATGGTAGCTTATTAGTGGTAAGATGAAGTGACATGTACGAAGAAGAAAATATATGTGGTGGTGTGTAGTAGTTGGGGGTACGTTCATTATTTCTTTGATGTCTTTGTCATAATAGTAACTTCGCGTGTTAATTGTGTTATGAGCAGGGTTTTACATCTCAGGTCAGGACGGCCCGGCCCGCACAACCTGGCCCATCCCAGGCGGTGGGTGGGACGGTCGGATCGGGGGTCGTGGCCGAGACGTATTGGACTGCACGGTCCCATGCGTCCCGCCACGTACCAGATTGGTCCGCTGCGGGGAAGACCTGGTATGTGCGGGTCGGTCGGCTCGTGCCGGTCTGCCCATTTAATGGGCCGGTGAGGGGTGTAGGTTGCAACAGTGGAGGGCGGCCAGGGGCGGTGGCGAGCGGCGGAGAGCGGTAGCTTTGGGCGGTGGGGATCGATAATCGGAGGTAAGTGAGACGTATTTGAATTTTGTTTTTATATGGGGGAGGGTGGCCGGTCGGGGGCCGTGGGAGGGCGGTGGAGGACGGTGGAGGGCGGAGGAGGTGGGAGGCGGCAGCGGGAGGCCGGACGGGGACCAAGGGGCCTTGGGAAAGAGGGAGGAGGGAGGTTGGGGTGGGAGCGGGGCAGCGGGACGGGTGGGGGGGCAGCCACCGGTGCCCACCGCCCCCTCTGGCCTCCCACCCGTCAGATTTGGCCGGCCACCGGCCAGATCTGACTAGTGGGAGGCCAGAGGTGGCGGTGGGCGCCTGTGGGGGACGGTGGGGGTGCGGCAGGGGGGGTAGCCAGTGGGGTACGGGGCTGGGGCAAGGTTGGTGTCGGTGGCGCCGGTGGGGGACGGTGGGGTTGGGGCAGGGGGGGAAGCTGGTGGGGGAAGGGGCTGGGGGAGGTGGGGCAGAGTGGGAGCTGGGCGCCGGTGGGGGACGGTGGGGTGGGCCAGGGGGGGCAGCCAGAGGGGGACGGGGTTGGGGGTGGGGGAGGCTGTCCGGTGGGGGGGCGGCGGTGGAAGCGCAAGTGGGGACTGGTGGGAGGTGGGGGTGAGAGGGAGGTGGGGTTAAAAAAATTATAATATTTGAATTTGAAATTTAATTAAATTTAATTTTTTTAGTTGTAGATATTTTAGAATTAAAATTAATGTTTTAGATAAAATTTACCGATTGTAAATTTTATTTGATGGTTCTATATAAATTTTAATTTGTAACAAAAACTGTAGATTTAATTCAAATGTATTAAATAATTTTTTTAATTTTGCATGTTCTAGAATTAAATTTATTATTTTAATTAAAATTTTATTTGTAACAAAAATTTTGATTTAATTTAGACGTATTAATTAAATTTTTTAGTTGTAGATGTATAATAATTAAATTTAATATTTTAGATAAGTTTACATATGGTAAATTTGATTCAATGGTTATATGTAAAATTTAATTTAGACGTATTATTTAATTCTTTTAGTCGTAGATGTCCTAAATTTAAATTTAAATTTAGTGATAAATATTTTAGAATTAATTTTAATGTTTTATATAAATTAACATATAGTAAATTTTATTAGATGATTCTATATAAATTTTAATTTGTAACAAAAATTATAAATTTAATTTAGATGTATTAAATAATGCATTTAGTTTTACATGTTGTACAATTAAATTTATTATTTTTATTAAAATAATATTTGTAACAAAAATTTTGATTTAATTTAGATGTATTAATTAAATTTTTTAGTTGTAGACGTAGAATAATGAAATTTCATATTTTAGATAAAATTCACAGATGGTGAATTTAATTAGATGTAATATTTAATTTTTTTAGTTGTAGATGTTTTAAATTTAAATTTAATATTTTAGACAATTTTTTAATTTATAAATTATATTCTATGGTTCTATGTAAAAATTAATTTGTAAAAAAATAAAATATTTAAAATTTATATTAGTTCATTGTCATATTTTGTGATATTTATAATTTATATTTCTTAAATTTAGGAGCTACATTTAAGCACTCTATGGCTCTTAAAGAACGTCCAAATGACATTGGATTGTCATGGGGAGTTATGTTGGATGGCAACCATAGGTGTTGGCGTTGCAACTACTGCAAAACAAAACACAGGGGAGGAGGAGTGTCTCGGTTGACGAGACACTTGGCAGGAGGAGTCGGTGCGAGATACTCTGAGGTTGTTGGGTGTACCCATCTGTCTAGAGATGTGAAACTTGTAATGGCGAGGCATGTAGTACCCCAGAATTTATATATATAATTTTTGAATTATAAAATAGTTTTCTAAAAATTATAAAGGCCTAAATAAATTAATGAAGGATTATTAGATTAATAAGTCATTATAAGGCTCAATTAGGCTAATTAGTTAACCTAGCATATCTAATTATTATCCAAAAGGTTAATGGACTAAGCCCATTAAGTTTGACCCATATTCTAGAAGGGTAATTGGCTTATTCACGTATTTTAAGGATAAATACGAATTATATAAGATAATTATGTGGATAAACGAATAAAAGAGTTTTATCAAATTGAAACTCTATATACGTTACATGTAACGGTCTATCGGGCGACCGCCACAGCCCTGTAACGCACCTAGACACGACCGTTACATCCTGCAGATTCCGTAAGGTGAGGAAATTGTAAAAAGATTGGAACTTTGAAATCCTATCTACAAGAGATCGACTTAGGGAAGCTTATAACATTACTAAGGACTCTTAGGGATTAGGTTCTGGCAAATTAAGGACTCTAGAATAGATCTAATCTTCAAATCCTAATCAAAACCCTATAAATAGACCTAGTTCTGAACTGAGCGACCCTTACTTTTGCCTCGTGAAGAATCAAGGTAAGGAGTCATAAATTCAGGTAAGTTCTTTAGAAGCTTTTGTTTAGTATACTTTAGACTAATGGTTCTCCAAATTTCGTGCTAGGAGATCAAGCAACCAAGGAGAAAGAAGCTTCCAAAGTTACTGATTCAACCTTAGCAATCCAGAAATCTGAACGCATGTCCCCTGAAGATCCAGAGATTATGACGACTAAACGAGATAATTAGAGTACGATCGTTTAGAACTTTTTGTTCCCAATAGTTTCATCTTCTTACCCTCAAAATTTCACATCCTTAGGTCAAGAGGCTGAGGAAATAGAGCATATTGAAGTTGCTGATTGATTACAAGAAGTACAAGGAACTAAGGGTAACACCTAGCATCAAATTCGAAGTTTTAAGGTTCTAGAAGAGGTAGGTTATCTCATGATTGGCAAAAAAAATAACTTGTTAGGAATAAAAGCCCTCTGATTGTGCTTGATTTCATGCATTTTAGACTAAGAATTTCATGATTTTTTAGTTCTATACATTCATGCATTTCTTAGCCCTAAATGGAAATTTAAAAGATATTATCCCGTCTATTCACTAAACATATGCATATAGTTGGCCTATACTTCATTTTCATGACTAGGACAGTGGTAGTATGTTGATTTTCAGGCATGTTATGTTTTCATAAATCTTTACTTAGTTTACTGCCAGCGGATTCTCTGACGCACCAACGTAAGACCGTCACATGAATGTAACGGCCTTACGATAGACCGTCACATCATGTTATGCTTTTATTTGTTCTATTGTCTCTGACGCACCCTAGCAGGAGCGTTACACCACTGTAACGGCCCCTCAATAAACTGTCACACACTGTAACGCACCTATCCTAGACCGTCAGACATCTGTGTTCTGTCAGCCCAAGGCAGAATAATAACTAGTTAAGTTTACTTATAAATAAGCTTAGATAGCTAAGTTTGGACCTATTATCATGACTTTGAATTTAGTTTCTGATTCATAATCAAATTGCATGATTAATGTGTCTTAGGTTATTTTAAGTTATGTCAATTTCATTGGCTAAAATTTTATAGTTTTGTATTCTAAATCATGATTTTCCAAAGTTGTATTGACGGAGTTTTATCTTGGTTTCATAATGTTACACATTCTTTCCTATCTATAGAGCCATTTCTTTAAGTATATGGCACATATTCCGGTATGTTGTCCATTAGTTCACTTTGCACTATAGGAACACTATTCTTGGACATGAGGACCTCTCTATTGGATATTCCTTCCAATGGACTAGGAAATCTTGTTTTAAGGCTTCCGTAATTCTCCGCGAGCTTGGGATTCCCACTAGGATGCCAAGTTGGTTGTACCATTCAAGCCCATTGATTAGATTACACTATCGATGGTTTTGGTTATCAGTAATGTAACGGCTCTATGTTAGACCGTCAGGCACAAGTAACGGCCCAATATACGACCGTCACATTCCACTGAGTCCGATTTCTTGGTTCTGGATTCAGACTAATGTAACGGCCCAATACTGGAGCGTCACATCATGTAACGGCCCAGTACACGACCGTCACACTACTTGAGTATTTTAACCCAAGGTGGACCAAGGGTTGATATTCCAATATTTCTAGATGGACTATTAATGATCTAGAACTTATCATATTGATCAAGAAACCTAATATAATGAATGGAAGATAAAGAACGTATCGTTATGCTGCCGATTTATTTCCATAAGCATAACCTTGCTTAAGTCATTCTTGATTTTTCATGATTCTTATTGAAGCATTCATTCATTGAATTATTGTTATCATGAGCTTATTTGAACTCATTATATTCTGGTCATACTTTATTGTTGCATGCGTGGAAAAAGTTTGATTTATACTTGAAGATGAGATCGAGCACTGATTGTGTTCAAGGGCTCTATGCTAATCTCCTCGGCTGATTGTCGGAAACATACTATTTTATAAACCATGTGGTATGATGCTACTGGCGTCGCATTGCGCTGTGAGTACTTTCTCTATAAATAAGTGAAAATCTACGGCACGACATGACATTCTTGTACATGACTTTCTTGCTTGATATTCCACAGAAATTCATGAAGTACTTGCTCATAAGTAAAAGATACTGGAGTGATGATTATGTGGCTTGCTAGTACATTCTCGATACATTCTTGTTCATGAAAGGCCAATATCATGTTCTTGTTACATTCTTACTAGTTCGTATTTGTTCTCATTCTAACTTACAAGATCATCTGATTACTTTGATTTAATCGCATGATTGATCGCATTCGCATGATTTTTACCTTATTCTTTAGAGCTAAATTGTTAATTACTTTAATAGTGCCTTCATGTTGATGCGAAGATACCTACTGGACAAGTGTACTCATTACCTATTTCCAATCTTTTCACGAGATGAAAGTGATTCAAATTCAGATTCGGGTTATACAAGTAGCGGGTCCGAGAGCGAATGAAAGTATTGTCAAGATGAGAGTGAAGACTTAGGAAAGTCTATATTGTTTAGATTGAGTCTATGTAATTTTCCTATTTCTTGAGTCTAGTACATAATGGAAGTTGAATTAGTGATTGAAATTGAGGGTTCAATTTGATTATTAATGAAATAAAGTTGAAGTTTGAATATATATTGTGCAATTGCATCTTTATGTGTGATTGTCTTGCGCTCTGATCGTTCTTGCTTGCAAGAGGCTTACCATGCTGGCTGTTCGCGCTCCTCGAGTTAGTTTTCCGCTGTAATAAAGGCTCGGGACGTAACAGTTAAGTTGGTATCAGAGCCTAAGTCTCAGGACTTAGGAAGAATGATCATGTCATAGGATAAGTCCAAGGTTTAAGGACCCCTACCTATGAACTAAGGAAGAAATTCCATACCCATGTGAGAATTGGGTAGAGTCTGGGATAAGATAATTAATTAGCCTTAAGATGGATTTTTCATTCCAATTTCATAAGAAATAACAAGTTGTTATTTTTCTCTCAGGTGCCTCATTTTACAAATGGCTCATCGTGTAGATTGGGATGGTATACAACAAACAGTAGCCAGCCTTACTCAGGCATTGCAAATCATAGCGCAAGGTGGCGCAGGGGCAAGGGCTGGTGACCTACATCGTAATTTATGGAGTTTAAATCCTCCGCGATTCTATGGTTCGTCTAATCCCGACGAGGTAGAAAACGGGATAGATGAAATGAATCGTATATTTGATGTCATCCAATGCACCGATCAGGAGAAGGTGCGTCTCGCAACCTTTCAACTCAACAAAGATGCTCACACATGGTGGAGGTCGGTTCCGGCACCTCCGGCCAATGCACCTCATACATGGGATGATTTTCTTACCCTGTTCCGTGCCAAGTACTTTTCTGAGCACGTAAAGGAATGAAAGACTATGGAGTTCGTCGCTTTTCGGCAAGGAATGATGACGGTTGCCGAATATGAACTGCAACTCTCAAGGCTTGCACCTTACGCGCCGCATCTTATCAGTACCGATCTACTCAAGGCAAATTGGTTTATGGACGGGTTACGACTCGATTTCATTCAGCAGCTCGGGACCCAAAACATCCGTACTTATGCGGAGATGGTTCAGCGGGCATACCTATGTGAAAGGACCTTAGATAAGGTCGAAAAATTGAAAGGGAAAGGAGAAGAATCAGGTGCTACAGGCCACCTTCACTCACATCTTTAGGGAGGCCAATCAGGTCGCGGATTCTCTTGCTGGTTTTGGTTGTTTTCTGTCTGTTTCTCCTATTGTGTATGTTGCTGGGGCTGTCCTCCCCACTTGTGTAAAGGGCCCCTATCGTCTTGATAAGATAGGGTGCCCTACTATCAGGCCCTGATCTCTTGTATTCTCTTCTCCCTTCCCTTCTGTACCTTCCATTACTCATACTTAGAAAATTGCATGTTAGTGGTTGGTGGTGGAGCGAACAACTTATTCCCTCACTGAGGGGGTGAGCGCTCTTCTACGCCCACTTTCAGGTATTGCTTTAGTTTTTTAAAAAAAGGAGAAGAATCAAGCCGACGCTCAGATCGGCGTTATAAGAAAGAGAAATTCAGCATCACGGAGCCTTACAAAAGCCGTGATAGTAAGAAGAGATCCAGGAATGGGAATGATGGAAGTTCCCATAAGTAAAAGAAAGTCAAGGAGGAGAAGGAGCAGGTTGCCACGGCTTGCACATTTTGTGAAAAATTCGGCCATTCGGCTGAGGAGTGTTGGAAGCGTCTCAGCGCTTGTTTACGTTGTGGAAGCAGGGAGCATCGCATGCCGGAATGCCCCCTTATGAAGGACCAATCATCTGATGGAGGATGCAGGAGGCAGGCTCGCCTCAATGCTTTCTAGAAGGAGAGGAAGCGCCCAGGGATGATGGGCTTATGGAAGGTACTCTTCAAATTTGTTCTCATCCTGCATTTGTGCTATTTGATACTGGTGCCTCTCATTCTTTTATCTTCGCTACTTTTGCAAAAACATTACCAATCGCATCAGTTCCCTTACCTTTTGATCTTGCTATTTCCACACCCTTAGGTTCTGGAACAAAGCTTACCAACTATTATCCTGATAGCAAAGTGATGGTAGAAGGTCATGATCTCCCCGCAAACCTAGTATGCCTTGACATGAAAGGTTATGATGCCATTTTAAGGGTAGACTGGCTTGTACATCATGATGCTTATACCAATTACCAAAATAGGATTATATCCTTTCGAAAGCCCGGTCTTCCAAGATTCTCTTTTCTTGGCATCAAGTACAAGAAGCATCCTACTATCATATCTTCTCTTCACGCTTACAAACTTATCTCGCAAGGATGTGAAGCTTTTCTTGCTTCCGTAATTATCACCGAATCTAAGGAGATTATCTTAGCAGACATTCCTATTGTAAATGAGTTCCCCGATGTGTTTCCGCCCGAATTACCCAGTTTACCGCCCGAGAGGGAAGTGAACTTCACTATTGAACTCATTCCAAGAGCAGCACATGTTTCTATAGCCCCTTACAGGATGTCCCCCACAGAACTCAAGGAATTGAAGAAGCAGTTGCAGGAACTTCTGGACAAGGGTTTCATCAGACCTAGCACATCCCCTTGGGGTGCGTCGGTTCTATTTGTCAAGAAGAAGGATGGTTCTCTCAGGCTATGCATCGATTACCGGCGACTGAATCAACTCACAATTAAAAATAAATATCCGTTGCCGCGTATTGATGAGCTCTTCGATCAGCTTTCGGGAGCAGAATATTTCTCTAAGATAGACCTCAGATCAGGTTATCATCAGCTTAGAATTAAAGAAGAGGACATTTATAAAACGGCCTTTTGAAGTCGTTATGACCACTATGAATTCATAGTGATGCCGTTTGGGTTAACTAATGCCCCAGCAGCATTCATGCAACTTATGAATAATGTCTTCCAGCCATATCTGGACCAGTTCATCGTCGTCTTCATTGATGACATCTTGATATATTCCAAGATGAAAGAGGAACATGAACAACATTTGAAAATAGCTTTACAAACACTTAGAGAACACAAGCTTTATGCCAAACTCAATAAGTGTGAATTCTGGCTCGAGGAAGTCTCATTCCTAGGCCACATTATTTCAAAAGAAGGTATTCCTATGGATCCTTCTAAGGTAGAAGCTATCAAGAATTGGAGTCGGCCAACGACTGTATCAGAAGTAAGAAGCTTTCTGGGTCTAGCTGGTTATTATAGAAGATTCATTAAAGACTTCTCAAAAATTACGGTTCCTTTAACTAGACTCACAAGAAAAGAAAATCCTTTTGTCTGGTCAGAGGAATGTGAGAAGAGTTTCCAAACTCTTAAGAATCATCTTACAACAGCTCCTATTTTATCACTACCAATGGAGGGTGGTGGATTTGAAGTGTATACGGATGCGTCTGGCATTGGCTTAGGATGCGTTCTCATGCAGAATGGAAAAGTAATCTGTTATTCTTCAAGACAATTGAAACGTCACGAGGAAAACTATCCCGTACATGATCTGGAATTAGCAGCGGTTATTTTCTTCTTGAAAATTTGGCGTCATTATCTTTATGGAGAAAAGTTCACGGTCTACTCGGACCATAAAAACTTGAAATATTTATTCTCTCCAAAGGAGCTTAACATGAGGCAGAGGAGGTAGTTAGAATATCTCAAAGACTTTGATTTTGCTATTCAATATCATCCTGGCAAGGCTAATACTGTAGCAGATGCACTCAGCAGAAAATCAATGGGTATGCTATCAAGTCTTATGATAAGTGTAACTAACCTTGTTCCTCAATTTGTCCAGTTGAACTTAGATATTGACATAAAGGAAGAAGATTGTTTCATAGCTAATATCCGAGCTTTACCTACATTGATTGAAGATCTGGTCAAGCTGCAAAATGATGATCCTATATTACTGGAAATTAAAGCCAATATGGAACAAAGGCCAGACTTTTCTATTTCCAATGACGAAAGATTGTTATTTAAGAGCCGAATATGTGTACCAGATCATGAGGCTACGAAGAAACTAATCCTAGATGAAGCGCATAATTCCAAATACACAATTCATCCAGGAGGAACAAAGATGTATCAAGATCTCAAAAGAAATTTCTGGTGGCCCAATATGAAGAAATAAATAGCTGATTTCGTATCTCGCTGTCTCACCTGCCAACAAGTAAAGGCAGAGTATTTTAGACTCGCAGGTAAATTACACCCCTTGAGTATTCCCGAATGAAAATGAGAGAGTATAGGGATGGACTTTATTATTGATTTATCCCAGACCAGAGATGGACACGATGGAATATGGGTAATCATAGACCGATTGACTACATCCGCACACTTCATACCAATAAAGAGTCGATAGTCTGTGGATATTCTAGCAGCATTATACATAAAGAAGATTGTCAAACTACATGGTGTCCCCGTCACTATTATATCCGATAGAGATCCTCGATTCACATCACAATTCTGAAAGGGTCTACAACATTCACTAGGGACTAGATTGAATTTCAGCACAGCTTTTCATCTACAAACAAATGGTCAAACGGAAAGAACAAATCAGGTAGTAGAAGATATGCTCAGGGCTTGTGCTATCGACTTTGAAGGTAGTTGACAAGATCACTTACCTCTAGTAGAGTTTGCATATAACAATAGCTATCAGGCTAGCATACGAATGACACCTTTTGAAGCTTTATATGGAAAAAGCTGTCGATCACCAATATGCTGGAATGAAATAGGGGAAAAGCAATTTCTAGGCCCCGACCTTATAAGGGATTCTACCGAGAAGATCAAGCTCATTCAAGAAAGAATGAAGATGGCACAAGATATGTAAAAGTCTTATGCTGACAATCGAAGACGTGACTTGGAGTTTCAAGTAGGAGATCATGTATATTTAAAGGTTTATCCAGGTCGTGGTATTCGAAGATTTGGCATTAAAAGAAAGTTAACTCCAAGATTCATAGGCCCGTTTAAAATTCTTGAACGGATTGGTGAAGTGGCTTACAAACTGGCTTTACCCCCACAATTAGCAGAGTTCATGACGTATTTCATGTCTCTATGCTGAAGAAGTATGTATATGATCCCGACCATATTATTACTTATGACAATTTGAAAATTCAGAAGGACATGACATACGAATAAACGCCAATAAATATTCTGGAATGGGAAGTGCGTCAACTAAGAAATAAAGTTATTCCTATGGTCAAGATTCAATGGAAGAAAACATGGCCATATGAAGCAACTTGGGAAACCGAAGCAGCCATGCGGAAAAAATTTACAGAATTATTTAACTGTAAGTACACTCTCCGAAATCCATATATTGAATTTGAGGACCAAATTCTTCTAAGTGGGGGAGGGTGTAGTACCCCAGAATATATATATATAATTTTTGAATTATAAAATAGTTTTCTAGAAATTATAAAGGCCTAAATAAATTAATGAATGATTATTAGATTAATAAGTCATTATAAGGCTCAATTAGGCTAATTAGTTAACCTAGCCTATCTAATTATTATCCAAAAGGTTAATGGACTAAGCCCATTAAGTTTGGCCCATATTCTAGAAGGGTAATTGGCTTATTCACGTATTTTAAGGATAAATACTAATTATATAAGATAATTATATGGATAAATGAATAAAAGAGTTTTATCAAATTGAAACTCTATATACGTTACATGTAACGGTCTATCGGGTGACCGCCACAGCCCTGTAACGCACCTAGACACGACCGTTACATCCTGCAGATTCCGTAAGGTGAGGAAATTATAAAAAGATTGGAACTTTGAAATCTTATCTACAAGAGATCGACTTAGGGAAGCTTATAACATTACTAAGGACTCTTAGGGATTAGGTTCTGGCAAATTAAGGACTCTAGAATCGATCTAATCTTTAAACCCTAGTCAAAACACTATAAATAAGACCTAGTTCTGAACTGAGCGACCCTTACTTTTGACTGGTGAAGAATCATGGTAAGGAGTCATAAATTCGGGTAAGTTCTTTAGAAGTTTTTGTTTAGTATACTTTAGACTAATGGTCCTCCAAATTTCGTGATAGGAGATCAAGCAACCAAGGAGATAGAAGCTTCCAAAGTTGTTGATTCAACCTTAGCAACCCAGGAATCTGAACGCATGTCCCCTGAAGATCCAGAGATTAGGATGACTAAACGAGGTAATTAGAGTACGATACTTTAAAACTTTTTGTTCCCAATAGTTTCATCTTCTTACCCTCAAAATTTCACATCCTTAGGTCAAGAGGCTGAGGAAATAGAGCAGATTGAAGTTACTGATTTATTACAAGAAGTACAAGGGACTAAGGGTAGCACCTAGCATCAAATTCGAAGTTTTAAGGTTCTAGAAGAGGTAGGTTATCTCATGATTGGTAAAAAAATAAATTGTTAGGAATAAAAGCCCTCTGATTGTGCTCGATTTCATGCACTGTAGACTAAGAATTTCATGATTTCCTAGTTCTATACATTCATGCACCTCTTAGCCCTAAATGGAAATTTAAAAGATATTATCATGTCTATTCACTAAACCTATGCATATAGTTAGCCTATACTTCGTTTTCATGACTAGGACGGTGGTAGTATGTTGATTTCCAGGCATGTTATGTTTTCATAAACCTTTACTTAGTTTACTGCCAGCGGATTCTCTGACGCACCAATGTAAGACCGTCACATGAATGTAACGGCCTTACGATAGACCGTCACATCCTGTTATGCTTTTATTTGTTCTATTGTCTCTTACGCACCCTAGCAGGAGCGTTACACCACTGTAACGGCCCCTCGATAAACTGTCCCACACTGTAACGCACCTATCCTAGACCGTCAGACACATGTGTTCTATCAGCCCAAGGCAGAATAATAACCAGTTAAGTTTACTTATAAATAAGCTTAGATAGCTAAGTTTGGACCTATTATCATGACTTTGAGTTTAGTTTCTGATTCATAATCAAATTGCATGATTAATGTGTCTTAGGTTATTTTAAGTTATGTTAATTTCATTGACTAAAACTCTATAGTTTTGTATTCTAAATCATGATTTTCCAAAGTTGTATTGACGGAGTTTGATCTTGGTTTCATAATGTTACACATTCTTTCCTATCTATAGAGCCATTTCTTTAAGTATATGGCACATATTCCGGTATGTTGTCCATTAGTTCACATTGCACTATAGGAACACTTTTCTTGGACATGAGGACCTCTCTATTGGATATTTCTTCCAATGGATTAGGAAATCTTGTTTTAAGGCCTCCGTAATTGTTCACGAGTCTGGGATTCCCACTAGGACGCCGAGTTGGTTGTACCATTCAAGCCCATTGATTAGATTACACTATCGATGATTTTGGTTATCAGTAATGTAACGGCTCTATGTTGGACCGTCAGGCACAAGTAACGGCCCAATATACGACTGTCACATTCCACTGAGTCTGATTTCTTGGTTCTGGATTCAGACTAATGTAACGGCCCAATACTGGAGCGTCACATCATGTAACGGCCCAGTACACGACCGTCACACTGCTTGAGTATCTTAACCCAAGGTGGACCAAGGGTTGATATTCCAAGGTTTCTAGATGGACTATTAATGATCTAGAACTTATCATATTGATCAAGAAACCTAATATAATGAATGGAAGATAAAGAACGTATCGTTATGCTGCCAATTTATTTCCATAAGCATAACCTTGCTTAAGTCATTCTTGATTTTTCATGATTCTTATTGAAGCATTCATTCATTGAATTATTGTTATCATGAGCTTATTTGAACTCATTATATTCTTGGTCATACTTTATTGTTACATGCGTGGAAAAAACTTGATTTATACTTGAAGATGCGATCGAGCACTGATTGTGTTCAATGACTCTATGCTAGTCCCCTCGACTGATTGTCAGAAACATACTATTTTATAAACCATGGGGTATGATGCTACTAACGTCGCATTGCGCTGGGAGTATTTTCTCTATAAATAAGTGAAAATCCACGGCACTGCATGACATTCTTGTACATGACTTTCTTGCTTGATATTCCACAGAAATTCACGAAGTACTTGCTCATAAGTAAAAGATACTGGAGTGATTATTATGTGGCTTGCTAGTACATTCTTGATGCATTCTTATTCATGAAAGCCCAATATCATGTTCTTGTTACATTCTTACTAGTTCGTATTTGTTCTCATTCTAACTTACATGATCATCTTGTTACTTTGATTTAATCGCTTAATTGATCACATTCGCATGATTTTTATCTTATTCTTTAAAGCTAAATTGTTAATTACTTTAATAGTGCCTTCATGTTGATGCGAAGATACCTACTGGGCAAGTGTGCTCATTACCTATTTTCAATCTTTTCAGGAGATGAAAGTGATTCAAATTCGGATTCGGGTTATACAAGTAGCGGGTCCGAGAGCGAATGAAAGTATTGTCAAGATGAGAGTGAAGACTTAGGAAAGTCTATATGGTTTAGATTGAGTCTATGTAATTTTTCTATTTCTTGAGTCTAGTACATAATGTAAGTTGAATTAGTGATTGAAATTGAGGGTTCAATTTGATTATCAATGAAATAAAGTTGAAGTTTGAATATATATTGTGCAATTGCATCTTTATGTGTGATTATCTTGCGCTCTGATCATTCTTGCTTGCAAGAGGCTTACCATGCCGGCTGTTCGCGCTCCTCGAGTTAGTCTTCCGCTGTAATAATGGCTCGGGACGTGACAAGGCACCTGCGGGAGAAGAGAGTTGAGATGCAAGAAAAGGAAAATAAAGAAGAAAAGAGATGAAGTGACAGTTAGCGGAAGTGCAAGCGGCAGCGATGAGGATGAATGCACATGGACACCCAGTGACGAAGACCAATAAGCGCGTACTGACCAGCCTAATGTGTATGTCACGGTGAATGATCCATATGAAGCGCAGTTTCGTGAGACAGTACGTCAGAGTAGAGATGAGGCAAGACATCCCGAGGAGACGAGAGTGCGAAGCCGCGAGACGGCTAGGACCGGAGCATCAGCAGTGGTGGTTCATCTACTACTCTGTAACCACGGGGCATGAGGAGTTTTTTCACTAGTGACTCGGGGTCACAAGGAAAAAGGACACAATTGATCAACATTGAAGATGTGGAGCTCGGTGCACTATCCCGAGAGTATGGCAAACAAACGAGGATGGACGATGTATTTGGCCAGAAAGGGCCAAAATGGAAACTTGGACAGGCCGTTGCAAAATGGTGGTACCACGCGGGACTGTCTTTCAATGCGGCGAACAACCCTTACTACAAGTCAATGTTTCAGGAGGCACAAGTTATTGGGTTACACGTGCAACCACCTACATCGAGAGAGTTGGTCGGCATATATCTTGATGAACAAGTTGCTGAGATCAAGAGTTATGTTGACTCATTCAAACAGAAATGGTCAAAGTACAGGGTCACACTAATGTGTGATGGATGGTTGATGCGCTCCGACAAATGTCGTTAAAAATACTGCGTCACAATTTAAAATTTTACTGAACTTACTCACTTAAAAATATTAAAATTCAAGTAAAGTGGTGAATACGGGTCGATCTCACGGAGAAGAAATATTTTCAATTAAGTATGGAGGAGAATTCTTGTATTTGAAAAATCTGAAGTTTTGAATGAGATTAAACTAATGGATAGAAAACTTGCATGAAAACTAATTAAAGAATATGAGAGGGTTAAGGAGAGAAATTGGAAAGATATAGAAAGAGAAGGACACAATTTACCAAACTCAGAATTTTATTGTTATGAAAGGTGACATGTTCAACTCTAATAAAAATAAAAATATAACTTACAAATAAGAGAGAAAAAATAAAAAATAAGAGCCAGTAGGATGAAGAGTAGTCGCCGTCTCCACCGTGCCGAGTCTTGAAATTTCACTCCGTCATAGAAGTAGACGCCGCCGAGAAGACGAGAGGAAGATGATCCACCTTGGGATGTGTGAAGAAGTTGGGAAAAGGGATAAAGATAGAAGAAGTGGAAAAAATACCAAGTTGAACACACTGAAATTATATTGAACACAGGGGTTGAAAAGAAAGAAAATAACTTAAAATTCAAAGAGAATTAGAAGAAATTGAAGAAGAGAAAGTTGTAGAGGGCAAAGAGAGGAAGAAGTTTGGTGAAGAACTTAGAGACATAAAATGAGAGTACGGAGGTGAAAAATGTGAAAAACTGACATCTATGGGCACGGGTGAATAGTGACTGGGTAGAAAATAGAATCTTAAAACATTAATTATAACGTAAAAATGAAGAAGAATTGGAGAAAGTGATAGAATAAGAAAAGTTAGATATACAAGATAGAAATAACTTTTATGAAGAACTCAGAATGAAAAGAGGATTGGAAGAACTTCAAAATGAAGAATTGACAGAGACTATCATCTCGGATAAATAATAACCGCACAGAACAGTAAGGTGGAAATTGGGGAATAACTCAAAAACGGTGGAGATTTAGGAAAAGTGATAGAAAGAGAAAATGACGAACATTTAGAGATGGCCAACTTTGTTGAAGAAAGTAATTCAAAATAAAGAATACACATACATATAAAGGGGCTGTGAAGGGTCAAAATGACTGAGATTACAACAACATTAATGCAACACACTAACAACAATCCAAAAAAAAAACCCACAAACAAAAACTCTTCATGTAATATCCCGGACCTTTCGGATCCTTCTTCGTGGGTCCCGGATCTGGTTTTCAGAGCGTCTGGCTCCGTTGTGTTCGAAATTTCGTTTCGGACATCTTTCGTGTTCGGATCGGCACGATCCGGAGTCGTTTCGGAGGCCCGGAGACGTTCCGCGGCTTTTCCGCGCGTGTTTTCCGATTCCCGGTGTGTGTTTCGGCTTTTTCTTCGGAAGCTCGCTGCGGGCGAATCGGGCGGTTCACCCGGGCACGAGTGGTACCGTTGTGATCGGTGCGTTCCGAGGATTCCGGAAATGTATTTTTCTAATTTTCGGTATTTTTCTGAAAAATCGGATTTTCTTATATAACCCATTTCTTTTTCTTTTTCTTTTCTCCTTTTTCATTCTTCTTCTTCTTCCTCCTTCCTTCCCCAACCGTGGCCGCCCTCTTCTCTCTCCCTCTCTCCCGTTCGAGCGCGGCGACCACCGTTTCGGCTGCAGACGGCTGCGGTGCGACGCGGCGAGGACGTGGGTGACATCGAGACGATCGTGCGGGCGTGCGGCAAGCGTGGGGAGGCGAGGTTTCTAAAAGCGTTCTTCGCGATTCGTGGGTGATTCGGCGGAGCATTCACACCATTGAGGTAGGGTGACGTTCCTTAGCCTCTTGTCGATCTTTTCCGTGATTTATAGGCTGAGGGGAGGCCGAGAGGGGCTTATTTGAGCATGTTTGGGGTTTTTCCATGTTTTGGGGAGAGTCGCCCGATCTATGGATTCAATGCATGGATTCATGCTTTGATGGCCTAGAATCATGCTAGGGGTCCCCAGGGGTGTTCCCCTTTGATTTCCCCCTCTCCGGTGGAGGTATGGGGGCGTGGATGGTGTTTTTGGCCGTTTCTCGCCGTTCTCGATTTTCCGAGACGATAGCGGTCTACCAGTAACCGCCTTCATTGGTAGCGGTCGGGTGGGGACCGCCTTCACCAGGGTTTTTGACTGTTGGGACTCGTTCTGTCGGCAGGCGGTTGCGGTCGTGCGACTGACCGCGACTGCTGGTGGCGGTCAGGGGGGCGACCGCTTTTAGCATGGGGTCTGGCACGGTCTTCGACACGATTTTTGACCGTTGGAGTCTGGTCGCGGTCTCCTGGAGACCGCTACCATGTGAAAACGATCATCAGGCGACCGCGTTCACGTTTCGCGCACCAGGGTGGTCGCGGTCCCAGGAGGACCGCGACTAGGTGGTAGCGGTCCTGGGTCGACAGCGACCACTGGAGGCGGTCCTCCGATGACCGCGACTCCTTTCCCTTGCCAGCCTGAGTCCCGGACGAGCTAGTCTCGATCCCTGTGCTGAACCGTAGTCCGACTGATGCGGGGCATCATGTGGGGGCTACACGTGGGGGTGCCGTGGGGTCCCGGGAGGTGGTGGCTCCGGCTTGTGTCACCGTGCGTCGGTGTTGGTACAAGGAGCGTTCCTCGTACCTGCGGTTGCGAAGTTATTTTCCGTTGACTCGAGAGTCTACTCCTTTGTGACCCTCCACTAGTCGTAGCCTATCAGTACGCGTGTGCTGATCACCCCGGAGTGGTGTACGGGCTTACCCTGAGGACGGTTTTAGACTAGTTACCGTCGGGCCCCTCGTCAAATCAGAGTCCAGTGCCAGGGGAAAACTAGTCAGAGGGCCGGACCTAGGACGCGTGGTCTGTGTGTGCACACGTGGTTGGGGACAGTGGACGCACGTCGACGGGCGTGACCCCAGCTAGTCACTTGTTCGTGGTTACTTGTACGGTGTCTGCGCCTCGGGTAGGACCTACCACGTCAGGCGGTTCACCTGCGGTGCGGTGTAAGACGTCAGGGGATGCTACCAGCTGTGCTTCTAGTGGGTGGTACTACTGTCGAGTACGGAGTGACAGACTGTCAGTCAAGTGTTTCTGACCTTCGGGTTTTACCGGTTCGACCTTTGAGATTTGGTCTTCTTACCGTGGCACGTGTGTCGGTTTGCGTGCCGTAGGGTCTTGTCTTGTAGAGTACAGGGCTTTCCCTTCCGAGGTACTCTCCTACCGCTAGAGTAGTGGTTTCTCATTTTACGAGGTAGGGTTCGAATGATCCCTACTGAGTCTTGTTCTGAGACTCATTCCCTGCGTGTTTTCACCGCGTTTCAGGTGAGGCGCCACCTTCGGGGAGCGCGTCAGGAGCGCAGCGTGGTGCGGGTGCCCAGAGGTAGTGCCGGAGGTCAGAGCCGGGGTATGCCCCGTGTAGCTGTACTTTCTTTCTTGTCACTGTACTAGTCGTGGACTACTGTTGCTGTAATATCACGGACCTTTCGGATCCTTCTTCGTGGGTCCCGGATCTGGTTTTCGGAGCGTCCGGCTCTGTTGTGTCCGAAATTTCGTTTCGGACATCTTTCGTGTTCGGATCGGCGCGATCCGGAGTCGTTTCGGAGGCCCGGAGGCGTTCCGCGGCTTTTCCGTATGTGTTTTCCGATTCCCGGTGTGTGTTTCGGCTTTTTCTTCGGAAGCTCGCTGCAGGCGAACCGGGCGGTTCACCCGGGCACGAGTGGTACCGTTGCGATCGGTGCGTTTCGAGGATTCCGAAAATATAATTTTCTATTTTTCGGTATTTTTTCAAAAATTCGGATTTTCTATAAAGCCCTAATTCCTTTTCTTTTTCTTTTCTCTTTTCTCTTTCTTCTTCTTCCTCCTTCCTCCTTCCTCCTCCACCGTAACCCTCTCCCTCTCCCTCTCTTCCTCCCGATTGACCGCGGCGGACCCCTCTCCGGCTGCAGACGCCGGCGCGGCGACGGCGCGGTGACGTGGGCGGCGGCGAGGCGATCGTGGGGGCGTGCGGTGCTCGCGGGAAGCTTGAAGGACGAGGGTTTTCTAAGGCGTTCTTCGTGGTTTGTGGGCGATCCGGTGGAGCATTCGCTACATTGAGGTAGGGTGACGTTCCTTAGCCTCTTGCCGTTCATTTCCGTGGTTTGTAGGCCGCGGGGAGGCCGAGAGGGGCTTGATTGAGCGGGTTTGGACTTTTCCATGATTTGGGGAGAGCTCGCCCGATCTATGGTTTTAGCCCGCGATTTCACGTTTGGATGGCTTAGATGCATGCTAGGGGTCCCCAGGGGTCTTCCCCTTTGTTTTCCCCCTCTCCGGTGGAGGCACGGGGGCGTGGTCGAAGTTTTTGGGGTTTTCCCGCCGTAGCGTGCTCGGGAGTGTGTAACGGTCACTCCAGTGACCGTCACATGCTTGTGACGCCCCTAGAGGGGTGCGTTACATTCCTGAGTAGTGTTTTTGGGGGTCGGGGGCTGTAACGGCCTCACGATAGACCGCCATTTGCCTATGACGCGCTTGGGTAGGGCCGTCAGGGGCTTTCGACCGTTGGTTTGTGACCGTTGGGGGTCAGACCATGTAACGCACCGGGTTAGGCGCGTTACATGCGTGTAACGCGCTGGGGCTGGCGCGTTACTTCCTGTTTTCACCCCAAGTGTGAGGGCCATGTAACACGCTGGGCCAAACGCGTTACATGCGTGTGATGCGCCTGGACCAGGCCATTACATCCCTTTCCTCTCTGACCGTGTGACGGTCTGTTTTGAACCGTTAGGCGCATGTAACGGTCTCGCCTAGACCGTTACTTGCTTGTGACGGCCCTAGGGTGGACCGTCACATGCCTGGTTGCCCCATGAGGATGGCAACCCCATTTTTACTCCGACTGTGGCCACCATGCGACGGGGCTCGTGCGTGGGGTGATTCCCACACGTTGTCGGATTCGGACGTTGTTTTCCGTTGACTCGAGAGTCTACTCCTTTGTGACCCTCCACTAGTCGTAGCCTATCAGTACGCGTGTGCTGGTCGCACCAGGGAGTGGTGTACGGGCTTACCCTGAGGACGGTTTTAGACTGGTTACCGTCGGGTCCCTCGTCACATCAGAGTCTAGTGTTAGGGGAAAACTAGTCAGAGGGCCAGACCTACGACGCATGGTCTATGTGTGCACACGTGGTTGGGGGCGGTTGGACCCACGTCGACGGGCGTGACCCCAGCTAGTCACTTGTTGTGAGTTACTTGTACGGTGTCTGCACCTCGGGTAGGACCTACCACGTCAGGCGGTTCACCTGCGGTGCGGTGTAAGACGTCAGGGCACGCTACCGGCTGTGCTTCTAGTGGGTGGTACTCCTGTCGAGTACGGTGTGGCAGACTGTCAGTCGTGTGTTTCCGACCTTCGGATTTTACGGTTTGACCGTTGGGTTCGGTCTTCTCGTACCGTGACACGTGTGTCGGTTTGCGTGCCATAGGGTCTAGTTCTGTAGAGTACAGGGCTTTCCTTTCCGAGGTACTCTCCCACAGCTAGTGTAGTGGTTTCTCATTTTACGAGGTAGGGTTCGAGTGATCCCTACTGAGTCTTATTCCGAGACTCATTCCCTGCGTGTTTTCACCGTGTTTCAAGTGAGACGCCACCTTCGGGGAGCGCATCAGGAGCGCAGCGTGGTGCGGGTGCCCAGAGGTAGTGCCAGAGGTCAGAGCCGGGGTATGCCCCGTGTAGCTGTACTTTTATTTCTTGTCACTGTACTAGTCGTGGACTATTCTTGCTGTTGTTGTTATTTTATTGTGGACCATGTAAAACGTTAATTTATTTCCTGCTTAATATTATAACTGTTTATTTTCTGCAATTATTTGTGATACTTGTGTAGTTTCCACACCATCCTTTTAACCCTTCCGAGTCTTCGGACTCGTGGGTGGCGGTACGAGTCTCGGGTTATCGGGCTTTCCAGGTAATCGGATTCTCGGGTCGTTACAGCTGGTATCAGAGCGCGGTTGTGGAATTACATGAGAATCATAGGTAATTGTAGTGGTCCACTAGTCTACAACGATGATGTACAGGTGACGCTGGCATTGGGCATCGTGTGTTTTTCTTGACATTGCCGTTTTCGTGTTTTCTGTCTTGTGCTTCAGGAGCGAGGATGGCGCCGAGGAGGAGCTCTCGCTCTCAGCAGGGGCAGTCGGCTGGAGGTCAGGAGATTCAGCAGGAGGTCCAGAGGGACCAGGAGGAGCATAGCAGAGTTCCGGGAGCTACCGAGGCCGCGGATGTTGCGAGAGCTCCGGGGGCCGAGGATTTCTTCCGTGGCATGTACCATCTCATGTCTCAGCAGTTTGGCGGAGAGGCTGCTGAGGGCTCGTCAGCTAGGGGTGGGCCAGGCCGAGCAGTGAGGGACTTCATGCAGTTCCATCCACCTTACTTTAGCGGCCAGGCGGACCCTGATGCGGCTCATGATTGGCTCGATGAGATGGAGCGGGTGTTCAGTTCTGCGAAGAGTGCTGCCGAGGACAGAGTAGTGTTGGCCTACAACCAGTTGCAGGGTACGACTCGGAGGTGGTGGTCTTCCGAGTGGAAGACGTCTTTTCAGCTTCGTCCACTTGAGCAGATCGAGTGGGATGACTTCGTTAGTGCTTTCGAGCGTACGTACTGTCCAGACGTCGTTGCTACGCAGCGGATGCGGGAGTTTCTGGAGCTGGTGCAGGGTGACATGTCCGTGTTGCAGTACAGGGCCCGATTTGTCGAGCTGGGTCGGTATGCACCTCACATCATGGAGCATGAGAGGGGGAGGACCACGCAGTTTTTACAGGGCTTGAGGCTGGAGCTGAGGCACCATTTGATCGCGAACGGGGCCACTGATCTAGAGATGGCGTCTCGTGTTGTGATTTCCTTGGAGATGGATATGTAGAGGACTCGAGGACCGATCAACCAGGGGTAGTCTTTGTCAGGTCGCATACCCAGCAGCAGGGTTTTTTCCAGCATGCGTCGGGTGGTTCAGGAGTACCGGCATCGGCAGCTTCGGTGACAGGATCTGCGTCCTTTGGCTCGAAGGTCAAGAAGTTCCTCTCGAAGAATTTCCGGAAGAAGAAGTCCAAGGATCAGGGGCAGGCTTCATCGGGCAGTGTACAGCAGCCGATTCCTTTTCAGCGTCAGGGATCAGAGGGTGGATCGCGAGGACCTTGTCCACGATGTGGTGGTACCCACCCAGGCAGGCAGTGCACGGCGCCGATCATCTATTTTCGGTGTGACCAGCCAGGGCACATGGCGCGTGACTGTCATCAGAGACCGCCGCAGTAGCAGTTTCCTCAGCAGCAACATGTTCCCCAGCAGCAGAGGCAGCAGCAGCAGCAATAGAGATAGTATCCGCCGCTACCCAGGTCAGCTAGCGTGGGAGGCAGGCAGCGGGCTCGAGGCCAGATCACGCACATGACCAGGGCAGAGGCAGTGGCATCGCAGCTCGTGGAAGGTACCGTTCAGATTTTGGGTTGTGCGGCTCGGGTTTTGTTCGATTTTGGCGCGTCTCATTCGTTTATTTCGGAGGATTTCGCGTTGAGCGTCGAGGAGCCGGTGACCCAGTTGTCCTGTGATTTGGCAGTGGAGTTGCCTTCGGGTGACTTTATGGTCACTCCGTATTGCTTCGACCAGGTTCCGATGCGGACGATGGCCGGAGTATGCCAGGCAGGTTGTATGCGTTGCAGCTTCGGGATTACGATGTGATTCTAGGTATGGATTGGCTCGAGACTCATGGAGCGGTGGTGGATTGTGGAATGAAGAGGGTCTACTTCCAGCATCAGAGCTAGAGGACCTTCTATTTCCAAGGTATCCGTTCCGCCTTTTCTCGATTCCTTATCTCTGCTATTCGAGCCCGTCGATTGCTTGATTCCGGTTGTCAGGGTTTTCTCGCGTCAGTGGTTGTGTCTAACAGGATGGAGCCGGTTGTCGAGGACATTGCGGTGGTGTGCGAGTTTCCCGACATTTTTCCCGAGGAGTTGCCTGGATTACCTCCCCAGCGGGAGATCGATTTCGTGATCGAGGTTGTGCCTGGTACGGGACCTTTGGCGAGGGCTCCCTACCGTATGGCCCCTGCTGAGTTGAGGGAGTTGAGGACGCAGTTGCAGGAACTGTTGGACAAGGGGTACATTCGTCCGAGTTTTTCCCCTTGGGGTGCGCCCGTGTTGTTTGTGAAGAAGAAGGATGGTAGTCTGCGGCTATGCATTGACTATCGACAGCTGAATGATGTGACCATTAAGAACAAGTATCCGTTGCCGCGGATTGATGACTTGTTCGACCAGCTTCAGTCTGCGCGAGTGTTCTCGCGGATTGATCTGCGGTCCGGTTACTATCAGCTGAGAATTCGCGAGTCCGATGTGGAGAAGACTGCATTCAGTACTAGGTATGGGCATTATGAGTTCTTGGTGATGCCGTTTGGGCTCACCAATGCCCCTGCAGCCTTCATGGACTTGATGCAGAGGGTGTTTCATCCATATTTGGACCAGTTCGTGGTCATCTTTGTTGACGACATCCTTATTTATTCGCAGTCTGCTGAGGAGCATGCGTACCATTTGGGTGTGGTGCTGCAGACGCTGCGAGATCATCAGTTGTATGCGAAGCTCAGCAAGTGCGAGTTTTGGCTCAGCGAGGTGCACTTTCTGGGGCACGTAATTTCTGGTGATGGCATTTCCGTGGATCCTGCCAAGGTCGAGGCTGTGATGCAGTGGCCGAGGCCGAGGTCGGTGACGGAGATCCGGAGTTTCTTGGGACTTGCAGGTTATTATCGCCGGTTTATCCAGAATTTTTCTCGCATTGTGACCCCGATGACTAGGCTCACGCGGAAGGATGTGCCTTTCGTTTGGTCCGAGGAGTGTGAGCAGTGCTTCAGGGAACTGAAGAGATTGCTCACCTCGGCTCCGGTGTTAGTTTTGCCTTCTAGATCGGGAGGTTTCGTGGTGTGTACAGATGCTTCCGGCGTTGGGTTGGGTGCTGTGTTGATGCAGCATGGTAGAGTGGTGGCTTATGCATCTCGGCAGCTAAAGCCCCACGAGGAGAACTACCCTACCCATGACCTTGAGTTGGCGGCGGTGATCTTCGCGCTGAAGATCTGGAGGCATTATCTGTACGGCGAGAAGTTCGAGGTGTTTACTGACCATCAGAGTTTGAGGTATGTGTTCTCGCAGAGAGATCTGAACCTCAGACAAAGGCGTTGGATGGAGTTCATGAAGGACTATGACTTCACCCTGTCTTATCAGTCGGGCAGGATGAATGCCGTCGCCGATGCCTTGAGTCAGAAGGTTGCAGTCAGTACCTTGATGCTAAGGAAGTGGAGGCTCTGGGAACAAGTGCCCGAGGTATCTTTCAGGCTCAAGATTCCCCAGGAGCCAGGGTTGGCGGTGCTTGCGAGTCTGACTGTCACTCCTGCTATCCGTCCTCAGGTGACAGAGGCTCAGCATGCAGACCCTGAGTTGCCCCGGATTCTTGCGATGGCTGACGTAGAACTTGGCGAGGACGGTGCTGCGAGGTTTCGTGGCAGGCTGTACGTCCCAGCCGAGGAGCAGGTTCGTCGTGCGGTGTTACGCGAGGCTCATGGGAGCAGGTACACTGTACACCCCGGTGCGACGAAGATGTATCGGAACTTGCAGAGGCAGTTCTGGTGGCCTGGCATGAAGAGAGATGTCGCAGAGTTTGTGGCCAGGTGCCTGATCTGTCAGTAGGTGAAGGCGGAGCATCAGCGACCAGGAGGTACTCTCTAGCCCTTGGATGTTCCTGCTTGGAAGTGGGATTATGTGACCTCGAATTTTGTGGTGGGGTTACCGAGGACCCCGAGTGGGCAGGACAGTATTTGGTTGCTGGTAGATCGGCTGACGAAGGTGACGCGGTTGTTACCGATCAAGGTCAGCTGGAGCGTGTCTAAGTTGGCTCATTTGTATGTGGAGCGGATCGTTCCGTTGCATGGGATTTCCATTTCGATCGTGTCGGATCGGGATCCGCGCTTCACTTCTGGATTCTGGAGGAGTTTCCAGCGAGCTCTTGGCACGGAGTTGGCATTTAGCTCGGCGTATCATCCACAGTCAGATGGTCAGTCTGAGAGGACCATTCAGACTTTGGAGGACATGCTGAGATCCTGCTGCCTGGAGTGGCAGGGGAGTTGGATTCATCACCTACCGTTGGTGGAGTTTGCCTATAACAACAGCTATCATTCGAGCATCGGCATGGCTCCTTATGAGGCATTGTATGGGCGTCCTTATCGGATTCCATTTGATTGGTTTGAGGTGGGTGAGCGTGTTTTGACGGGACCGGAATTGGTGCAGCAATGTGTAGATGTTGTGCACCTGGTTCGTCAGAACATGTTGGCGGCCCAGAGTCGGCAGAAGAGCTATGCTGACCGTAGGAGGCAGCCCCTCGAGTTCGCCGTGGGCGATCATGTGTTCTTGAGAGTTTCTCTGATGAAGGGGGTGATGTGTTTTGGACGGCGTGGGAAGCTGAGTCCCCGCTATATTGGTCCTTTCGCGATTGTGGAACGCATCGGTGAGGTTGCTTACCGGTTGCAGTTACCTCCTGAGTTGGCGTCGGTGCATGACGTGTTTCACCTCTCGATGTTGCAGAAGTATATATGCCCGATGACTCTCATGTGCTCGAGTTTTCCGTTTGGCCTGAGGTGACTCCAGATCTTTCTCTCCCAGAGTTTCCGATCAGCGTGGAGGATAGGCGAGAGCAGCACCTGCGGAACAAGGTCATTCCCTTGGTAAAGGTCATGTGGCAGCGACACTCTGGTGGTGAGGCTTCGTGGGAACGTGAGGACGAGATGCATCAGCAGTTCCCGTATCTGTTTGAGTGAGTCTTCCTCTTCTTTCCCCTTGGGTTGTTCTCAATTTCGAGGATGAAATTCCTTAAGGGGGGAGGGCTGTAATATCCCGGACCTTTCGGATCCTTCTTCGTGGGTCCCAGATCTGGTTTTCAGAGCGTCCGACTCTATTGTGTCTGAAATTTCGTTTCGGACATCTTTCGTGTTTGGATCGGCGCGATCCGGAGTCGTTTCGGAGGCCCGGAGGCGTTCCGCGGCTTTTCCGTATGTGTTTTCCGATTCCCGGTGTGTGTTTCGGCTTTTTCTTCGGAAGCTCGCTACAGGCGAACCGGGCGGTTCACCCGGGCACGAGTGGTACCGTTGCGATCGGTGCGTTTCGAGGATTTCGGAAATGTATTTTTCTATTTTTTGGTATTTTTTCAAAAATTCGGATTTTCTTTAAAGCCCTAATTCCTTTTCTTTTTCTTTTCTCTTTCTTCTTCTTCCTCCTTCCTCCTTCCTCCTCCACCGTAACCCTCTCCCTCTCCCTCTCTTCCTCCCGGTTGACCGCGGCGGACCCCTCTCCGGCTGCAGACGCCGGCGCGGCGACGGCGCGGTGACGTGGGCGGCGGCGAGGCGATCGTGGGGGCGTGCGGTGCTCGCGGGAAGCTTGAAGGACGAGGGTTTTCTAAGGCGTTCTTCATGGTTTGTGGGCGATCCGGCGGAGCATTCGCTCCATTGAGGTAGGGTGACGTTCCTTAGCCTCTTGCCGTTCATTTCCGTGGTTTGTAGGCCGCGGGGAGGCCGAGAGGGGCTTGATTGAGCGGGTTTGGGGTTTTCCATGATTTGGGGAGAGCTCGCCCAATCTATAGTTTTAGCCCGCGATTTCATGTTTGGATGGCTTAGATGCATGCTAGGGGTCCCCAGGGGTCTTCCCCTTTGTTTTCCCCCTCTCCGGTGGAGGCACGGGGGCGTGGTCGAAGTTTTTGGGGTTTTCCCGCCGTAGCGTGCTCGGGAGTGTGTAACGGTCACTCCAGTGACCGTCACATGCTTGTGACGCCCCTAGAGGGGTGCGTTACATTCCTGAGTAGTGTTTTTGGGGGTCGGGGGCTGTAACGGCCTCACGATAGACCGCCATTTGCCTATGACGCGCTTGGGTAGGGCCGTCAGGGGCTTTCGACCGTTGGTTTGTGACCGTTGGGGGTCAGGCCATGTAACGCACCGGGATAGGCGCGTTACTTCCTGTTTTCACCCCAAGTGTGAGGGCCATGTAACGCGCTGGGCCAAACGCGTTACATGCGTGTGATGCGCCTGGACCAGGCCGTTACATCCCTTTCCTCTCTGACCGTGTGACGGTCTGTTTTGAACCGTTAGGCGCATGTAACGGTCTCGCCTAGACTGTTACTTGCTTGTGACGGCCCTAGGGTGGACCGTCACATGCCTAGTTGCCCCATGAGGATGGCAACCCCGTTTTTACTCCGACTGTGGCCACCATGCGACGGGGCTGGTGCGTGGGGTGATTCCCACACGTTGTCGGATTCGGACGTTGTTTTCCGTTGACTCGAGAGTCTACTCCTTTGTGACCCTCCACTAGTCGTAGCCTATCAGTACGCGTGTGCTGGTCGCACCAGGGAGTGGTGTACGGGCTTACCCTGAGGACGATTTTAGACTGGTTACCGTCGGGCCCCTCGTTACATCAGAGTCCAGTGCCAGGGGAAAACCAGTCAGAGGGCCAGACCTAGGACGCGTGGTCTGTGTGTGCACACGTGGTTGGGGGCGGTTGGACCCACGTCGACAGGCGTGACCCCAGCTAGTCACTTGTTGTGAGTTACTTGTACGGTGTCTGCGCCTCGGGTAGGACCTACCACGTCAGGCGGTTCACCTGCGGTGCGGTGTAAGACGTCAGGGGACGCTACCGGCTGTGCTTCTAGTGGGTGGTACTCCTGTCGAGTACGGAGTGGCAGATTGTCAGTCGTGTGTTTCCGACCTTCGGATTTTATGGTTTGACCGTTGGGTTCGGTCTTCTCGTACCATGGCACGTGTGTCGGTTTGCATGCCATAGGGTCTAGTTCTGTAGAGTACAGGGCTTTCCTTTCCGAGGTACTCTCCCACCGCTAGTGTAGTGGTTTCTCGTTTTACGAGGTAGGGTTCGAGTGATCCCTACTGAGTCTTGTTCCGAGACTCATTCCCTGCGTGTTTTCACCGTGTTTCAGGTGAGACGCCACCTTCAGGGAGCGCGTCAGGAGCGCAGCGTGGTGCGGGTGCCCAGAGGTAGTGCCAGAGGTCAGAGCCGGGGTATGCCCCGTGTAGCTGTACTTTTCTTTCTTGTCACTGTACTAATCGTGGACTGTTCTTACTGTTGTTGTTATTTTATTGTGGACCATGTAAAACGTTAATTTATTTCCTACTTAATATTATAACTGTTTATTTTCTGCAATTATTTGTGATACTTGTGTAGTTTTCACACCATCCTTTTAACCCTTCCGAGTCTTCGGGCTCGTGGGTGGCGGTACGAGTCTCGGGTTATCGGGCTTTCCCGGTAATCGAATTCTCGGGTCGTTACAGTTGCTGTTGTTGTCATTTTATTGTGGACCATGTAAAATGTTATTTTATTTTCTGCTTAATATTATAACTGTTTTATTTCTGCAATTATTTGTGATACTTGTGTAGTTTCCACACCATCCTTTTAACCCTTCCGAGTCTTCGGGCTCGTGGGTGGCGGTGCGAGTCTCGGGTTATCGGGCCTTCCCGGTAATCAGATTCTCGGGTCGTTACAGCTGGTATCAGAGCCCGGTTGTGGAATTACATGAGAATCATAGGTAATTGTAGTGGTCTACTAGTCCACAGCGATGATGTACAGGTGACGCTGGCATTGGGCATCGTGTGTTTTTCTTGACCTTGCCGTTTTCGTGTTTTCTATCTTTTGCTTCAGGAACGAGTATGGCGCCGAGGAGGAGCTCTCGCTCTCAGCAGGGGCAGTCGGCTGGAGGCCAGGAGATTCAGCAGGAGGTGCAGAGGGACCAGGAGGAGCAAAGTAGAGCACCATGGGGGGATACCGAGGCCGCGGATGCTGCGAGAGTTCCGGGGGCCGAGGATTTCCTCCGTGGCATGTACCGGCTTATGTCTCAGCAGTTCGGCGGAGAGGCTGGTGAGGGCTCGTCAGCTAGGGGTGGGCCAGGCCGAGCAGTGAGGGACTTCATGCAGTTCCATCCACCTTACTTTAGCGGCCAGGCAGACCCTGATGCGGCTCGTGATTGGCTCGATGAGATGGAGTGGGTGTTCAGTTCCGCGAGGAGTGCTGCCGAGGACAGAGTGGTGTTGGCCTACAACCAGTTGCAGGGTATCGCTCGGAGGTGGTGGTCTTCCGAGTGGAAGACGTCCTTTCAGCTTCGTCCACATGAGCAGATCGAGTGGGACGACTTCGTCAGTGCTTTCGAGCGTACGTACTGTCCAGACGTTGTTGCTATGCAGCGGATGCGGGAGTTTCTGGAGCTGGTGCAGGGTGACATGTCCGTGTTGCAGTACAGGGCCCGATTTGTCGAGCTGGGTTGGTACGCACCTCACATCATGGAGCATGAGAGGGTGAGGACCACACAGTTTGTGCATGGCTTGAGGCTGGAGCTGAGGCAGCATTTGATCGCGAACGGGGCCACTGATCTTGAGACAGCGTCTCGTGTTACGATTTCTTTGGAGATGGATATGCATTGGACTCGAGGATCGATCAGCCAGGGGCAGTCCTTGTCAGGTCGCAGCCAGCAGTCGGCTACCCAGCAGCAGGGTTCCTTCCAGCATGCGTCGGGTGGTTCAGGAGTACCGACATCTGCAGCTTCGGCGACAGGATCTGCGTCCTTCGGTACGAAGGTCAGGAAGTTCTTCTCGAAGAATTTCCGAACGAAGAAGTCCAAGGATCAGGGGCAGGCTTCATCGGGCAGTGTACAACAGCCGATTCCTTTGCAGCGTCAGGGATCAGTGGGTGGATCGCGAGGACCTTGTCCACGGTGTGGTGGGACCCACCCAGGCAGGCAGTGCACGGCGCCGACCATCTGTTTTCAGTGTGACCAGCCAGGGCATATGGCGCGTGACTGTCCTCAGAGGCCGCCGCAGTAGCAGGTTCCCCAGCCGCAGCAGCAGCAGGGACAGTATCTGTCGCTACCCAGGTCAGCTAGCGTGGGAGGCAGGCAGAGGGCTCGGGGCCAGATCACGCACATGACCAGGGCAGAGGCAGTGGTGTCGCAGCACGTGGAAGGTACCGTTCAGATTTTGGGTTGTGCGGCTCGGGTTTTGTTTGATTCTGGCGTGTCTCATTCGTTCATTTCGGAGGATTTCACGTCGTGTGTCGAGGAGCCAGTGACCCAGTTGTCCTGTGATTTGACAGTGGAGTTGCCTTCGGGTGACTTTATGGTCACTCCGTATTGCTTCGACCAGGTTCCGGTGTGGATCGATGGGCGGAGTATGCCAGGTAGGTTTTATGCGTTGCAGCTTCAGGATTACGACGTGATTCTAGGCATGGATTGGCTCGAGACCCATGGAGCGGTGGTGGATTGTGGAATGAAGAGGGTCTACTTCCAGCATCCGAGCAAGAGGACCTTCTATTTCCAAGGTATCCGTTCTGCCTCTTCTCGATTCCTCATCTCTGCTATTCGAGCCCGTCGATTGCTTGATTCTGGTTGTCAGGGTTTTCTCGCATCAGTGGTTGTGTCTGACCGGATGGAGCCGGATGTCGAGGACATTACGGTGGTGTGCGAGTTTCCCGACATTTTTCCCGAGGAGTTGCCTGGATTACCTCCCCAGCGGGAGATCGATTTCGTGATCGAGGTTGTGCATGGTACGGGACCTTTGGCGAAGACTCCCTACCGTATGGCCCCCGCTGAGTTGAGGGAGTTGAGGGCGCAGTTGCAGGAACTGTTGGCCAAGGGGTATATTCGCCCTAGCTTTTCCCCTTGGGGTGCGCCCGTGTTGTTCGTGAAGAAGAGGGATGGTAGTCTGCGCTTGTGCATCGACTATCGGCAGCTGAATGAGGTGACCATTAAGAACAAGTATCCGTTGCTACGGATCGATGATTTGTTTGACCAACTTCAGTCTGCGCGAGTGTTCTCGCGGATTGATTTACGGTCCGGTTACTATCAGCTGAGAATTCGCGAGTCCGATGTGGAGAAGACTGCGTTCAGTACGAGGTACGGGCATTATGAGTTTCTGGTGATGCCGTTTGGGCTCACCAATGCCCCTACAGCCTTCATGGACTTGATGCAGAGGGTGTTTCATCCGTATTTGGACCAGTTCGTGGTCATCTTTGTGGATGACATCATTATTTATTCGCAGTCTGCTGAGGAGCATGCGTACCATTTGGGTGTGGTGCTGCAGACGTTGCGAGATCACCAGTTGTATGCGAAGCTCAGCAAGTGCGAGTTTTGGCTCAGCGAGGTGCACTTTCTGGGGCACGTGATTTCTGGTGATGGCATTTCCGTGGACCCCGCCAAGGTCGAGGTAGTAATGCAGTGGCCGAGGCCGAGGTCGGTGACGGAGATCCGGAGTTTCTTGGGGCTTGCGGGTTATTATCGCCGGTTTATCCAGGATTTTTCCCGCATTGCGACCCCGATGACGAGGCTCACACGGAAGGATGTGCCTTTCGTTTGGTCCGAGGAGTGTAAGCAGAGCTTCAGGGAACTGAAGAGATTGCTCACCTCGGCTCCGGTGTTGGTCTTGCCTTCTGGATCGGGAGGTTTTGTGGTGTGTACAGATGCTTCCGGCATCGGATTGGGTGCTGTTCTGATGCAGTATGGTAGAGTGGTGGCTTATGCATCTCGGCAGCTAAAGCCCCATGAGGAGAACTACCCTACCCATGACCTTGAGTTGGCGGCAGTGATCTTCGCGCTGAAGATCTGGAGGCATTATCTGTACGGCGAGAAGTTCGAGGTATTCACTGACCATCAGAGTTTGAGGTATGTGTTCTCGCAGAGAGATCTGAACCTCAGACAAAGGCGTTGGATGGAGTTCATGAAGGATTATGACTTCACCCTGTCTTATCAGTCGGGCAGGATGAATGTCGTCGCCGATGCCTTGAGTCGGAAGGTTGCGGTCAGTACCTTGATGTTGAGGAAGTGGAGGCTCTGGGAACAAGTGTCCGAAGTTTCTTTTAGGCTCAAGATTCCCCAGGAGCCAGGGTTGGCAGTGCTTGCGAGTCTGACTGTCACTCCTGCTATCCGTCGTCAGGTGACAGAGGCTCAGCATGCGGACCCTGAGTTGCCCCGGATTCTGGCTATGGCTGATGTAGAACTTGGCGAGGACGGTGCAGCGGGGTTTCGTGGCAGGCTGTACGTCCCAGCCGAGGAGCAGGTTCGTCGTGCGGTGCTGTGCGAGGCTCATGGGAGTAGGTACACCGTACACCCGGGTGCGACGAAGATGTATCAGAACTTGCAGAGGCAGTTCTGGTGGCCTGGCATGAAGAGAGATGTCACAGAATTTGTGGCCAGGTGCCTGATCTGTCAGCAGGTGAAGGCGGAGCATCAGCGACCGGGCGGTACTCTCCAGCCCTTGGGTGTTCTTGCTTGGAAGTGGGACCATGTGACCACGGATTTTGTGGTGGGGTTGCCGAGGACCCCGAGTGGGCAGGACAGTATTTGGTTGCTGGTGGATCGGCTGACGAAGGTGACGTGGTTGTTACCGGTCAAGGTCAGCTGGAGCGTGTCTAAATTGGCTCATCTTTATGTGGAGCGGATCGTGCCGTTGCATGGGGTTCCCATTTCGATCGTGTCGGATCGGGATCCACGCTTCACTTCTGGATTCTGGAGGAGTTTCCAGCGAGCTCTTGGCACGGAGTTGGCATTTAGCTCGGCGTATCATCCACAGTCAGATGGTCAGTCTGAGAGGACCATTCAGACTTTGGAGGACATGCTGAGATCCTGCTACCTGGAGTGGCAGGGGAGTTGGATTCATCACCTACCGTTGGTGGAGTTTGCCTATAACAACAGCTATCATTCGAGCATCGGCATGGCTCCTTATGAGGCATTGTACGGGCGTCCTTGCCGGACTCCACTTGATTGGTTTGAGGTGGGTGAGCGTGTTTTGACGGGACCGGAATTGGTGCAGCAATGTGTGGACGTTTTGCACCTGGTTTGTCAGAACATGTTGGCGGCCCAGAGTCGGCAGAAGAGCTATGCTGACCGTAGGAGGCAGCCTCTCGAGTTCGCCGTGGGTGATCATGTGTTCTTGAGAGTTTCTCCGATGAAGGGGGTGGTGCGTTTTGGACGGCGTGGGAAGCTGAGTCCCCTCTATATTGGTCCTTTCGCGATTGTGGAGCGCATCGGTGAGGTTGCTTACCGGTTGCAGTTACCTCCTGAGTTGGCGTCGGTGCATGACGTGTTCCACGTCTCGATGTTGCGGAAGTATATGCCCGATGACTCTCATGTGCTCGAGTTTTCCGTTTGGCCTGAGGTGACTCCAGATCTTTCTCTCCCAGAGTTTCCGATCCGCGTGGAGGATAGGCGAGAGCAGCGCCTGCGGAACAAGGTCATTCCCATGATAAAGGTCATGTGGCAATGACACTCTGGTGGTGAGGCTTCGTGGGAACGTGAGGATGAGATGCGTCAGCAGTTCCCGTATCTATTTGAGTGAGTATTCCTCTTCTTTCCCCTTGGGTTGTTCTCAATTTCGAGGATGAAATTCCTTAAGGGGGGAGGGCTGTAATATCCCGGACCTTTCGGATCCTTCTTCGTGGGTCTCGGATCTTGTTTTCGGATTGTCCGCCTCCGTTGTGTCCGAAATTTCATTTCGGACATCTTTCGTGTTCGGATCGGCGCGATCCGGAGTCGTTTCGGAGGCCCGGAGGCGTTCCGCGGCTTTTCCGCGCGTGTTTTTCGATTCCCGGTGTGTGTTTCGGCTTTTTCTTCGGAAGCTTGCTGCGGGCGAACCGGGCGGTTCACCCGGGCACGAGTGGTACCGTTGCGATCGGTGCGTTCCGAGGATTCCGGAAATGTATTTTTCTAATTTTTGGTATTTTTCTGAAAAATCGGATTTTCTTATATAACCCATTTCTTTTTCTTTTTCTTTTCTCCTTTCTCTTTCTTCTTCTTCTTCCTCCTTCCTTCCCCAACCGTGGCCGCCCTCTTCTCTCTCCCTCTCTCCCGTTCGAGCTCGGCGACCACCGTTTCGACTGCAGACGGCGGCGGTGCGACGCGGCGAGGACGTGGGTGACATCGAGACGATCGTGCGGGCGTGCGGCAAGCGTGGGAAGCGTTCACGTTTCGCGCACCAGGGTGGTCGCGGTCCTAGGAGGACCGCGACTAGGTGGTAGCGGTCCTGGGTCGACCGCGACCACTGGAGGCGGTCCTCCGGTGACCACGACTCCTTTCCCTTGCCAGCCTGAGTCCCGGACGAGCTAGTCTCGATCCCTGTGCTGACCCGTAGTCCGACTGATGCGGGGCATCATGTGGGGGCTACACGTGGGGGTGCCGTGGGGTCCCGGGAGGTGGTGGCTCCGGCTTGTGTCACCGTGGGTCGGTGTTGGTACAAGGAGCGTTCCTCGTACCTGCGGTTGCGAAGTTATTTTCTGTTGACTCGAGAGTCTACTCCTTTGTGACCCTCCACTAGTCGTAGCCTATCAGTACGCGTGTGCTGATCGCACCAGGGAGTGGTGTACGGGCTTACCCTGAGGACGGTTTTAGACTGGTTACCGCCGGGCCCCTCGTCAAATCAGAGTCCAGTGCCAAGGGAAAACCAGTCAGAGGGCCAGACCTAGGACGCGTGGTCTGTGTGTGCACACGTGGTTGGGGACAGTGGAGGCACGTCGACGGGCGTGACCCCAGCTAGTCACTTGTTCGTGGTTACTTGTACGGTGTCTGCGCCTCGGGTAGGACCTACCACGTCAAGCGGTTCACCTGTGGTGCGGTGTATGACGTCAGGGGACGCTACCGGCTGTGCTTCTAGTGGGTGGTACTCCTATCGAGTACGGAGTGACAGACTGTCAGTCAAGTGTTTCTGACCTTCGGGATTTACCGGTTCGACCTTTGAGCTTTGGTCTTCTTACCGTGGCACGTGTGTCGGTTTATGTGCCGTAGGGTCTTATCTTGTAAAGTACAAGGCTTTCCCTTCCGAGGTACTCTCCTACCGCTAGAGTAGTGGTTTCTCGTTTTACGAGGTAGGGTTCGAATGATCCCTACTGAGTCTTGTTCCGAGACACATTCCCGGCGTGTTTTCACCGCGTTTCAGGTGAGGCGCCACCTTCGGGGAGCGCATCAGGAGCGCAGCGTGGTGCGGGTGCCCAGAGGTAGTGCCGGAGGTCAGAGCCGGGGTATGCCCCGTGTAGCTGTACTTTCTTTCTTGTCACTGTACTAGTCGTGGACTACTGTTGCTGTTGTTGTCATTTTATTGTGGACCATGTAAAATGTTATTTTATTTCCTGCTTAATATTATAACTATTTTATTTCTGTAATTATTTGTGATACTTGTGTAGTTTCCACACCATCCTTTTAACCCTTCCGAGTCTTTGGGCTCGTGGGTGGCGGTGCGAGTCTCGGGTTATCGGGCCTTCCCGGTAATCGGATTCTCGGGTCGTTACACTTCAAAACACTCCTACGTGACTCTCCAAAGTCAAAAAGAGAACTCCCTTCTACATCAATAATAGGACCCCTTTTTACAGGGCCACAATTACACTATTGCTCTCTATATGAACACTTTTACAGCTTTTGTTGAAATTAAGCCCACCACTTTCTTTTGTTAAAATTAAGCCCACCAAATATTTTCTTCTTCTCACTTTTTCTTTTTTCTCTTTTCAAACGTTGACCGGCTGTCTCTCTCTATTTTTCTCCATGTTGCCCGTCTGCTTTCCTGCGTCGGCAGTCGCATTTGAAGAACTCATGCCCACTTTTCCTGTCAGCTACCTTGGCAACTTTGGCCATCCGCCATCCACGTTGCCTTGTGTGTTTGAAAGCTTTACCGATAGGTGGACCAAGTGTTGCATGCTTTTGGTGTTATGTTTGATGCCTTAATTGTTACATACTTTTATCTTGGTATGTGGAGATGGAGCCCATGTGTTACATGCATTACCTTTCACATTGCATATTGTGAAGACTTGTTAGCATGGCTCTTGTTGGTGTACGAAGCCAACTACCTTGTGGAGCCCTCCATGTGTAAAGGGTGACTTGCTACGTGATGCCCTTTTGCTTCTTCAATTCCTTTAAGACTATACATGCAACTATTCATTACATGACCATTGTTGCCGACGTGTGAAGCTTCTTCTGCGTGAGTCATCCTGCATACTTTTGTGAAGTGAAGCCTTATCATATATCATATATATATCATATCATATATCATATATATATATATATCAAATATATCTATATATGTATATATCGTATGTATATATCTATATATATCAAATATATATATATATATATATATATCATATATATCATATATAAATATATCTAATATATATATCGCTATATATATATCAAATATATATATATATATATCATATATATCTATATATATATATTTATCTATATATATATCAAATATAAATATATATATATATATGTATACCTATCATACAATTATTTGATTTTTCTTTTTTTTCTTTTTTTTATTTGAACTCAGATTGGACTTGGTCGGCATAGACTTTTAGATGTGTGAATAGACTTTGGCTCATTTGTCTTCTTATTTATTTTCTTTTTATTCCTCTTGTTGTGATCTTCCTTTGTGCCTGTAAAATAGAATCAAAATTTAATTAAATCAGGTAATTAAACATTTTGATCTGAAATTAAAATTAAGTGTGATAAATACATAGTGATATATATTAAAGCTCGTAAAAGTGTGTTATAACATTAATTAACATGTAAAATTACACACTTATCACATCCCCAAACTTACTCATTACTAGTCCCTTAACAATGCAAACAAAAAAAAATTCAAGATCAACAAGAGTTTACAAAGCTCATACATTCGTATCCAACTATTCTTTCACAGAAATAACCAAAGATTAAAAATCCAAAAACGTTAACATATACTAGCCTTAGATTTAGAAATTAAGGTATATGATCAAGAATTCAACTCAAAATTCAATAGCACTAGTGCATGTGTAAGTGTTAGAATCACAGCGTGGATAATTGCATCCCTCATTTGCCATTCTAAATAAGTGCCTTTCAACCTTGCACCTCTTAGTCAGAGCAGTAAGTGTACAAACTTTTTGTATGTCTTATTACTTTGTCCCTTAGGGATCTTTTTATTTTTCTACACAGATGATGCTTCACTACCTTTCACTATTTAACACGAACCTCGAAGCAGGTCCGGTTTCGCAGATCAAGGTTCCATTTTCCTTTTGACGTAAACCTCAGCACGTCTTAGGTGAAGTAGGCCCAGTTTCTCGGATTCGGAACATTTTTCATGATGTTTTCTTTTCTCTTTTTTTTTTCAATTGTGCTTTTACACTAATTTGATGGATAACTTGACAGAAAGTTTATAAAAGATCTCTTTTTTAAGAAGTGCAGAATATCAGGTAACATACCCAAAATAGCAGAAGGCTTGTCCTGCATGTTTCATTAGCGTGCAACGTGATTTTCATTTTTTTAAAGTGCACATAAACTTTTAAAGAGATTCTTAAATCAATTTTCCATGGCTAGATTAAATAAAATTTTCATCATTCTTCTTCCTAGTCTTTTCTATTCTAGAATCATTTTCAATTCAAACATGAATTAAGAAACTCTAAATGAAGGATTTCATCTTTTCATCAATGCAGGATATCACGTAATGACTCATATCAGATTGTATTCACATGAAATAAAAAAATTTTTTTTCTCCCCCGCCCCCCAACTTGAATGACATTGTCCTCAATGGCATATGTAATAGAAAGAGCAAAGAGCAAGTAAATAGAGAATATGGTTGGGATAGAAGGATACAACCTGGTGGATGGGGTAAAGTGACGATGACTCCTTCCCTTCTTGACCTGACAACTGAAAAATAAACACACTAAAATAAAACATGAAAACATAAAAATCTTGGGTTCCCTCCCATAAGCGCTAAGTTTATCGTCTTCAGCCAGACGCATGAAAGGTCAAAAAGGAATTCATTCCTGATCACATAATGCTATGGATTCTTTCGGTGATAACAGCTCATTTTCCAAGTATGGTTTCAACCTTTGACCATTAACAGTAAAAATATGACCATTTTGGGGATTCAGAATTTGAACAGCTCCATGGTCAAATGCCTTAACAACAGTGAACGGTCCATCCCATCTGAATTTCAACTTACCGGGGAACAAGCGTAGCCGTGAGTTAAAAAGTGAAACCTTTTGATTTTTATGAAAAGTTTTCCTGTGGATATGTTGATCGTGGAAAGCCTTGGTTTTAGCTTTGTAAATCTTGAAATTTTCATAGGCTTCGTTTCTTAGTTCCTCCAGTTCATTGAGTTGTAGGGCTCTTTGGGCTCCAGCTTGAGTTAAGTCGAAGTTAACTTGCTTAATGGCCCAATAGGCTCTATGTTCAAGCTCTACGGGCAAGTGGCAGATTTTTTCAAAAATGAGACGATATGGAGACATGCCGATGGGAGTCTTAAAGGCAGTTCTATAGGCCTAGGGTGCATCATCTAGTCTCTCCGACCAGTGTTTCTTATCAGGTCGAACTATCTTATGCAAGATGTTCTTTATCTCCCTATTGAAAACCTCCACATGGTCACTGATTTGGGGATGATAGGGGGTGGCTAGCTTATGAGTGATGCCATATTTGCGAAGCAAAGCTCGAAATTGGGAGTTCGTGAAAGGGACCCCCCATCACTAATCATAGCTCTAGGACACCCAAATCGAGAAAAGATATTTTTCTTGACAAATTTCATTACCACCTTATGATCATTGGTCCTAGTAGCAACAGCTTCTATCCATTTCGACATATAGTCGACCGCCACCAAGATGTATTCGTTGCCAAAGGATGGTGGAAACGGTCCCATGAAATCAATACCACAAACATCAAAAATTTCTACAACCATAATGGGATTTAGCGGCATCATATCTCTCCTAGAATTGTTGCCCACGGCTTGACATCTCAAACATGTTTTGGTAAATTCATAAGCATCTTTGAATAAAGTGGGGCAATAGAATCCACTCTGCAAAACTTTCTCCACTATTTTCTTTACTGAAAAATGTCCCCCACCGGCGAGAATATGACAGAAGTTCAAAACAGATTGTTGCTCCTCATCGGGGACACATCTTCTTATTATTTGATCGTGACCCATGTGAAATAGCTCGGGATCCTCCCAAAAGTAGTGCTTAGCTTTTGAAAAGAATCGATCCTTCTCCTATCTAGACCACCATCCTGGAATCTGTCTTACCGCCAGGTAATTGACTATGTGAGTATACCAGGGGGTTGAGGTGTGAGAGATAGATAACAGTTGTTCATCTGGAAAAGAATCAGACATGGGAGCACTCTCGGGTATCACTATTCTGGACAAATGATCAGCCACAACATTCTTTAACCCCTTCTTGTCTCTAATTTCCCAAATCAAATTCTTGAAGCAATAAGATCCAACGGATGAGTCGGGGTTTGACCTCTTTCTTGGTGTGCAGGTATTTCAAAACAGCGTGATCAGAATAGACAATGACTTTGGCCCCCCAAAAGATATGAGCGAAATTTTTCTAGGGCAAACACAACAGCTAGAAGTTCTTTCTCTGTGGTGGTATAATGCAATTGAGCATCGGCGAGAGTGCGACTCGCATAATAGATCACCACATGTTTCTTATCAATTCTCTGGCCTAAGACAGCTCCTGTAGCATAGTCAGGGGCATCACACATGATTTTAAATGAGAGTGACCAATCAGGAGACTGCAGGATTGGGGCGTGAGTGAGGGATGCTTTAAGAGAGTGGAAAGCTTCAAGATAAGACTCATCTAGTTGGAATGGAGTGTCCTTGGCTAGGAGCTTAGTGAGTGGACGAGTGATGGTAGAGAAGTTCTGAATGAATCTTCTATAAAAATTCGCATGGCCAAGAAAAGAGCGGATTTGCTTGACAGACGAAGGGGGAGGAAGATTGGAAATCAGATCAACCTTAGCCTTGTCTACTTCTATCCCCCTCTCTGAGACAATGCGACCTAGCACAATGCCTTCTCTTATCATGAAGTGGCTTTTCTCCCAGCTAAACACCAGATTAGATTCAATGCATCGTGCCAACACTTTCTGCAAATTCTCCAAGCAGCAATCAAATGAGTCTCCAAAAATTGAGAAGTCATCCATAAAAATCTCCAAAAAATCTCCCACCATTTCAGAAAAGATTGCCATCATATATCGTTGAAAGGTGGCAGGGGCATTACAAAGCCCAAATGGCATTCTCCTAAATGCAAATGTGCCATATGGACATGTGAATGTAGTCTTTTCCTGATCTTCCGGGTAGACAGCAACTTGATTGTACTCGGAATATCCATCCAAAAAGTAAAATTATCTTTGTCCAGCCAATTTTTCTAAAATCTGATCCAAAAACGGGAGAGGGAAATGATCTTTCTTTGTCATTGAGTTCAACTTTCTGTAATCAATACAAACTCTCCACCCCGTTTGTAGTCTCATTGGCACCTCTTCGCCCTTCTCATTTTGAGTCACAGTCAGCTCTGATTTCTTTGGAACTACTTGCGTGGGGCTGACCCACTTTCTATCAGAAATGGGATATATAATCCTGGCATCCAACCACTTCACCACATCCTGCTTAACCACCTCTTTCATGTTCGGGTTCAGCCGGCGTTGCATCTCCCTGCTCTGCTTGACATTGTCCTCTAAGTAAATGTGGTGCATACAAACATCCGGACTAATCCCCTTGAGATCCGCCACTGACCAACCAATTATCCCCCTATGCTCCTTAAGGACATCTAAGAGTTGAGATTCTTGAGCGAGAGTGAGATTAGAAGCAATAATCACGGGCATAGTTTGGTCATGACCCAGATAAGCGTACTTAAGAGAATCTGACAGAGATTTCAATTCGAGAGTAGGCGGATGAGCCAAAGATGGAAGAGCAGGTTCGGATTGAAGTGTAGGAAGTGGTTCTACCCTAGACCAGGGTGCAGAAGAGAGAGAAGAATCCTGAAGCATGCTACACTCTTCTAGGGTGTCCTCGATGTCATCCGGACTTTCATCAATTACCTCCTCAAAGATATCAACGATATTACATTCTTCTTCGTGGTCCGGGTATTGAGAAGCCTTAAAAATATTCAATGCAACCTTATCTCTTCCAAAAGAAATATCCATCATTCCCGTGGCACAGTTGATGTTGGCCTTAGCAGTTGCTAGAAAAGGACGTCCCAAAATAATTGGTGTGTGCTTTAGATCCTGGGATGAGGCCATATCCAAAATGAGAAAATTCACAGGGAAATAACATTCATGCACTTTAACAATGACATCCTCCTACAAATCCCTTGGTGTTTTAACCGACCTATCCGCCAATTGAAGGATGATTGAAGTGAGTTTTAACTCCCCTAGACTAAACTGCTCATAGATAAAGGTGGACAAAAGATTCACGCTAGCACCTAAGTCTAGCAATGCTCGATCAAAAGTGACTCCACCTATATCACATGAGATTAAAGGGGCTCCAGGGTCCTTCAATTTTTTCGGTAAATGAATCATCAAAACAGCACTCACATCCTCAGACAAGCGGATCTTTTGAGTCACCGCCCTTGGCTCCCTCTTTGGAGTACAAAGCTCTTTCAAAAATTTCGCATATGCCGGCACATGTTTGATTGCGTCCAAGAGTGGAATATTTATATTCACATGTTTAAACAATTCCACTAATTCTTCCTGTTGGACCGGCGTTTTCTTGTGAGTCTTCGACTTCAGAAGATCGGGAAAAGGGACCTTAGGCACATAGTCTTGGGGTCCTTCATCAACTTTTACCTTTCCTTTATCCAACCTCTTCTCTCCACCCTCCGGCTTCTTAATTTCTTTAACAATTACAGGTTCCTCTTCCTCATCACTCTCCTCTTGGGCCTCTTGGCCCGAACTACTGTCAACTTCCTTAGTCCTATAAGGATTATCTAAAGCATTCCCACTCCTAAGAGATGCGATTACCTTAGCATTCTCAAATTGGGGACCTGCAGGAGGAGGCGGCTGAGGTTGGTTTGGTTGAGGAAGAATAAGAACTCTTTGGGGGAAGTCCGGAGGTTGGTTCATTGGGTTAGCCATAGGCTGGCTAGGAAGCTATCCCACCTCTCTCCTTACATTACTTGCTGCTAATTGCCCTATCTGACCTTCCAACTTAGCAATGGATTGTTGCTGAGAAAGAATGAGTTGTTGGAGTTGGTCGATTTTTTCGTCAAAATTGGGCTGCAGAGGTTGAGGAGGGGGTTGGAAGGGAACTTGATTGAATCGGTTAGAAGTATATTGATGGTATTGGCCCTGAGAAAGTTGAGCTTGCTGATACGGGGCCTGAGAATAATGTGATGGGTGTTGAGATTGTTGTGGAAAAGGTGCATTAGATTGAGAAAAATTATGATGAGCTTGGTGAGTTTGGTGAAAAGGAGATATAATGTTGGTGAGATTGAACTGGAGCATGAAAGGGTTCTTTTGGAAAAGAGGGATTAGATTGGGTAGATGGACCTTGCTGAGATTTTCAAGAAAAATTCGGGTGGTTTCTCCAGCTTGGATTGTAGGTGTTAGAATAAGGATCATAAGGAGGCTTAGAGACACCCTAAGCAGCGAAGATTTGTTCTTAGATGAATGGGGGAAGTTGGGCTGCTGTGGGGTAATCAGTTATCACATGATTGGGGTTAGAACAAAGAGCACAGATTTCTTCATGACTGGGAGCTGAGAATGGTTGAGGTTGAGAGGCTGAAGAAGAAGAATGTCTATGCCTAGATAACAACTGATCTAACTTTTGAGCTACAAGATCAACCTTCTCTATCGTCTGTGCCAACAAATCCATTTTGTTCAATTTCTGAGTCAAGGTATTTATGTCCATCCTGTTCTCACACTCACCTTGGCTCTTCACTTCATAAAGCCCACCATTCTTAGTCGGCCCAATCGTTCTCTCATAGGATGACAGCGAGACATGACTGATCAAATTTTCACTGAGTATTTCAAATAAATCATGTCTCATCTTCACTCTTACTCATAAAAGCCCCCCCCCCCACATGACGCATCCACCATTTGATGGTAACTATCAGTCAATCCCTCATAGAATGCTTAAACTATTTACCATCTTGACAGACCATGATGTGGGTATTTCCTTAACAAATCTTTCAACCTATCTCATGCCTCATGGATTTGTTCCCCAGGATTTTGTGTGAATCCAGTTATCGCTCTCCTCATGGTATTGGTTCGCCCCATGAGATAGAATTTCTTCAAAAATTCTTCTTACATTTCTGCCCAAGTGTCAATTGATCTACCAAAGGCTTCTAACCAATATTTGGCTATGTCTTTGAGAGAGAATGGGAAGAGAGTCAGCCTGAGAGCATCATCAGAGAAGTTTGAGATTTTCACAGTTGAGCAAATCTGGAGGAACTCATCCAGATGTCTGTTGGGATCCTCATTGATATTGCCATAGAAGGATGGCAACATTTGAATGGTGCTTGATTTAATTTCATATTGGGCTGCTTGATTTTGAGGTGCTTGGGTATAAAATGAAGGTTTGTATTGATCGGACAAGAAATATTCCTTTATTTACTTGGGAGCGACTTGTTGAACTTGCTGTTGATTTTGGTTGTGGTCTGCCATGAGGTTAGGTTGATGGTGAGTTCTAGAATGCACTAACCTTTCAATCTCTCTTATGGGTCCTAATAAAGGTGGGTGAAGGGATCTCCTACCTTGCATAAATTAGGACAAAATGAGATAGAGAGATTTTTTATGTTGATTTTCTTTGTTTGTTTATTTTTTTTATTTTGACACAATTAAGACGAAGAGAGAGAAGGGAATGATGTTTTTCCTTTTTTTCCTTTTATAATTTTATTTTTATGCAAACAGAAATAAGTTGTCACACAAATTATCCCAATGACCTAGATGTGACCTAAACCTACAAATGAGGTTTCACAAAATGATTAAAGTGAAATTTAAGTTCACCCTCAATATTTTTACCGGCCAGGTAAGGGGTGGGGTAGTAGGAGGCTCCCCCTACTTTCGTAGGGACCTAATTATGTCAAACCACTAGCCCGCTTTAGGCGTTTGCCATCCGACCGTCTTATTTTAGGCACCGATTTTCATAAGAGGGTAAACCCAAATAACACCAGAACCACAGTGTGATCCTAGGGCCAACGTCTACTGAATTTTATTTATGACTTGGGCGATGCAAAGATGAAGAAAATTATGGTATGTGGGTTAAGGAAGGGTGATGAAATCTCCAACTTATCTTATTTAGGGGTAGTGCCCTTAGAGTGTTTTAAAGAATGAGAGGTAACAAATAGGTTCAAATAAGGGGTTTAATATGCAAATGCATGAACAATTATTTTTTAAAACATAAATATGGAATAAAATTAATGCAACCTACATGATGCATGACCTAAAACATGATGTGTGTGGTTTCTAATCTTGGAATGGAATTTTTTTTATCTGGTTCAAGTGAAGAGTTTTTTTTATTTACTAAATCTATCTAGCCACAATATGCAAGAGTATTAAGGAAATAACAAAAATGAGAGAGGTTTATGGTACTTATCTATAATGCAATCCCTCATTCCCTTTTTTTTGGAAGACTAAGAAAAATGAGAAGTTACTTCTAATTTTTTTTTAAAAAAATATTTCAGAGAGTTATTTTTTTATTTTTATTTTTATTTTTAAAAAGATTGATAGATAAAAGATAAATAACAACTAAAAATACTAAATAACGTGCATTTTACTGAATAATAAATTCTAAAACATGCTTTCTGTGTTTTTCAGATTTTCTATTTTTTTTGAATTTTTTTTGAATTTTTCTAATTTTTTAACAAGATATGAATAAAAGAAACTATGAATTAAAAATAATAAACAGCATGTAAAATTACTTCAAAATAAAGTCTAAAATCATGTTTTTTAAGTTTTCTGCATTTCTGATTTTTTTAGTTTTTTTAGATTTTTTGAAAGATTTTTTTAAAAATTTAAAAAATAGGACTTGTACCTACGTTTACTGACCTTTAACGACGTTTGATTTTTCAGGATTTTTCAGAATTTTAGAATACCTACATTTGCAGACCTTTAGCGACGCTTCTTGACTTTCTGCGACAGATTATTTCCCATGAATTTCAGGTCTGAATTTTTAATATGTCTTTGATTTTTTAAGATTTTTTTATTTTTCCTACAAAAGTAAAAAATAAAAAAATTAATATACAAATATACAAATCAAACACAAGAATATCCAACTATTAAAAATTATTTCCTCCCCAGTAACGACGCCAAAAATTGATGCGCTCTGACGAATGTTATTAAAAATGACGTGCCACAATTTAAAAATTTACCAAACTCACTCACTTAAAAATATTAAAATTCAAGGAAAGTGGTGAATACGGGTCGATCCCACGGAGAAGAAATATTTTCATTTAAACATGGAGGGGAATTCTTCTATTTGAAAAATCCGAAGTTTTGAATGAGATTAAACTAATAGAAATGAAACTTACATGAAAACTAATTAAAGAATATGAGAGGGTTAAAGAGAGAAATTGGAAAGAGATAGAAAGAGAAGGACACAATTTACCAAACTCTGAATTTTATTGTTATGAAAGGTGACATGTTTAACTCTAATAAAAATGAAAATATAACTTCTAAATAAGAGAGAGAAAATAAAGAATAAGAGTTAATAGGTTGAAGAGTAGCCGCCGTCTCTGCCGTGCCGAGTCTTGAAATTTCACTCCGTCATGGAAGTAGACGCCGTCGAGAAGACGAGAGGAAGATGATCTGCCTTGGGATGTGTGAAGAAGCAGGGAAGAGGGAGATAGATAGAAGAAGTGGAAAAAATATCAAGTTGAACACACTGAAATTATATTGAACACGGGTTAAAAAGAAGGAAAATAACTTAAAATCCAAAGAGAATTAGAAGAAATGGAAGAAGAGAAAGTCGTAGAGGGCGAAGAGAGAAAGAAGTTTGGTGAAGAACTCAGAGACAGAAAATGAGAGTACGGAGGTGACAAATGTGAAAAACCGACATCTATGGGCGTGGGTGAATAGTGACTGGGTAGAAAATAGAATCTTAAAAAATTAATTATAACTTAAAAACGAAGAAGAATGGGAGGAAGTGGTAGAATAAAAAAAATTAGATATAAAAGAGAGGAACAACTTTTATGAAGAACTCAGAATGAGAAGAGGATTTGAAGTACTTCAAAATGGAGAAATGGCAGAGACTATCATCTCGGATGAACAGCAATCGCATAGAACAGCAAGGTAGAAATTGGGGAATAACTCAAAAACGGTGGAGATTTAGGAAAAGTGATAGAAAGATAAAATGACGAACATTTAGAGATGGACAACTTTACTGAAGAAAGTAATTCAAAATAAAGAATACACATACATATAAAGGGGATGTGAAGGGTCAAAATGACTGAGATTACAACAACATTAATGCAAAACACTAACACCAACCCAAAAACCCACAAACAAAAGCTCTCCAAAACACTCGTACGTGACTCTCCAAAGTCAAAAAGAGAACTCCCTTCTACATCAATAACATGACCCCTTTTTATAGGGCCACAATCACACTGTTGCTCTCTATATGAACACTCTTACAGCTTTTGTTGAAATTAAGCCCACCACCTTCTTTTGTTGAAATTACGCCCACCAAACATTTTCTTCTTCTCACTTTTTCTTTTTTCTCTTTTCAGACGTCGGCCGGCTGTCTCTCTATTTTTCTCCATGTTACCCGTCTGCTTTCCTGCGTTGGCAGCCGCATTTGAAGAACTCATGCCCACTTTTCCAGTCAGCTACCTTGGCAACTTTGGCCATCCGCCATCCACGTTGCCTTATGTGTTTGAAAGCATTGCCGACAGGTGGACCAAGTGTTGCATGCTTTTGGTGTTATGTTTGATGCCTTAACTGTTACATGCTTTTATCTTTGCATGTGGAGATGAAAGTCCATGTGTTGCATGCATTGCCTTTCACATTGCATATTGTGAAGACTTGTTAGCATGGCTCTTGTTGGTGTACGAAACCAGCTACCTTGTGGAGCCCTCCATGTGTGAAGGGTGACTTGTTACGTGATGCCCTTTTGCTTCTTCAATTCCTTTAAGACTATGCATGCATCTATTCATTACATGGTCGTTGTTGCCGACGTGTGATGCTTCTTCAGCGTGAGCCATCCTGCATACTTTTGTGAAGTGAAGCCTTATCATGTATCATATATATATATCATATAATATATCAAATATATATATCATATATATCTATATATGCATATATCATATGTATATATCTATATATATCAAATATATATATATATCATATATATCTATATATATATCTAATATATATATCGCTATATATATCAAATATATATGTATATATGTATACCTATCATACAATTATTTTGTTTTTCTTTATTTTTTTTATTTGAACTCAGATTAGACTTGATTGGCATGGACTTTTGGATGTGTGAATAGGCTTTGACCCATTTATCTTCTTATTTATTTTCTTTTTATTCCTCTTGTTGTGATCTTACTTTGTGCCTACAAAATAGAATCAAAATTTAATTAAATCAGGTAATTATATATTTTGATCTGAAATTAAAATTAAGTGTGATAAATACATAGTGATGTATATTAAAGCTCATAAAAGTGTGTTATAACATTAATTAACATGTAAAAGTACACACTTATCAATGGTCAGGTACCACTAAAAGTAGCATGATCAACTTTCTTATTTATTGTGACAGACAGATCTTCTTTCACAGATCAGTGGATGTGTCTGGTCAAGTTCACAGTTATCAATATATTTTGTCATTGATGGAATAAGTGGTGATTGAGATCGGGGAGGAGTACATTGTTCAAGTTGTGGCAGACAATGGCTCGAACTGTAAGACGGCTGGGGAGGAGCTGATGAGGACCAAACGACACATTTTCTGGACCCCCTGTGCAGCCCACTATGTAGGTCTAATGCTCAAAGAGATTGGTCAGCTTCGTGTAGTCAAATCTGTCGTCGAGGTGGCACAAAAGGTCACGAAATATATCTACAACCACACACTTGTATTGACATGGATGAGAGAGCATCGTGTCTGCGAACTGTTGAGGCCTGGCATCACACGATTTACCACTAACTACATCGCATTACAGAGCCTTCTGAAGCACAAGGATGGGTTGAAGGAAATGTTTAGGGGTGAGACTTGGCTGAGTTCCTCTTTTGCCGCTTCACATGAAGGAGGGGAGGTCAAAGGGATTGTCAACACCAAAAACTTTTGGGATAGAGTCAAGATATTAGTATCATTGATAGAGCCACTGTATGATATACTGAGATGTGTGGATGGGGATAGAGTGCCAACCATGGGGTTAGTGTACAGTAAAATTGAAGCTGCGAAGCGGAAGAATCTTGCAATGTCTAAGAAATATGGACCAACCATCTTAGAGATTGTGGAGGACAGATAGGACAGGCAAATGAGCCGCGATCTTCACATGACAGGTAAATATTTACAGTCTCTAACAATAAATGAGCCGTGACCCAACAGATGAAGCGTACATTATTAATATCCTGTGATTGTAGCGTACTACCTACACCCAGTCTTTCAATATGCTCAGGGCCTCGCTTATGCTGATACTTTGATAGAATCCATCAACATTGTGGTAGACCGATTGTCTCGTAGGCCAACAGATGCTGCTGATGCGTTGAATGAGGTATACTTGGATATTTTGGTATTAAGAATATGAAATGAATTATATACTTATTATTTCCTATAATGTAGATGAAAATATTTAGAGAGACAATTGGTTCATTTGCGACACCTAATGCCGTGGCCAGCCGTGACAGACTCGATGCAGGTAATGTATTTTCACAATGCACATTCTATAGCTCGACAATTAATTATTACATCTAATTAGTATATTGTACGCCATCTGCCTTAATCACAGCTAAGTGGTGGCTAAATTACAGCACAAATGCACCGACATTAAGGAAGATCGCAATGAGAGTTCTATCACAAACATCCTCATCGAGTGGGTGTGAGCAGAATTGGTCGACATTTGCCATCTTACATACCAAGCTCAGGAATAGGCTAACACACTGAAGGCTGGACAAAATGGTCTATGTTCATTATAACATGAAGCTAAAGGTTAAGCATGTGCAGATGGATGCAAGGAGAGGAGGGAGAGATTACGACCCTACATATGTTGTGTACTTGCGAGACGATGATGACCCTACGGTTTCACGTGTTGAAAGAACCACAACTGAGCGTGGTGAGGCAGAACTTGACGAGGAGGGTGAAGAACCAGGCGAGACACCATGACCTAATACTTTTCTCGCAGCAGCTGTGCAGCAGGCAGTGGGGAAGGGAGATGACATCGATGTGCAGACGGTTGGAGATGAGTCAGCAACGGGACGTGATGAGGCAGTTAATTTAGATGAAGACTTCATCATTGGGGGTGGAGACACATCGTATGCGTATGATGATACAGCATGGGAGCGATTGATGCAACCTCCTGCAAATCCACGTCCACCGTCAGCTCAGGTGAAATGATATATACAAATCGAATCGCATATTTGATTAGAGAGCGTAGGCACATATCTATGTATGATGATGTAAGAAATATATTACAGGCTGATCTGACAAATGAGCACTGGTCTCGGGTTGCTGCACTACGATATTCAGTGTCTACAGAACCTAGAAAGATATCCACTTCTAGAGAGGTTAGGGGGAGTTCATCATTTAGAGAGGTGAATTTATATGACTATAAAAAGATTTATATGCTATATTCTATTGCTATATGAATTTGTTGTTGGCTTAATTGTGTAGCCTTCGGTAGCATCCAAATAACCATCTTAGTCAGCTGCACTCGTCTAAGGCACCCATGCAGTCGTCTCAGGTATACTCATACGTATATTTACACAGTACAAAATGACTTGAACTTCTTATCTAATAAAACCTACAATTCTCAGGCATCTAGAGGGACACAACATACAGCAGATAGGTGGCCGCCTGCTCCACAGAAGAAGCAATCGTCATGGACCCATTATTCAAGAGTAAAAAGGGCACACAAGCACTAGTAAATCCGATAGGCATTGCAAATTTGGAGACATTAGATCCCAATGCAGATAACGACACTCCCGAGCCATCTGTTGAGCCCTGCATCAGTGGGAGTCATGGCTCCGATGACGACAGTACACCGACAAGGTCTTCATCCCATAGTTACGGCGGTTCTCAAGGTGGTCAACGGAGTCATCGTGGGGATACTAGTGCTGGTGACAGAGAGTATGGCAGTGGTCACAACAGAGGTCATGGGGGCCGCGAACGTGCGGTATGGATAGAGGAGCAGTAATTCACACATGCCACGTAAGATGAGGACCACGGTGCTCCACCGCTAGGGGAGAGGCGGGCAGCTGATTATTGGGATCCCTACTATGGAAGTTCTGTTGCAAACAGTACCAGCTATCAAGGCATGCTGTGTGATTTTGAGAGTATGAGCACACATGACTCTCAGGGATCTGAAAGTGAGTATGGATGGTCATGGAAGTAGCAGCCGATGTATCATGGCGATTCTGAGATCAGTAGTTCATTCTTCCCATCGTATCCATATCCTCATACCCATGCTTCAATGCCGCAATATACCGAAGGATACGATCAGCCCTCAGCTGCGCCACCGCCGGTCGTGTACTCACAAGGTTCCCAGAAGTATGAATACTACGTACGCATGTATTGGGAGAACTATAATGCCCCGGATTTTTCAGATACTTTTCGGATCAGCATCCGTGGGTTTCGGATCGTCTTTTCGCGGGTTGTGGATCGTGTCCGAGTGAGCTTCGGACTTTTTATACCAGATTATCGGACCCATTGGTGGTGTGCCCGTGAATTTCCTTGGGTCCGTGGCGTTGTGAGGAGCACGCCGGTAATTTTCTGGAATTTTCAGAGCACCGTTGTGGGTCCCGGGTTGCGTTTTGGGTTTTACGCGTGTTTTTGTCTATCGGACCTTCAGAACACTGTGCAGGATGAACCGTTGCGTTCTCCGACTCTAGGACTGTACCAGTGCGTTGTGCGTTTTTTGAGGATCGCGGAGGTAATTTTTCCTAATTTTTGGAATTTTCAAGAATTTTCGGGTTTTTCCTATATAAACCCTCCCACCCCTCTCTCTCTTCTCATTTCTCACTCTCTCACTCTCTCTCTTCTCCCACGCTCTCCTCTCACTCTCTCCTCTCCGGCGGCCGACGGACCGAGGCGAGGGTGAGGTGGGGCGACGCGGGCGAGAAGGACGGTGAGCATGGGTCGAGGATCGAGGGACGGGGGCGCGGTGAAGCTTGTTCGCGAACGTGAGGCACCGGCGGGGTTTTCGTGGGCGTTTCTTCGTGGATCGACGTCCACGGCGCATCGAATCTTCGGTGGAGGTAGGGAGATGGACCCCCAACTCGTGTACTTCATTTTTCGCGAGTTTTGTAGGTCGTGGTGAGCCAAGCGAGCTTGTTTGGGCGTTTTGGGGGAAAACTCATGTTTTTGGGGTGTGAGTCGGATCTCCCGTTTTACGGCGTTTTTGGCCGACCCAGGGGTTTAGATGCATGCCTAGGGGCTTGGGGAAGGTTTCCCCTTTTGTTTCCTCTTCACCTGGGGATGAACGGGGCGTGGAATGGATTTCTTCGTGGTTTCCACCATTTTCGAGCGTGGACTGAGAACGCGCTAGCCAAGGCGGGCGCGTTCTTGGAGAATGTGCCGTCCCGACAGAGCGTGCTCATCGGGGAAGATGAACAGTACGGCAGTTCCTATCGCGCTATAGGGTCATAGCGCGTTCTGTCCCTGTCGCGCTATGGACCTATAGCGCGTTCTGTTTAAACGCGCTATGCAAAGATAGCGCGTTCTTGGAGGTGACCAGCCGGGCAGCCCAGGGTGGGCAGTCTACGGCTGATCGTGCTCCCCTTGGGCCGTGTGTGTCCCGGACACCCCGTGGAGTTCTGTGACCTTATCTTTGGGTGTCCGGAGATCTCGTTTATCTCGATTAATGTGCCCGTGAGTTTCTCGAACCCTCTAGCATTCCGATTGTGTTGCATTGGTCTCCGGTCGACCCGGTTCTGACCCAGTGGCTGACCTTTGGCCTCGTGACCGTGTTTTTGGGGTGTCTGGAGGTACCGTGTTACCTCGATAAGCGTGCCCATGGACTTGGTGGGTCCGGGTGACCACAGGTGTTCCGGGCTTCCATGTTCTCAGTAGATCGAGTCACCGTGTATCGGTGTGAGTGCGGTGAGGTTTCCCCGCATGTCGTGTTTTTCCGGAAGGTGGTTTCCGAGTGGGCCATGTGTGTGGCCTTGGACTATGAGTCCAATCTCCCAGCCTGGGGCTGGAGGTCGCTTAAGTTTCCCTCCTCGAGTGATGGGTCTCGGCAGTTGTGAACTGCCTCGTGAGTCATCGCATCGTGGTTTTGGACCTAGGGATTAGGCCAGATTGACGGCTCAGTGCTGTCATGTGCAACGGTCTTGACCCCGAGTCTTGTGACTCAAAGGCCGTTGGGTTTAGTAGGTCTAGTGTGCTGTCCAGAGTCGGGTGGCTTTGAGCCACCTGTTACTTAAGGTTACTCGCGATGGGTACGTGAGTGGCTTTCCGTGTTCACGTTTAGTGACCTCCCACTAGTCGTAGCCTTCTTACGACACGCGTGTGCTGACCCACCCGGGAGTGGTGGAGCGGATTACCCGAGAGAGACGGTGAGTAGGATGGTTACCGTAGGGCCCCCACGTACAGTCGAGTCTAGGCTTAGGAGGAATTACCAGCTAGAGGACAGGCCTAGGACGTATGGTCTGAGTGTGCACACAGAGCTGAGGGTTTCGGGCCCGCGCTCACGAGCGCGACCTCAGCTAGTCCTTGTTTGTGGTACTGGTTACTATGTGTGTCTGAGTCTCGCGCCCGGGGCGTGGTAGCTAGACACTTGTGGCGTGGTGTAAGATGTCAGGGGACGCATCCGATCGTTCTTCTAGTGGGCAGTGCTCCCGTCACGTGACGTGAGTTTCCTCGTGAGTCGAGTTCTGCTTCACATCTGTGAGACGTGGTTTTGAGTGCAGTTCTCGGTTGTTTTTCTGATGCCGAGGTCTAGGAGTTTCGATGAGCGTCATCGAGGGCTTTCCCCTAGACAACGTCGAGTTCCCGACGAGTGGTCATTTTCCTAGTAGCGTGACTAGGGTGGTTCGTTGTTCGGTCGTCCCCGACTGTGGGATCAGGGTGTTGGTTTTCCTGTACAGTAGGAGTAGCTGTAGTGCTGAGTTTTTACCGGCCACCGGTTTGCTGTTCCTACTGTTACTGTTGTTCTTGCTGTTGCTGCTTTCCGTGCCGCCGTTGTTCTCAGTTGGGGTTCCGCGTGATCCCTACTGGGCCAGTGACAGGAGGCTCACCCCTGCGTTTCAGGTGCGGCGGTTCTTCCTCGAGGTTCGAGGGTGCAGTACGGAGGTTCTTAGTTGCTAGCTCATCGGACCGAGTGTTCACTTGGCATGTGGTACGTTTTACTACTTTACACTGTACTTTCTGTTGGACTGGACTCTGTTGTAGTTGTTTATTCATTTCTGTTAATTGTTGAATTATCCTACTTTATTTCCTATTTCTTTGTATCTCCACACTCCTTTTTAGCCCTTCCGAGCCTCGGCTCATAGGCAGCGGGCTAGGATTCGAATGGTATCGAGTTCCTTTCCCGGTATCCGGATCTTGGGTCGCCACAGTTGGTATCAGAGCATGGTTGTGGACGTATATGGGAATTCGAGATATTACAGTGATCAGAGTACGTAAGGTCCAGTATAGTCGGCAATTGGCATAGGGTTTCGTGCTTGTTTTCCGCTTGATTTCTCGTGTAAGAGCTTAAGTGTGCGGTGTCGGCGCTGTGAAGGTGGTTGCTGTTCGTGACTTTCGTGCCAGCGTGGGGTCTGAGGAGCGACGTTAAGAGCCTTCTCCCTCATCGATGGTGGCCCCGGTCGTGCTGCGTTGGGCAGAGGTTGCCGGCAGGGGTGTTACTACGCTACGTTCGAGGAATCTACAGCGAGGTCAGGTGGCTGGTGCGGATTGTTCATGGTTAAGTGGCCGTGAGTGTGCTCTGAGGGAGCTGTTGTCAAGTCTGGCCACTCCAGCTTGAGGTTATCCAGCCCCTGCGGTGTTAAGGTCATGGTTTGAGGTGACAGAGCGGGTGCTCTGGTCGAGAATTATGCTCGGGTGAGCGGAGGACCTTCTGTTGAGCTATAGATTTGTCAAGCCCGATGTTCTTGTCGTGCTCTGTGGCGTCAGAATTGACGTTTCGATCCCAATTATTCTTGCGGATTTCGAGGCAGGATTGGACATACGTGTCCCAGTAAGTCTTGCTCCTACGCTCTTGTGTGCGAATGGGTTGTGTTCACCTTGGATTTGGCTCGAGATGTGAAGGTTCCGTGGTGAGTTTCGGGACTCGAGGATGAGCGTTGGTGATTTTCGATTATGGCTCTTGTTGTGGCTCTTGGCGTGGCGTGTTGCAGTTGAGGAATTACAGTGGTAGTGCATCGAGGAATGCTGTGATCATGGTCTGACGAGACACTTGGCCAGTGTGTCGGAGGAGCTGACCTGACAGAAGTGATGGTTTTTTCGGTGTTGGAAGGTGCTGTTCCCAATGAGTGCAAGGTTCGAGGTCAGGTCGAGCGTGGAGTTTTTCCTTCCGTTGGTCGGAAGTGTATTGAGTTTTTCCCTTGGTTGGAGGACATCGTGTTTTGGCCAAGGTTCGTCGTCTTGTGCCATGAAGTCCATGCGAGACGCGTCCCGTGTTTTGGCAAGGTGGTTATCTGTGAGAAGTGTTGCCTGTCCCCTGCTGTGTAAGGGTGTGTTGGCGCTGTTCCGGAAGGATGAGTGCCAGTCGGGCGGTGTTCGTGAGAATTTTCCGTTGGTGTTACGGTTCCCGATGTGCGGAGGATCGGAGCCTACGGAGTTGCAGAGGGTTGTCGGGATGGTGGATCCCGAGTAGTCATTGTGGTGGTTGTGCGCGTGAATCAGAGTGCGCGGACCGTAGCGTTGGTTGCTACGGGTGGATTTCCTGAGGATGAGTTGAGCGTCGGAGGATTGGTTCCTCGGTGTGAGACGTGTTGTTACCGTGTCGTTGCTCTAGATATTATAGTTCATGGCACTGGCAGGTGGAGAGTTGGGGAAATATGCTGGCGAGGTTGCCACATAAGTACCCTGTTCTTGCTTTGGAGGTTGCGTTCGCAGATGAGATCATGTTCTGGAGAAGTATGCCGTGGATTGTAAGAGGTTGTGTGTCCTGTGGCTCTGTGGTAAGAGCGGGAATCGGGATTGGCAGGCGTCCTCTTGGATTAATTAATACGGAGGTTTCGATGAGATAAGATTTGATGAGAAAGGATGGTAGACAATGCCTGTGCAAGGTCCGCGAAGAGATGTTGACGTGGGATGTTGATCCCTGGTCTGCGACCAGCAAGGGAGAATTCCCTTGTTAGTCTGAGTCAAGTGAGGTGATGACTGAAGACACCAGGATCTTGTCATTTGGTTTCGCCGTACTCCCCTGAGAGGGTAGAGTTGGCATGATGATAGGTCTGGATGTGGTGTTGGTATGTGCGTGAGTCAGCGGATGGCTAGTCATCAGTTGGATCGTGCCTGCTAGGCCGGTGAAGGTTTCCCGTTGACGAATGTCTCGTGACCAGTGTATGGTATTTGACAGACAGAAGATGCTGGTTGTAGGGGCTCGAGAATGGAGAGAGCTATGTGCAAGCGAGGCCTTTTGGTGGCCGTTTCTGAGGTGTGTTTTTCCAGATGGGATATAAGCTTTGTCGAAGTTTGAGTTCTGACAGAGTTGGTCCCGTTCTGTTGTGGCGTTCGGCTTGCCGAGTGTGGAGTGGTCCTTGGCGTGGAGCCGACGGATTGGTGGTGCTCCGCCGAGCATGGGCGTCGACCAGTGGATTGGTTCTTGTGGCGAGGATTGTGTTCCCTCGGTGAGCGAGAGTGTAATGCCCCAGGTTTTTCGGATCCTCGTTCGTGGGTCCCGGATCTGGTTTCTCGGAGTGTCCAGCTCCGTTGTGTCCGAAATTTCGTTTCGGACATCTTTCGTGTTCGGATCGGCGCGATCCGGAGTCGTTTCGGAGGCCCGGAGACGTTCCGCGGCTTTTTCCGCGTGTGTTTTCCGATTCCCGGCGTGGGTTTCGGCTTTCCCTTCGGAACCTCGTTGCGGGTGAACCGGGCCGTTCACCTGGGCGCGAGTGGTACCGTTGCGATCGGTGCGCTCCGAGGATCGCGAGGGTGTAATTTTCTTTTTTTCGGGATTTTTCCGATTTTCCGGATTTTCCTATAAATAGCCTTTTCTCTCTCTCCCCCTCTCATTTCTCATTTCTCTCCCTCTCTCTTCTCACGCTCTCTCCTCTCTCCCTCTCTCTCCGGCGGCCGACGGGGCGGAGCATGGGCGAGGCGGGGACGGCGCGGGCGAGGCACGGGCAAGGATGGATGAGGATCGAGGCGGTGGAGGCGCGTAGAAGCTCAGCCGTGAGTTCGTGGAACGGCGAGGCTTCAACGGCGTTTTCTTCGTGGATCGGCGTCCACGGTGCGCGTAATCTTCGGTGGAGGTAGGGTGATGGACCCTCAGCCCGTGTACTTCCTTTCCCGCGAGTTTCGTAGGCCGTGGTGAGCCGAGCGGGCTAAACGGGGCGTTTTGGGCAAAATGCATGTTTTTGGGGTGTGAGCCGGATCTCCCGTTTTATGGTGTTTTTGGGCGATCTAGGGGTTTAGATGCATGCCTAGGGGCTTGGGGAAGGTTTCCCCTTTTGTTTCCCCTTCACCTGGGGGTGAACGGGGCGTGGCATGGCTTTTCCCGCGGTTTCCACCATTTTCGGGCGCGGACTGAGAACGCGCTATACTCCAGTAGCGCGTTCTTGAATGTCGCGCTGCCCCGATAGGGCGCGTTCATCGGAGAAGATGAACAGTAAGGCGGTTTGGGTCGCGCCTTACGGCCCCAGCGCGTTCTGGTTGTCGCGCTATAGGATCATAGCGCGACCTGGCCTGGTCGCGCTATGGTCATGTAGCGCGTTCGTGTTGAACGCGCTAGGCGCGTATAGCGCGTTCTGGCTGAACGCGCTATGCACATGTAGCGCGTTTTTGGAGGGACCAGCCGGGCTGCCCGGGGCGGGCGGTCTGCGGCTGATCATTCTCCCCTTAGGCTGTGTGTGCCTTGGACACCCAGTGGAGTTCCGTGACCGTGTTTTGGGGTGTCTGGAGGTTCCGTTTACCTCGTTTTGCGTGCCCGTGCGCTTAAGGGTCCGGGTGACCTTTTAACGTCCGTTCGCAGTGTGTTGGTCTCCGTTCGACCCGGTTGTGACCCAGTGGTCGACCTTTGGCCTTGTGAATATCCCGGACACCCCATGGGTTCTGTGTCGGTGTTTTTGGGGTGTCGGGAGGGACCGTGTTACCTCGATTAGCGTGCCCGTAGGTGTGGTGGGTCCGGTTGACCCCACGTGTTCCGGGCTCTTGTGTTACGCTTGATCGAGTCACCGTGTGTCGGTGTGTGTGCGGTGGGGTCTCCCCCGCATATCGTGGGTTCCTTTGGAAGGCGATTCCCGTGTGGGCCATGTGTTTGGCCTTGGACTGTGAGTCCAGTTGTCCGGCCTGGGGCTGGAGGTTTCCCGCTTGCTTCAAGATGGGAAATCGTCGTGGCGGCTTGTGTGCTGCCTTGGGAATCGTGCTTCTATGTTTTCCGTGTGGCCCGTGTGAGTGGCCTTTGTCCCTTGCGTTCCCTTCTCGAGGGAGTGGTCTTGGCGACTCGTGAGTTGTCTCGGTACTTGTGCTACCGTGGTTTTAGACCTAGAGATTGGACTAGATTGACGACTTTGTGCTGTTGCGTGCAACGGTCTTGACCCCGAGTCTTGTGACTCAAGGACCGTTGGGTGTAGTGCGTTTAGAGGACTGTCCAGAGTCCAGTGGCTTAGCGCCACTTGAGTTTTCTCGACTCTCGCGCACGGTGCGTGCGTGGCCGTGGACTGTGAGTCCCGTTTCTCCTCCGATTGTGGTTACCGTGCGACGGAGCCGGTACGTGGGGTGGTCCCCGTACGTCGTCGGATTCGGATGTTGTTTTCCGTTGAGTTGAGAGTCTACTCCTTCAGTGACCCTCCACTAGTTGTAGCCTACCAGTACGCGTGTGCTGGTCGCACCAGGGAGTGGTGTACGGGCTTACCCTGAGGACGGTTAGACTGGTTTCCATCGGGCCCCTCGTCTTAGCCAGAGTCCGGCTGCGGGGGAAAACCAGTCAGAGGGCCAGACCTAGGACGCGTGGTCTGTGTGTGCACACGTGGTTGGGGACTGTGGACACACGTCGACGGGCGTGACCCCAGCTAGTCACTTGTTGTGGTTACTTGTACGGTGTCTGCGCCTCGGGTAGGACCTACCACGTCAGGCGGTTCACCTGCGGTGCGGTGTAAGACGTCAGGGGACGCTACCGGCTGTGCTTCTAGTGGGTGGTACTCCTGTCGAGTACGGAGTGACAGACTATCAGTTTTCGTGGCCTTGACCTTCGGGTTTTCGGTCGTGTCGACCGTTAAGTCCTTCGGCTGTTATGCCATGGCGCGTGTGTTGGTCTTCGCGTCGTGAGTCTAGTGCTAGTGGCTTTACCGAGGTTCCGTCTTGTGGTGCGGTACCCGCGATCGGATGGTCGGGGTTACACCTTGGACAGCGTGTCCAGGTTGGCTGTGTCCGGGGGACAGGCCTCTGCGGCATGGTTGCCGTGTGTTGTTACTTCGGTAGGCGGTACTAGCGTGGTTTGGTGGCTTCGACGGTGTGATCGAGGTGCCTTCCGGTACAGTAGGAGTAGCTGTAGTGCCGAGTTTTGACCGGCCACCGGTTTGCTGTTCCTGCTGTAGTTGTAGCTCTCCTTTCCGCTACCGCCGTTGTTTCCGGTTGGGGTTCCGCGGGATCCCTGCTGAGTCTCTGTTTTGGAGACTCATTCCCTGCTTTTCAGGTGTTGCGGTTCTTCCTCGTGGTTCGAGGGTGCGGAGCGGAGGTTCTCAGTTGCCAGCTTGCCGGGCCGAGTGTTCACTTGGCATGTGGTACGCTTTACTGCTTTAGACTGTACTTTCTGTTAGACTGGACTCTGTTGTAGCTGTTGTTGTTCTTTCTTTCAGCTTGTTGTTCTTGGTTGTCCTGCTTTATTTCCTATTTCTTTGTGCCTCCACACTCCTTTTAGCCCTTCCGAGCCCTCCCGGCTCGTGGGCGGCGGTGCGAGTCTCGGGTTATCGGGCCTTCCCGGTAATCGGATTCTCGGGTCGTTACAGAGAGGGTGGCAGCGATTTCGTGAGTGGTTTCCGTTGTGTCTGGGCTGATACCAGACTTGTGCCTTTGTGTTATGCCTGCTCTGGTGGCCGATGTGTGTGCGGTGTGCGGAGCGTGGCGTCGTTCGTGATTATGGTCTGGCCGTATCCCTCATGATCGGTGCTTTCACGAGAATCGAGGTTTTTTCTATGCTGGGGCCCTGCCAGCATTGTCAGTTGGTCGAGGCGTTCTTCCCCTGCGGCATGGTGCTAGTCCTGAATTTCGAGGATGAAATTTCTTTAAGGGGGGATGGCTGTAATGCCCCGGATTTTTCAGATATTTTTTGGATCAGCATCCGTGGGTTTCGGATCGTCTTTTCGCGGGTTGCGGATTGTGTCTGAGTGAGCTTTAGACTTTTTATAACGGATTGTTGGACCCATTGGTGGTGTTCCCGTGAATTTCCTTGGGTCCATGGCGTTGTGAGAAGCACGCCGATAATTTTTTAAAATTTTCAGAGCACCGGTGTGGGAGCCGGGTTGCATTTTGGGTTTTACGCGTGTTTTTATCTATCGGACCTTCGGAACACTGTGCAGGATGAACCGTTGCGTTCTCTGACTCCGAGACGACACCAGTGCGTTGTGCATTTTTCGAGGATCGCGGAGGTATTTTTTCCTAATTTTTGGAATTTTTCAGAATTTTCGGGTTTTTCCTATATAAACCCTCCCACTCCTCTCTCTCTTCTCCCACGCTCTCCTCTCACTCTCTCCTCTCCGGCGGCCGACAGACTGAGGCGGGGGCGACGCGGGGCGACGCGGGCGAGGAGGACGCCGAGGATGGGTCGAGGATCGAGGGATGGGGGCGCGGTGAAGCCGATTCGCGAGCGTGAGGCATCGGCGGGGTTTTCGTGGGCGTTTCTTCATTGATCGGCGTCCACGGCGCATCGAATCTTCGGTGGAGGTAGGGAGATGGACCCCCAACTCGTGTACTTCTTTTTCCGTGAGTTTTGTAGGCCGTGGTGAGCCGAGCGGGCTTGTTTGAGCATTTTGGGGGAAAACTCAATGTTTTGGGGTGTGAGCCGGATCTCCCATTTTACGGCGTTTTTGAGGTGTGAGCCGGGGGTTGTTGACACCAAAAATATACAAAGATAAAAAAGAAGAAGAAGAAGAAGTCAAAGTAAGCCAAAGGCTCTGAAGATCAACCAAGGGTGCGACGCCTATGTCATCCCTGGATGTTATAAGAATTAGAATAGAAAGAAGGTCTGTTACACTTGACATTCTGTCTGCCTGAAGCCATCATCGGCGAAGCCACTGTCCAGCACGGCTATCACTCAAGATGGTCGGGCTGATGAAAACTACGTCAACACCCGGGCAATCATCTGCCTCCTGAGAAGGATCTTCAGTATATTCTGATGCTCGTAAAATAGGATTTGCACAGCTTCACGCATACCTGCTAGTCCCGGAGGCTGAAATAGACAACAAAGAAGGCCAATGGGCATGCTAAGAAGCCCACTTAACCAACAGAAAGGTCTGGTCATTCAAATAGCCTTTATCAATACAAATTCACAAATGGGCTCGAGCCCACTATGATGGAAGTCGCACCGAGAGGCTATATCCAAGTGGCGTGCCGGTTGATCCACGCCGGGGAGAGTATGCACCGATGGACAGAGGGCTGGCCCTCTATAAAAACCCTTTTGTCGTCGAACAAGGAGGGGAGGAACTGAAATCACCTGAGAAGAAAGAGAGCGAGAGCTGAGAAAAAGAGAAAAGGGTCTAAGGGCCTGCTGAAGATTCTGAAGAAGGAGGAGAGAGTTGCAGAGATCCGTGGAGAAGAAAGCAAGGTGGGGTTGGCTTTCAAATGCCCTAAGGGGCTACATCCGTCCCTTTCCCCCCATCTCGAGTCTTCCGATCTATACTTTCCCCTGTAACTCGTTCTTATGTTTATTATGCTTTTTCTGTTCCTCTGTAAATATTGAGCATTAGCATAGTCTGATATGTGTTCGAGGAGCATCTGTTCATATGAATGCCCTTGCAATCTGATTTCCCCTAATGTCAAATGGATGTATTCTTCCGGAATGAAATGAAATATGAGATTCTGAGTTTTCTTCCTTCTACCCCCTCCCTCTGAAATTTATCGTACCTGATTATGGTTGTGAGGAAGTTTGTTTCTGTTGTGTGCACACCTTTCTGATCATCTAAATCTGCTTCTGTTGCATCGTCTGAGCCTTCCAAACCTCTGATTCACGATGAGAGCCCGAGACAGTCTATCTCGTGGCTTCTCATTCATAGAACGATGAGGGATACGTTTGTATGAAAGCTTCTCGATTAGCATTTCTCCTACTCCTTCTCCTAACCTCCTGATCATGATGAAGCCCGAGACAGTCTATCTCGTGGCCCTTCATCCATGAAATGGTGAGGGATATGACAGAATCCTATTGCAGAGGATTCAAAAAATGGTTGGCCCCCAGCAGCTTTGTTGAGTGAAACATGATATCATCCCCTGAGATTATCCCTCTGAAGCCCACTCTCATTGGCACCCTATATGACCCCATTCGCGTTGGTTCTAAACCCCTCCAAACCTCAAGAACAAAGCCTCTAAAACCCCCTTGAATCAAAGCCTTAAACCCCTGAAAACCTGCCTCTGAAAACCCTGAGAACCTGCCTCTGAAAACCCTGAAACCCAGCCTTAGAAGCCTCTCGGAGCCAATCTCCCTCGGCGCATGCTTCCCCCCTCGGCGCGAGAATGCTCGCACCGAGAGCTGGAGGCGCGCCGAGGGTTGTTTGGCGCCGATGCCCATTTGATCCAAGTCCACTTTCCACGCCGATGCCTATACATGCCAAAGCACTCATGCGCCAGTCCGTTCGCGCCGAGGCCAGTGCGCCGGGAACCTTAGATTACGTTCAACTCTAGCCAATCCTCATCAAGCCCTTTATGAACTTTCATCCTTTTGAAAGAGGGAAAGGCCAGGGGTTTCACCCAAGCTACTGGGGCTAGATTAACATGGTCACACCCTTACATTGGGCTGGCTTATGGATGATGTTCCTTTAACCCTATTAACCCACGAAGTTCTGCCACTGCATGTTCTCCGACGGATCCTCAAGGGAATATTGACTGAATGCTATAATAATGGACATTAAATCGCCGTGTTTCCATCTCCATGGGTTATGGGCTATATGCTCATCTTTCTTTTGGCTTCCATCCCAGTACTCCGTGGATGGATGTCCTATTTCCCCTTTTGGCATAGCCCAAAACAAGGGGAGATGCTGCCGTATTTAACTTTAATTTTCGATACGCTATGTTGGCATCAAACCCTTTGGATTCGAGAGGCCCTATCTCTGCAGGGTTTCTAGTCATCCGTTTCAGGGAATATAACGATAAGCTCCTTCGTGGGCAAATGTCATTCGGATTAACCCGTCTTAGCTCAGTCCCGTTCCGCATCACTTCGGGCACTAACATTCCCCGGTCATTATGGGCTCCATCTTGCCTCCGCGTGGATGGTACGCTATTCCCACTTGGTATGAACCAAGATCAGGGGATATGATGTCGGATTCACTCTGTGATTCATATAGATGAGATTGATAGACGGGCATAATGCCGTAATATTCTAATGATTCTTGCTACTCCGTTTATGCTTGCATGGTTCCATAATGATCAAATATGCCTATTTCATGCCGCGCTCTTACTGCGACCAAACAAATCTTAAGTAACTTCCTCCTGTGCTCTCGGTATATCAAATAATGCGGGGTTGAAAATCGAGTTATGCCCGAAGGGAAACCATCGTTATGCGTGAGAGTGGTTCTCGAACATAAGTTCTCCGTCCCCGTACCGGGAAACAGGCAGATGAATCATAACGAAGCTATTAAACCGCATGAGCATGTGCATGTATCCCGTGCCCCTGCAGCTAAGTCAGCACATCAGTCTTATCCCGTTTTGCGCTCGGGGCCTCTCTTACTTTGGCAATTAATCAAGGGTTATCCTTCTTTGGGAAGCGTGTAATTAACGGCATAGCCTTTATGGTATAACGGACTTCTGGTTCTGACTCGGACTTCACAATCGACTGACCAAGTCAGATCGAGCGCATAATAAATTGTCACCCCGGTGACTGGCACGCCTAATAAACTAATTAATAATTAAAATAAGATAAATAAAATAAAATAAATAAGGTAAGTTAAAATCAATTTCCCACAGGGGTTTAGATGCATGCCTTGGGGCTTGAGGAAGGTTTCCCCATTTATTTCCCCTTCACCTAGGGGTGAACGGGGCGTGGAATGGATTTCTTCGCGGTTTCCGCCGTTTTCGGGCGCAGACTGAGAACGCGCTAGCCAAGGCGGGCGCGTTCTTGGAGAACGTGCCATCCCGACAGAGCACGTTCATCGGGGAAGATGAACAGTAAGGCGATTCCTATCGCGCTATAGGGTCATAGCGCGTTCTGTCCCTGTCGCGCTATGGACCTATAGCGCGTTCTGTTTGAACGCGCTATGCAAAGATAGCGCGTTCTTGGAGGTGACCAGCCGGGCAGCCCAGGGCGGGCAGTCTACGGCTGATCGTGCTCCCCTTGGGCCATGTGTGTCCCGGACATCCCGTGGAGTTCCGTGACCGTGTCTTTGGGTGTCCGGAGATCTCGTTTATCTTGATTAGTGTGCCCGTGAGTTTCTCGGACCCTCTAGCATTTCGATTGTGTTGCATTGGTCTCCGGTCGACCCGATTGTGACCCAGTGGTTGACCTTTGGCCTCGTGAGTGCCCGAACACCCCGTGGGTCTCGTGACCGTGTTTTTAGTGTGTCTGGCGGTGCCGTGTTACCTCGATAAATGTGCCCGTGGGCTTGGTGGGTCCGGGTGACCACAGGTGTTCCAGGCTTCCATGTTCTTACTAGATCGAGTCACCGTGTATCGGTGTGAGTGCGGTGAGGTTTCCCCACACGTTGTGTTTCTCCGGAAGGTGGTTTCCGAGTGGGCCATGTGTGTGGCCTTGGACTGTGAGTCCAATCTCCTAGCCTGGGTGTAACGTCTCAGGTTTTCGGACATTTCCCAGATCTGGATCCGTGAATTTCAGATCAGTTTCGGACGTTCCGGAGCTTGTATAGTGATTCCCGTGTGTTTTCCCGGCAAAACCTGTGGAACCCTGTGTAGGGCGCTCCGGTGCGTTCATCCACGCCGGGATGGTACCGTTGTGATGGGAATCGACGCCGAGCAAGTACTTTTCATATTGCATTTATATCCTTTAGTTTATTTTTATATCCACGGGAAAGTATATGCGCAATTGTACGGCTTTATAAGCCAATGCGTCATTCCCACGGATTGTTTGGATTTCTTTGTAATTTGTCAGTAGGACCAGCAAGGGGGCCCTCAGCCCTTTCCCATTAGTCCATGTCACTCATGTGGGGCTGGTCAACCATCCTAGGTGGCCATCTAGAAGGGTTGAATGTCAAATGCCACATGGGTAGACAAGTGGTTAAATTGGTCCAAGGTAGGTCACCTACCTTCACCTACCATACCCCTTGGTCAAGGGGGCGCCCCTCTCCCCTTATTATTGTATTAATTTTTGTGTGTGTTTCACACTTAATCCCAGCCCTTCAATCCCACATCCCTAGATCCAAGGGTCTAGATTAGATTAGATACCTAGCATATAAAAGTGTGTATTTTCATGTGGAAATTAGTGAAAAATCAGAAATTTTGTGTGTAAGCTAAGAAGGCTCTTGCGCCCCCAGCCCTCTCCCCCTGGTTTCCTCTCCTCAAACCTCCAGTTCTAGAGTGTATCAATCTTCTATCTCCCCCTCTCAACCTCTGATCTTCATCTGTGCCGCCGCCGCCGCCGTTCGTGCCGCCTTCGAGCCGCCGCGGAGCCGTCTTCAAGTTTCTGTCCTGCTGGATAGAGATGTAGTTCGTGAATTCTTGCTGCCAGCCACGAGCTCAAATTGATGAAATTTTGAGGGTGTGTTCTTACCTTGAATCCCCACCTCCACCTAAATTTTCACATCCAAACCCCTCCATTTAGTAATTTTCTATTTTCGTGCATCTTTCATTCCCAGATCTATTTTATCTCTGTCTACAGTGACAACAGCTCTGAGTTTCCCATCTCCGACCACCTTTTTGAAATTTTCAAACCCTCCCAATTTTACTGGGAGTTCCGTCCATCATCATCTACATCCACCATTTTTTCTTGATTTTTTATCCGCCATCTATCCATTTTCAAAATTCGTGTTCTATCTCAGCTACAGTGCTTTCAGCCCATTTCCAGATCCGACCCACTTCCAGTTAAAAAATCCCATCAATTCGTATCCACATTCAAACTTGTCCAAACCTATTTGGCCGTTTTCCTAGCTTGATTTTCTACAACTTTACTGAAGACCACCACTTCAGATTCGGACGTTCACATATCGGTCAAAGGCAGTTCTCAGACAAGTTCTCTACAGATCTGAGAGCTCGGTCACTGTACAACAGCAACTCAACAGTTCATTAAAGCCCAGATCCGTGCAGATCCAGGTCAGATCTTCAAGCCTAGATTGAAGTATTTGAAGTTAGCTTTCCAACGGAGCTAGTTTCGTGTCGATCCGACATCGGGGCTGATCGCAGCATCCGTTCTCGCCGGGACGCGCGCTGAAAACCAGAAGTTGCAGATCCGTGGCCGGTTATTCCGACCGGTGCCGAACGGAGCCGCCCGGCCTCCGGCCGGCGAACCAGCGCGCCTCCACTCCAGGGAGCGCTCATCCATGCATCCACCACTACAGCGGTGCCACCGGGTCCCGCACGGCCCCTCCGGACGGCACGTGGGCCCCACCGTCACGTGTTCGGGTGTTGCCGAATCAACGCGAGAAGCCGCTCGTCAACCCGAATTCGGTCCTCTCGGGCCCAGTTGTGTAGCCCTTTACCTCCCTACGTGGAGTGGGCGATATTTCATTGCTGTCATCATTGTGTAATATTTATCCCGGGAGTACGAGTTTCGGCCGGGTCCGTCTTCCCCACACCGAGCGCGTGGAGGTATCGCATTCGCTCCCTTACTTGGCATTTTGCTTACTTCATATATATTTGTTTATGCCGCTGCTAGAGAGCATGTGTAGGGATATCTAGCTCGCTTTATCTATTCATTACCGCTGCTGCCAGAGAGTGCGAGACCGTCCCGTGACCCGATCCGGGCACACGAGAGAGCCGATCACCCTATCTCATTGCCGGTTTCTCAACCGCGCACGTTCGACGCTTCCCTCGTTAAGGGACAGTCACGAGCTTGTCGTGTCCGTGGTCTCGTCCCGCATCAATTTGGTATCAGAGCGAGTTTGAGTCTAGGGTGTCAAAAAAAGTGTCATTCATTAGTCATTTACGTCTAAGTCGTGTTTAGGGTCATCATTGTTTTAAAACAAAAAAAAAGTGTCTTTTGCATTGCATCCCAATAACCCGGTATATCAAAAGGTGTTGTCCGAACGTTAGGCTACGCCTATCGGGAAGGTCGCACACTTGCGCGAGTGGTCTTCGGATTGGTTATCTCCGCCGCGTACCGAGTTTTGGTTATGTCTAGGTGCATTAGTTAGCATAACATTTTACTTTTAAAACAAAATAAAAAAATGGCCTTGCATATCCAGTCCTAGGGGACCCAACCCCATCTTGGCCACCATGGCCACATCCCGAGCCTATAGTCCCGATGAAGTGGGCGCAATGTTCCAAGCCATGATGGGACAAATGCAAAGGTTTAGTACAAGCCTAGATCGGTTTAGTACTAGCCTAGATCGGTCTATCGGGGTAGATTGGTTGTTCCCGGAACCACCCCAAGGACCCCTTCACCACGAGAAGGACACTCCTTCCTCACCCATGAGAGCTCCAATGTCGTCACTCTCTATTTCCGAACTTGATTCGGAACCATCTCATTTGGAACTACCAAAGCCCGAGCCACCCGTATTTCTAACGGGTACACTATACATCGTCGAGCCGCTTTTTAGTTGGCTCAAGGATGGCTTGGTCCCACCTCCCTTTCCATCCATGGACCCCATCCTACCTATAGTGCTGGTCAACTCATTCCATACCACATTTCGATCTCGTCACCATGTTGATACGTTGGACGATCTTGTCATGGGATTAGATTCACAATGGGAGTTGACGCATCTTTCGGCCCGCGGCTTTGACCAACCCACTAGTCTTAGCTTCACCCATCCGGCCTTCGGGTCCATTACCTCCGAGTGCATCGTGGGTTGTGTCACCATGGAGGTTCTTCTACTTCTCCCGCTACCGGACGAGCCCGAATTCATACCCTTTTGTCCGAGGGAGGAAGCATACTTCTTGCCTACGATCCCCGTCCCACCCGTCACAATTCAAGAAGGTGACTATCCACACCTTTAAAACTTCTACACGTGGGACCGTGACTTGTGGGAACCCACCACAAGGGATCATACCTTCTTTGATCCCTTTGACCCATTCCCTAGTGGATCTTTAGACCCTTCATATTCACTTCACTTCTTCGAGGGAGTCCGCTACCACACCCCTTCCCCACGGGCCGGGTCGTCTATGCCCACCAAGCCCGTACACTTACAAGATACGCCATCATCTAGGGGAGATACTCTTGGCCCTCCCACATCCACATCCCATATGTATGCATGGCCCACCTTAGGAGATCTAGGATTTCTGCATGATGTCAACCACCGGTTACGTCAGATGCATGCATGGCATACGTTCGGGTGTCCTGGACCGCCGTCACCCATGTACAGGTCGGACTAACATTAGGTTTGTCTAGGGTCATAGATGAGTCGGTGTGCTTTTTCTTTGTGTCGTTTATTTGTCTGCATGTGTCTTGTGCAAGCTCGTTGTCGTTCTCTTATGAGTAAGAGGCGAGTGGACTCATTCGATGAGTATGGGATCGGTTCTATATCTACACCCGGATCTAGTCACCTACAGGGACTCAGCGGTGATTCCTAGTGAGTCTTCGAGCCGTCACCTCCCCCTTTGAGAGTGCCCCACCCGGAGTGTCCACCTCTAGCCCATGGCAGCTTGCGCATATCGAGTATATATGGAATGAGCAGGTGACGATCACTTGGAGCGGAGCATACCCGCGTTACTTGGCACGGTGACGGATCTGCCGGAGTACTCGCGCATCCCTACCCCTACTCGACGGGGTCGAGTTCCTCCCCCCCGGGGAGAGTTGATGGGAATCGACGCCGAGCAAGTACTTTTCATATTACATTTATATCCTTTAGTTTATTTTTATATCCACGGGAAAGTATATGCGCAATTGTACGGCTTTATAAGCCAATGCGCCATTCCCACGGATTGTTTGGGTTTCTTTGTAATTTATCAGTAGGACCAGCAAGGGGGCCCTCAGCCCTTTCCCATTGGTCCATATCACTCATGTGGGGCTGGTCAACCATCCTAGGTGGCCATCTAGAAGGGTTGAATGTCAAATGCCGCATGGGTAGACAAGTGGTTAAATTGATCCAAGGTAGGTCACCTACCTTCACCTACCATACCCCTTGGTCAAGGGGGCGCCCCTCTCCCCTTATTATTGTATTAATTTTTGTGTGTGTTTCACACTTAATCCCAGCCCTTCAATCCCCCATCCCTAGATCCAAGGGTCTAGATTAGATTAGATACCTAGCATATAAAAGTGTGTATTTTCATGTGGAAATTAGTGAAAAATCAGAAATTTTGTGTGTAAGCCATGAAGACTCTTGCGCCCCCAACCCTCTCCCCCTAGTTTCCTATACTCAAACCTCCAGTTCTAGAGTGTATCAATCTTCTATCTCCCCCTCTCAACCTCTGATCTTCATCTGTGCCGCCGCCGCCGCCGTTCGTGCCGCCTTCGAGCCATCGCGGAGCCGTCTTCAAGTTTCTGTCCTACTGGACAGAGGTGTAGTTCGTGAATTCTTGCTGCCAGCCATGAGCTCAAATGGATTTGAAATTTTGAGCGTGTGTTCTTACCTTGAATCCCCACCTCCACCTAAATTTCCACGTCCAAACCCCTCCATTTAGTAATTTTCCATTTTCGTGTATCTTTCATTCCCAGATCTGTTTTGTCTCTGTCTACAGTGACAACAGTTCTGAGTTACCCATCTCCGACCACCTTTTTGAATTTTCCAAATCCTCCCAATTTTACTGGGAGTTCTGTCCATCATCACCTACATCCACCATTTTTTCTTGATTTTTTATCCGCCATCTATCCATTTTTCAAAATTCGTGTTCTATCTCAGCTATAGTGCTTTCAGCCCATTTCCAGATCCGACCCACTTCCAGTTAAAAAATCCCATCAATTCGTAGCCACTTCCAAACTTGTTGAAACTTATTTTTCCGATTTCCTAGCTTGATTTTATGCAACTTTGCTGAAGACCACCACTTCAGATTCGGACGTTCACATATCGTTCAAAGGTAGTTCTCAGACAAGTTCTCTGTAGATCTGAGAGCCCGGTCACTGTACAACAACAACTCAATAATTCATTAAAGCCCAGATCCGTGCAGATCCAGGTCAGATCTTCAAGCCTATATTGATGTATTTGAAGTTAGCTTTCCAATGGCGCCAGTTTCGTGTCGATCCGACATCGGGGCTGATCGCAGCGTCCGTTCTCGCCGGGACGCGTGTTGAAAACCAGAAGTTGCAGATCCGTGGCCGATTATTCCGACCGGTGCCGAACGGAGCCGCCCGGCCTCCGGCCGGCGAACCAGCGCGCCTCCACTCCAGGGAGCGCTCATCCAGGCATCCAACACTACAGCGGTGCCACCGGGTCCCACACGGCCCCTCCGGACGGCACGTGGGCCCCACCGTCACGTGTTCGGGTGTTGCCAAATCAACGCGAGAAGCCACCCGTCAATCCGAATTCGGTCCTCCTGGGCCCAGTTGTGTAGGCCTTTACCTCCCTGCGTGGAGTGGGCGATATTTCATTGCTGTCATCATTGTGTAATATTTATCCCGGGAGTACGAGTTTCGGCCGGGTCCGTCTTCCCCACGTCGAGCGCATGGAGGTATCGCATTCGCTCCCTTACTTGGCATTTTGCTTACTTCATATATATTTGTTTATGCCGCTGCTAGAGAGTATGTGTAGGGATATCTAGCTCGCTTTATCTATTCATTACCACTGCTGCGAGAGAGTGCGAGACCGTCCCGTGACCCGATCCGGGCACACGAGAGAGCCGATCACCCTAGCTCATTGTCGGTTTCTCAACCGCGCACGTCCGACGCTTCCCTCGTTAAGGGACAGTCACGAGCTTGTGGTGTCCGTGGTCTCGTCCCGCATCACGTTGCGATCAGCGCGTCGCGAGGATCGAAGAAATATTTTTTGTGAATTTTTGGTATTTTCTCAATTTTTGGGATTTCCTATAAATACCCCCTTATTTCCTCATTTTCTTTACCTTATCTTTTTCTCTCTTCTCTCTTTCTTTCTGTGGGAGAACCCCCGCTCCCCCACTGTAGCAGCCCACTGTAGCATCTCTCTCTCTCCCCGACGATCCGTGAGTGCACCTTCCTCCCTCCGGTGGTGGCGCGATCATGACGACGGTGACGAGGCGGGCTTGGCGGTGGTAATTCGCGGCGTGGGGGCTTGATTCGTGTGTAGCCGAGAGCGGCGATCCACGTACATCTGGCGGAATTCGGCCTTCTTTGAGGTAGGGTGACGGATCTCTGCCCCTCTCCCCTCCCTTATCGTGATTTATAGGCCGTGGAGAGATCGAGAGGGATTTAATTCCATGCCAGGGGGATTTTTCATGTTAAGGGTTCATGAGACGATTTGTTAGCCGATCCGCCCGTTTCCCGGAGTATTGATCGATTTCGGGGCCCTAGATGCATGCTAGGAAGGGCTGGGGATGTTTCCCCTTGTTTCCCATCACATTGGGGTGTGATTGGGCGTGGAATTGGGCTCCGGCGGAGCTCAATTTCGGCTTTCTGTAACACAAAACAGAGGGCAGCCACATAGGTGGTCGCCCAGGCCCAGACAGGGCGGCCAAGACCCTGGCCGCCCAGCCTTCTGGGCCGCCAGCACTCTGGCCGCCCAGGCCAGGGACAGTGGGTGGCCAAACCCCTGGCCGCCCACACCCTGATGCCCAGGTGGGCGACCAGGGCGATGGCCGTCCACCCCCTAGGCGACCAGAGAGATGGTCACCCAGGCAGGGGTAGCCAAGGGACCCAGGGCGACCCATGGTTTGGCCGCCCAGCCCTGTCTCGGCTCCAGGGGTGTCGTACTCCGTGCTTTCTTGCCCTGTGGGTGTCCGGTTGGGGTTAGGTTTTGCGGGTGAGGTGCCCGCACATGGTTCTAAGGGTTCGGGCTTCCCTTGTGGGACAATTGGGCCGTCAAGTGTGTGATTATGGTCTGAGATGGACCATCATACGTTGTAGCAGTCCAAGAGTGGGCCGCCACACGTTTGTCTTACCGGAGTTGTTCTTGCCGATACGAGTCCCGGTCGAGTGGATTTCGATCCGCATGCTGACCCGTGGTCTACCCGATGCTGGGCATCGTGTGGGGGCCTCGTGTTAGGGTGTCGTGGAGTCCCGGGAGGTGTTGTTCTCGGCTTGTGTCACCGTGAGTCGGTGTTGGTACGAGGAGCGGTCCTTGTACTTTGGTCCGGTTTAGACGTTATTTTCCATTGACTTGAGAGTCTACTCCTTCAGTGACCCTCCACTAGTCGTAGCCTTCCCGAGAGTGGTCACACCAGGGAGTGGTGGAGAGGCTACCCCGAGAGACGGTTTTTAGACTGGTTACCGTTGGGCCCCAGGTTTAGCAGCCAATGTCCGGCTGAGGGGAAAACCAGTTAGAGGTCAGACCTGGACGCGTGGTCTGTGTGTGCACACGTGGTTGGGGGCGGTGGACACGCGCTGACGAGCGCGACCCCAGCTAGTTCTTGTCAGTGTTACTTGTGTGTGTCTGAGTCTCGCGCCCGGGGCGTGATAGCTCGACACTTGTGACGCGGTGTAAGACGTCAGTGGAGGCATCCGGTCGTTCTTCTAGAGGGAGGTACTCCTGTCTGAGTAGGTAGAGACTCATGATTTTGTTGCTTGGTCTTGTGTAGAGACTCTGTCGTGGCTTTAGCAGTCTTCAAGCGACCTTTCGGCTTTAGCCGTTATGACTCTTAGTCGTGGTTTACCACCGTGACGTGTGTCTCGGTTTCAACGCCATGAGTTCGGTGTCTATAGTAGCAGGGTTTCAGTTGTACTCGCCTTTAGCTGCTTTACATTGTAGTTCTGTGTGTTGCGAGGTAGGGGTCCGAGTGATCCCTACTGAGCCTTGTTTATACGAGGCTCATTCTCTGCGTGTTTTCACCGTGTTTCAGGTGAGACGAGGCTTCAGGAGAGCGCGCCTGAGGTTCAGCGAGGTTCAGGTGCCCAGGGTTAGTTGCCAGTTACCAGAGCCGGGGGACGTCCCGTGTAGTTGTACTTTACTTTCTGTTACTGTACTAGCTGTGGATTGGACTAGACTACTGTTACCATTGTATCATTTGATTATTGTTAAACTGTGGACCATGTGATATGTTTAATGAAATTTAATTTCCTATTTATTCATATAAACTGTTTAATTCTACAATTATTTATGATACTTGTGTACTTCCACACCATCCCTTTAACCCTTTCCGAGTCTTCGGACTCGTGGGTGGCAGTTCGGGATTCGAATGGTATCGGATTCGTCTCGGTATCCAGATCTCGGGTCGTTACAGTTGGTATCAGAGCCATGGTTGTGGAATACATGAGAATCCTAAGTAATTGCGATGGTCCACTAGTCCACAATACTGTACAGTTGGCACTGGCATAGGGCATCGTGTGTTTTACTGATCTTGGTCGTTTCCCTGTGTTTTCTGTCTTTTGCATCAGGGAGCGAGCATGGCGCCAAGGCGGAGGACTCGCTCTCAGCAGGGACAGTCGGTAGAGATACAGGATGAGCAGGAGGAGCATAGCAGGCCAGAAGAGCATAGCAGAGTGCCACCTGTAGCTACTGAGGCAGGGGATACACCGAGGTTTCCAAGGGCCGAGGATTTCTTTCGGGGTATGTTCCAGCTCATGTCCCAGCAGTTTGGCGGTGATGCTGGAGAGGGTTCATCGACCAGGGTTGGCCCAGGTCGTGCAGTGCGGGACTTCTTGCAGTTTCACCCGCCCTACTTCAGTGGTCAGCCAGACCCAGATACAGCTAGAGATTGGCTCGACGAGATGGAGCGAGTGTTCAGCTCCATGTGATGTACTGAGGCGGACAGAGTGATGTTGGCATGCAAACAGTTGCAAGGTACGGCTCGAGCGTGGTGGTCTTCTGACTGGAAGACATCCTTCCAGTCACGTCCACTTGAGCAGATAGCGTGGCAGGACTTCGTCAGGGTGTTCGAGCGTGCTTACTACCCAGCCTATGTTGCTACGCAGAAGATGCAACAGTTTTTGGAGCTGGTGCAGGGCGACATGTCAGTGTTACAGTACAGGGGCCGATTTATGGAGCTAGGTCGTTATGCTCCACACATCATGGAGAATGAGCAGCTGAAGACCGAGCAGTTTGTTCAGGGTTTGAGGCTAGAGCTAAGGCACCACTTGAAAGCGAACGCTACCACGGATCTGGAGACAGCTTCCTGAGTAGCGGCATCTTTGGAGCTTGACATGCAGAGGACCAGGGGACCGGTTAGCCAGGGGCAGTCCCAGTTAGGTCGTAGTCACCAGGCAACTACCCATCAGCATGGTAGTTTCCAGCCACTGGCAGGTAGTTTGGGAGCTCCGACTCCGGCGGCGTCAGCAGCAGGATCTGCTTCTGTTGGCTCCAAGGTTAAGAAGCTCTTCAGGAAGGGTTTTGGCAAGAAGCACAAGGAGCGCCGAGAGTAGAGGTAGGCTTCTTCAGCTAGTGTCCAGCAGCCGCTACCTTTTCAGCGACAGGGACCGGTTGGTGGTTCTCAAGGGTCGTGTCCTCGGTGTGGCGAGTCACATCCAGGCAGATAGTGCACTGCGCCAGTGATCTGCTTCAGGTGCGATCAACCAGGACACATGGCGTGTGACTGTCCTCAGAGGCCACGTCAGCCACCACAGTACCCTCAGTCGCAGCAGCAGCAGCAGTAGTACCCCGAGACGCAGTTCCAGCAGCAAGGACAGTACCCACCACTGCCACAGTCAGCGAGTGCGGGCAGACAGAGGTCGCGAGGCAAGATCACTCACATGACTAGAGCAGAGGCAGAGTCGTCATAGCTGGTGGAAGGTACTGTTATGATTTTGGGTTGCGCAGTGTGAGTTTTGTTCGATTCCGGCGCATCGTATTCGTTTATTTCTGATGATTTTACGCTGAGTATCGAGGAACCGGTATCCCAAGAGTCGTGTGATCTAGCGGTGGAGTTACCTTCTAGTGACTTCATGATCACTCCGTATTGTGTTGAGGAGGTTCCTATGTGGATTGAGGGTCAGAACTTCTCAGGCAGGTTGTACGGGTTGCACCTTCGGGATTATGACGTGATTTTGGGCATGGACTGGCTCAAGGCACATGGAGCGGTCATGGATTGCAGAACGAAGAGGGTTTACATTCGGCATCCCCATAGATCGACCTTCTACTTCCAAGGTATTCGATCTACCTCTCCTCGTTTCCTCATTTCTTCTATTAGAGCCCGTCGTTTGCTTGATTCCGGTTGCCAGGGTTTTCCCGCTTCTGTGGTCGCGGTAGACCAGTAGTGTCCGAATGTAGAGGACATTCCGGTAGTGTGCGAGTTTCCCGATATTTTTCCTGATGATTTGCCTGGATTGCCTCCCTAGCGGGAGATTGATTTTGTCATTGAGCTTGTTCCTGGTACGGGACCTTTGGTGAAGGCTCCTTATCGGATGGCTCCCGCTGAGTTGAGAGAGTTAAGGGTGCAGTTGCAGGAGTTGCTTGCCAAGGGATATATTCGTCCTAGTTTTTCCCCTTGGGGTGCGCCGGTGTTGTTTGTGAAGAAGAAGGACGGTAGTCTCAAGTTGTGCATCGACTACCGACAGCTGAATGTAGTGACCATTAGGAACAAGTATCCGTTGCCGCGGATTGATGACTTGTTCAATCAGCTTCAGTTTGCGCGAGTGTTCTCACGGATTGATTTGCGATCTAGTTACTATCAGTTGCTTATTCGTGAGTCCGATGTGGAGAAGACTTCTTTTAGTACGAGGTATGGGCATTATGAGTTCTTGGTGATGTCGTTTGGGCTCACCAATGCCCCAGCAGCCTTCATGGACTTGATGCATAGGGTGCTCCATCTGTACTTGGACCAGTTCATGGTCGTGTTTGTGGATGACATCCTCGTATATTCGCGGCCTGCAGAGGAGCACGAGTACCATTTGAGGGTTGTGTTGCGGACTCTGCGAGATCACCAGTTGTATGCAAAGCTGAGCAAGTGCGAGTTTTGGCTTCGTGAGGTGCACTTTTTAGGGCACGTGATTTCTGGTGATGGTATTTCTGTGGACCCGGCTAAGGTCGAGGCGGTGGTGCAGTGGCCGAGGCCGACTACGGTCACAGAGATTCAGAGCTTCTTGGGGCTTGCGGGCTATTATAGGAGGTTCATTTAGCATTTTGGTTGTATCGCATCCCCGATGACCAGGCTTACACGGAAGGATGTGTCGTTCGTCTGGACAGAGGAGTGTGAGCGAAGCTTTGAGGAGCTGAAGAGATTGCTCACCACTGCTCCGGTGTTGGTGTTACCTTCTGGCTCGGGAGATTTTATGGTATGTACGGATGCTTCCGGGGTAGGTCTCGGTGCTGTGCTGATGCAGCACGGGAGAGTTGTGGCTTATGCATCTCGACAATTGAAGCCACATGAGGTGAACTACCCTATTCATGATCTTGAGTTGGCGGCGGTGATCTTTGCCCTAAAGATCTGGAGGCATTATCTGTACGGCGAGAAGTTCGAGCTTTTCACTGACCAACAGAGTTTGAGGTATGTGTTCACTCAAAGGGACACCTCAGGCAGAGGCGATGGATGGAGTATATGAAGGACTATGATTTCACTCTGTCTTATCAGCCTGGCAAGATGAATGTCGTGGCTGATGCTCTGAGTAGGAGAGTAACGGTCAGCTAGATGTTGATGAGGAAGTGGAGGCTTTGGGATCAGGTACCGGCCATGACTTTTAGGCTCAAGATCCCTCAAGATCAAGGTTCGGCTGTCCTTGAGAGTCTGACTATCACGCCAGCTGTCCGTCGACAGGTGACTGAGGCCCAGCGTGCGGACCCCGAGCTACCTCGTATTTTGTCGATGGCCGATGTAGAGCTTGGAGAGGATGATATCGTGAGGTTCAGAGGTAGGTTGTACGTCCCAGCCGAGGAGCAGGTGAGGCGTACGGTATTACGTGAGGCTCATGGGAGCTGATATGCAGTGCACCCCGGATCGGCTAAGATGTACCAGAACCTGAAGAGGCAGCTTTGGTGGCCTGGCATGAAGAGGGATGTGGCAGAGTTCGCTGCCAGGTGTTTGACCTGTCAGCAGGTGAAGGCTGAGCACCAGCGACCAGGAGGTACACTCCAGCCCTTGGATATACCCGCGTGAAAGTGGGACCACGTGACCACTGATTTTGTGGTTGGGTTACCGAGAACGTCCAGTGGGCATGATAGTATTTGGTTACTGGTGGATAGACTGACGAAGACGGCTCGGTTGTTGCCGATCAAGGTCAGTTGGGGTGTACAGAGGTTGGCCCGTTTGTAGGTGGAGCAGATCGTTCCGTTACATGGAGTCCCCATTTTGATTGTGTCTGATCGTGATCCGTGCTTCACATCGGGATTCTGGAGGAGCTTCCAGTGAGCTCTAGGCACCGAGTTGGCGTTCAGCTCGGCCTATCATCCTCAGTCGGATGGTCTGTCTGAGAGGACCATCCAGACTTTGGAGGACATGCTGAGATCATATTGCTTAGAGTGGCAAGGCAGTTGGATCCACCATTTGTCATTAGTGGAGTTTGCCTATAACAACAGCTATCATTCGAGCATTGGTATGGCTCCTTATGAAGCGTTGTACGTGCGACCTTGTATGACTCCGCTTGATTGGTTCGAGGTGGGTGAGCGTGTCCTGACAGGACCAGATTTAGTGTAGCAGTGTGTTGAGGTGGTGCATTTCGTTCGGCAGAAGATGCTGGCGGCGCAGAGTCGACAGAAGAGTTATGCCGATCAAAGGAGCCAACCCCTCAGCTTTGCTGTGGGAGATCATGTTTTCCTGAGACTTTCTCCCATGAAGGGCGTAATGCGCTTCAGTAGGCGTGGGAAGCTGAGTCCCCGCTACGTTGGTCCTTTCCCCATTGTCGAGCGTATTGGGGAAGTTACTTATTGGTTGTAGTTACCTCCGGAGCTATCTGCAGTGCATGATGTGTTTCATGTCTCGATGCTTCGGAAGTATATGCCCGATGACTCCCATGTGTTGGAGGACGCCGTTTGGCCTGAGGTGACCCCCGAGTTGTCCCTTCCGGAGTATCCTGTCCGCATTGAGGATTGGCGTGAGCAGCGCTTGTGGAACAAGGTTATTCCTCTGGTTAAGGTGGTCTTGCAGCGTCATTCTGGTGGTGAGGCGTCGTGGGAGCGTGAGGATGAGATGCGGCAGCAGTATCCTTACTTGTTCGCGTAAGTCTTTCCCCCTATTCATGTGCTTCATTCTAAATTTCGTGGATGAAATTTATTTAAGGGGGGAGGGCTGTAACGTCTCGGGTTTTTCAGATATTTCCCAGATCTGGATCCGTGGGTTTCGGATCAGTTTCGGACGTTTCGGAGCTTGTATAGTGATTCCCGTGTGTTTTCCCGGTAAAGCCTGCGGAAGCCTGTGTAGGGCGCTCCGGTGCGTTCATCCATGCCGGGATGGTACCGTTGCGATCAACGCGTCGCGAGGATCGAGGAAATATTTTTTATGAATTTTTGGTATTTTCTCGATTTTTGGGATTTCTTATAAATACCCCCTTATTTCCTCATTTTCTTTACCTTATCTTTTTCTCTCTTCTCTCTTTCTTTCCGTGGGAGAACCCCCGCTCCCCCACTGTTGCAGCTCACTCTCTCCCCGATGATCCGTGAGCACGCCTTCCTCCCTCCGGTGGTGGTGCGGTCGTGACGGCGGCGACAAGGCGGGCTTGGCGGTGGTAATTCGCGGCGTGGGGGCCTGATTCGTGCGCGGTCGAGAGCGGCGATCCACGTAGATCCGGCGGAATTCGGCCTTCTTTGAGGTAGGGTGACGGATCTCTGCCCCTCTCCCCTCCCTTACCGTGATTTATAGGCCGTGGAGAGATCTAGAGGGATTGAATTCCATGCCGGGGGATTTTTCATGTTAAGGGTTCGTGAGACGATTTGTGAGCCGATCCGCCCATTTCTCGGAGTTTTGATCAATTTCGGGGCCCTAGATGCATGCTAGGAAGGGCTGGGGATGTTTCCCCTTGTTTCCCATCACATTGGGGTGTGATTGGGCGTGGAATTGGGCTCCGACGGAGCTCAATTTCAGCTTTCTGTAACACAAAACAGAGGGCGGCCACATAGGTGGTCGCCTAGGCCCAGATTGGGCGGCCAAGACCCTGGCTGCCCACATCCTGATGCCCAGGTGGGCAGCCAGGGCGATGGCCGCCCACCCCCTGGGCGACCAGAGAGATGGTTGATAAGTGTCCATTTTCTATAGTAATTCATTGCATGTACACCATTTTATGTGCATATAATTAGGTAATTATGCATATTTCATAGTTAACCTCAACTCCACATTTAAATTAGAGCTTTCACGTAAATTGATTAATTTGGTGATATTATTTGATAAAATAAAGTTGAGGGTCATGGGCATTAATTCTCCATTGCATAACTATGAGCATTTGAGATTTATGTGCACATTATGGTAATTTTTATGGACTAGATTGTAATTATGTGTGTAGGACACCGAAGGTAATTGCAAAAGAAGCCAGGGGTAAAACTGTCATCACAACTTTGACCAAGTCAAATAAAGAATTCAAAATATTTTGGTTGGAGGGAAAAGAAAGTTCAAAATTTTGAATTCAAAGTTTGAAAAGGAGGAATTCAAAGTTTAAGTTTGAAAATGAGGAAAATGACATTCAAAGTTTGAATTAAAGGAGAGACATGATGAGCCTTGGGAAATGGGGTGCCTAAAGTCCAAGAAAGGGGGTGCCCACCTACTTTTTCTCTTTCCCATGCATCATATTCTATCTAAATCTCAGCCATCCATCTCTTTTTGATACAATCTTCACCCTCCATCTACCCAACTTTCCCTATAAATAGCCCATGACAAGGAGGAGAAAGGGAGTTCTTCTTTTGGCAATTTATCTCCCAACCTTAGGCCTCCGAGTTCTCCCTTGTAAGTTCGTTTTCAACTCATGCACTCTTCATAAAAGTTCTTTGTTTTTAAGTTCTCTACAACTTCATCTTCTGGAGCATCTTCTAGTTCCTTCTAATTTTTAAGCTATTTCATATTTTTCACTGTGTTGTCCTGTTCATCTGCGACCCAGTATTTTTCTCTGTTCTTCCCCTTATTGCTCCCTCTTCTAGTCATTTGCTGCTCTTGCTGTCTTCATGAAAGTTCTTGGTTTTTACGTGTTCTACAACGTCTTCTTCTACACCATCTTCTAATTCGTTCTGGTTTTGAAGATATTTCTCATTTTTCAACTTGATGTCTTGTGATTTCACTGTTCATCCGAGGTGCTAGTTTCTGTTATTTATCTATTTTGAAGCTCTTCTGTTCTTCTTTTCTATCTGAGTTCTTCATCAAAGTTCTTTCTCTCTCTCTCCTCTTCAACTTCTTCTTCTTGGGCATCCCCTAATTCCTCTTGAGTTCAAAGTTATTCACCCTCCAAAGGTAGCTTCAACGACAAAGGCGACTTCCTCCCGGTGTAGACGACATCTTCCGCAAGGTGGTTCGTGATCCAAGGCCAAGAGAGGACGGCGTCGTCATCACCATTGCGGCTACCATCTTCACATCTCAGGATCCTTTTGTTGCTATTACTTTAGTTTCATTTTACTTTATTGTAATCTCGTCACATCTTTATTGTAAGCTCGTCTTGCACTTCATGTAATCGTTTCTTTATGTTAATGAAAGAAGTGTTCATTTGATCTAGAGTTTGTTCATCTTCTCTCTCTTCCTACTTTTTCTACCTCTTCTTCTTAATGTTATGCAATTATTTCCCATGGCATAGACTCATAATCGTAGGCATTTTGAATTAATTGATGGAATCATTCTTTGTTTAATCATTCTCTTCAAGCTACAAAAAAATCACAAACATTTTCTAAAAGGTTACAAGGTTTTTAACTCTAAAAATATCTTCTTCCCTGTGGATTCGACCCGTGCTTGCCATAGTACTACATTTTCTTTTGATCATTTTGTGCGAGTTCGGTTTTAAGATTGTTATACGCGTGTTTTAAACGACGAACTTTCGCGTTATCAATTTTTGGCGCCGTTGCCGGGGAGGAATGATGATTTTTGGTTTAAGAACTTTATGTTCCTTGTGTTTATAAGTGTACTAATATCTCTTTCTTTTTCTTATATCGCAGGTGAAAAAAAAAGAACGAGGGAACGCACTTCAAGAATTGAAGCTAAAAAATTAAAAAAAGAAGAAAGAAAAAAAAAAGAGAGCAGTTAAGAGGTAACCCTTTTCCTTAGTCTTTTTTTTGTCATTTCATTTCAAAAACCAAAAAAAGAGAGAACGAGGGATTGCGCATCAAGTAAGTCTTCAAACTTATTCCTCTTATTTTGTGTCATTTCCTTAATGTTCTTGCATATTGTGGTTAGATAGGTTCACAAAAAAAAAAAAACTCTTCACTTGAACTCGATAAAAATCTTCATTCCAAGAGTAAAAATCACACTTCCATGTTTTAGGTCATGCATCATTTAGGATAGTATTTATTTTCTTCTTGTTGCTTAATTATTGTTAATTGCATTGTTGAAGATTGCGGGAGGCAAGGTGAGTACTCTAACTTTTCTAATATCATGCTCATGCACTTCCATGCTTGCATAGAACCCCTTGTTTGAACTTGCTTTGTTGCATATCATTTCAAAGTATCTTAAGGGCAACACCCATAAGCAAGATAAGGTGGAGATTTCATCACCCTTCCTTAGCCCACAAACTACAATTCCCTTGCATCTTTGCATCACCAAGACCTTAAATAAAATTCAGTAGACGTTGGCCCTAGGTTCACACTATGGTTCTTGTGTTATTTGGGCTTACCCTCTTATGAAAATCGGTGCCTAAGGTAAGAAGGTTGGACGGCAAACGCCTTAAGCGGGCTAGTGGTTTGACATAATTAGGTCCCTACGAAAGTAGGGGGAACCTCTCACTACCCCACCCCTTACCTGGCCGGTGAAAATATTGAGGGTAAACTTAAGTTTCACTTTAGCCATTTTGTGAAACCCAATTTGTAGGTTTAGGTCACATCTAGGGCATTAAGTAATTTGTGTGACAACTTGTTTGTGTTTGCATAAAAAAAATAACAAAAAATAAAATTCTTCTCTTATCTCTCTTCGTCCTTATTTGAGTCAAAAATAAAAATAAAAATAAAAATAAAAAAATCATCATAAAACAATTCTCTCATCTCTCATCTTTAACCTTGGTTTATGTAAGGGAGAAGATCTCAACACCTTGACTTAGTTGAGCCCATTAGTGAGATTGAGCGATTCATTTTTAATCCAGCTCAAAATCAAACCCAACCTATGGCTGAACAACACCAATTAGGGGTGCCCAAACAGATGAAGGAATATTTCATTCCTTCGAATTATCAGCCATCCACTTGTATCCAACTGCCTAATGTCCCTGCTTTGCACTATGAGATCAAATCTAGCACCATTCAGATGCTCCCATCCTTTTATGGGAAGACCAATGAAGATCCCTATAAACATCTGGATGAATTTCTAGAAATTTGTTCCACTGTGAAAATTCAAAATTTCACAGATGATGCTCTCCGCCTGACCTTATTCTCTTTCTCACTTAAGGACAAAGCCAAATACTGGCTAGGGACCTTAGGGAAACCTATTGGCACATGGGCAGATATGCAGCATGAGTTCCTTAAGAAGTTTTATCCCATCGGTAGAACCAACACCATGAGACGTGCAATCACAGGATTCGCGCAACTCCCAAATGAACAAATACATGAATCATGGGAGAGATTAAAGGAACTCCTCAGAAAATGCCCACATCATGGACTCTCCAAATGGCAAATAGTGCAAGCTTTCTATGAGGGCCTAGATGATCAAGTTAGGCAGATTGTTGATGCATCATGTGGTGGGGCCTTTATGAGTAAGAGTGAGGATGAGGCCTATGCTTTATTTGAAATGTTGAGCGAGAATTCAATCAACCATGTTTCCTTATCCTCATATGAGAGAACCATTGGGCCCTCTAAACGGGCCGGGATGTATCGTGTGGAACCTGAAGCTAGAGTGGATGTGAATTTCATCCATCAAAAATTGGACAAGGTGGACATCATGGCCCAAAAGCTAGAACATGTTGATATGCTAGCCCACAAATTAGACCAGCTCTTGGCCCAAAACAAACAAGAAACCACTATCCTATCTACGTCCAACCCATACCCAGACCCAACACACCATGAGGTGTGTGCTTTATGTGCTAGCTCGGACCATCATGTGTCCGATTGCCCAACAACAGCCCAGTTACCACCTTTTATACAGGAGCAAGTCCAAGCAGCCCAAGGGTTCTCTAAGCCCAACTATGAGCCATTTTCTAACACATATAATCCGGGCTGGAGGAATCACCCAAATTTCAATTGGAGAAATCAACAAGCTCCAAATCAGCTCATCATCCCCTCTACGTCTCAAGCATGCAAACTACCCATCCAACACCAATTCAAACTCAGCCACCATTTCAAGGAAATGCTTATGGTCGGGGATCGCAAGCCCAACAACCACTTCCCCGATTCAACCAGGGTCAGGCCCCATACCAACCTCCTCAGCCCAATTACAGGCAGTCTTCCAATTCTCAACAAACCTATCAACCTCCTCTGCATCACCACCAGGACTCCCAAACTGATGATAGATTCCATCAGTTACAACAACTAATTCTGGCCCAAAATCAATCCTTCCAACAAACCATTCAAGCCCAAAGTCAATCTTTCCAACAGACCCTTCAAGCCCACCAGCAAACTATCTCTAAGTTGGAAACCCAATTAGGCCAATTGGCTGAAGCCACCATGAGAAGGGAAATGGGCCAATTACCAAGTCAGCCTATTGCTAACCCCCGCAATCAACAACCTCCAGGCTTCCTCTAAGAGCTCACATTCTTCCTCAACCCAATCAGCCCAATCAACCTCAACCGCCCCCTCCTGTAGGTCCTCAGTTTGAGAATGCCAAAGTCATCTCCACCCTTAGGAGCGGGAAAATTCCTAATGATCCTTATCAGGCTAAGGATGTGGGTAGTAGTTCGGGCCAAGACGCCCACAAGGAGAGTAATAGTGAGGATGAGGAGCATGTGATTGGGCAAGAGAAGAAAAAGGCAGAGGGTGGAGAGAAGAAGCTGGATAAAGGGAAGGCGAAAGTTGATGAAGGACCCCAAGAATATGTGCCTAAGATCCCTTTTCCCGATGCTCTAAAGCCGAAAGCTCACAAGAAACCACCGGTACAACAGGAAGAATTAGTGGAATTATTTAAACAAGTGATTATCAATATTCCACTCTTGGATGCAATCAAGCATGTGCCGGCATATGTAAAGTTTTTGAAAGAGCTTTGTACTCCAAAGAGGGAGCCAAGGGCGGTGACTCAAAAGATCCGCTTGTCTGAGGATGTGAGTGCTGTTTTGATGAATCATTTGTCAAAAAAATTGAAGGACCCTGGAGCCCCTTTAATCTCATGTGATATAGGTGGAGTCACTTTTGATCGAATATTGCTAGACTTAGGTGCTAGCGTGAATCTTTTACTGATGGGGACATCACCCAGAGTTCCCTCTGGCTCGACACATCTCTCCCTTCCGGAGACGGATAGGTTGCGACTGCACGACTTGATGGGTCCACGGCGACACTGGAGTTTATTACTGAGGACATATTGATGTATTTTTCCTTTTCTTGAGTCATTTTGATGTACTTGTCTTTATTTCGAGTCATGTCCCTAGGTCATCACGTTATTTACCTATGTTTTGCTAGGCTAGGGGGTCATATGGGCCCAATTAGATGGGCATGGCCCATGGGCGCCCTCTTCCTTCCCCACCCCCTTGCTTATTTGCTTTTAGCATTTTCTCCAGGGACTTTTTGTAAATGTTGGGATCCCTATAAATAGGACCCCAACTCCACTTGAGATGGTTAAATGAACATTTGAATATTTTGAGCATAAGTGCACCCCTCCCTCTCTCTCTAGCTCTCTCATTCTCCCTCTATCTCTCTCTCTCTAGGGGGCGAACCCCACTCTCTCTCTTCCCCTTCTCTCTCTCTCCCTTGGGCGAACCTGCCCCTTCCCCTTCCCCCTCCTTGCCACATCACCAGCCACCTCACCCTTCCACCCTTTCACCTCCCCAAGAGCATTAACTCCCATCAATACCTCCACTTCCCCAAGCAACCCTTCCCATTCCCCATACACCTTCTCCACCTCCAAGGCACCCCTCCCTCTTCCCCAAGCAACCCTTCCACTCCCCCACACACTCACTCATATCCCCAGGGCAATCAAACCCCCACTCCACCACAACTTGCGCACCCCCCTCCATCTATTCACCCCCCCCCCTTGGCCTTGGCCGACCACCCCATCCCCATCTACTAGCTGCGGCCACTTCACCCCTCCCCCCCCCTCTTGGACCTCCATCTCCCCTGCTCCACTCCTCTCTTCATCCCCACACATCCCTCCCCCATCTACTATCACCACCACCCTTCCCTCCATTACTAATCTCCACTCCCCTTAACCTAGCTCCACCACCATCCCTTTCCTTTGGTCAAGTCTGCAGGTGGCAGAAGAAGACTCATCTTGCAGAAGCTTCCCGAGTTCACACGGCGACATCTGGGGGCGTATCATACCTTTCTGGAAAGGGCGTCCAGTCATCTTCGCAGGCGAGGTGATTCCATCCCGTTCCGAGTTCGGGCTGTCCGGGAGACCAATCTCCCCCGACTGCGCAGAGCTCCCTCTGCAGAGTTCCTGAACCCGGTTCGAAGCTGCACCACGGCCGACGGTGGAAGATTCAAGCCACAAGTCCTTCTACAAATATCTTCCTCCACCTGTCCTCTTTCTGGATCAAGAAGCAGAAGTGCGTTCGGCGTCCGGAGGTCAGAGCTTTCATTTTTCTCCCTCGACTGGTCGGGTCTGCCTCCCACAACCTGCAGCGACCTGCTGCCACTCATCGGCATCCCCCAGTCCACCCCGACCTCAGACGGCTTCCCCACCAGTTTTCCCGCGAAGAGGGCCCGTCCACGGTTCCAGCAACTTTGACGGTTCGAGATTTGGTGGCCGGGAGCCACCGGGACAACTTCTGCAAGTCACTGTTTGTGTCAGGTAGCTGTTGCGGCCAGAAACTGCCACCTTGTTCGAAGCTCGACCCAGACCAGCCACTGCAGCCGAAGAAATTGAGAAAATTCTGAAGCATCCTGGTTCCAGATACGAAGATTTCTCAGCTGGTCTCATCTTCAGAAAATTTCTAGAACGTGATCTACGGCCTCTACAGCGACTGGCAGTCAGCCAACACAGCAAGCAGGGAGTTTCCATTTCGGCTACACCGGCGCGTCTTCCGGCGAATCTCCCTCCCCTGCCTAGCCGGCTTACCGCCCCTCCCTGCGTGGAGGTAGTGTTTGAGTGTACTTAATTGTCCCCACCCTAAGTTCACCCTCCTGCGCGAGGAGTAGTGATTGTAATCATTCAAAACAGGATTGAAGCTTCACCGGCGCAGTGTGCGGGGAACCACACTTCCCCGCTCGCCCTCGTCTCCGATCGGGGTTGGTTTCTTCAAACCAACCAGGTGAGCTCTGAACTTTGCTCCATTACCCTCTCGTGTTTTGTTCATTTAATATCCGTAGATATAGCTCCGTTGTGCAAGCGAGATAGAGAGAGTGCCCGACCCCACGTGCTCCACTTACGAGCGGTCACCGTGGGCAGTAAGAGAGTGGGACCTAGTGCCCCAATTGGCACCGGCCAACCCCTTGAGTGCGGGCTACGTACCCTTGGGAGGGCAACCCAAGCCTTGCTGGCACTCTACCAGCAAGGGTCTTGATCCATCACCTCCCCTTAGCATCATCTAGTCACCCTGGGCTCGTGTGTGTGCGACGGCGAATTGGCCCCGATTTATCAACTTAATTGCTAAGTGGTTGTGCTTGCGGAATAGGTCCTAAGTTTTTGTTTGCTTGCTGCCTACCCCATATTGGTTTCACATCAGTTGGTATCAGAGTAAGTTTTAGACTTGTCTCTACAAGCCTAGGTCCAAGGGCAATTGCATTTCTATCCCGTGTTGTCGTCTTTGTGCATGTCCACCCGTAGGGGTACCATATACCGGACCGATCCTTCTAATTCCAATCCACCTATGGATCCCAATTTACAAGGCACCCAAAACATCCCTAGGGAAGCTCCCCAAGCTCCTATGGATCGACTTGAGGCTGCCGTTCATGCCCTCACGGAGCAAATGAATGGTTTTTCCACCCGATTAGAGAGATTAGAATAAGCTAGGGCACCACCTAGGAATCATGTCCAAAGGGCCACTCCTCCGCGGGTTGAACATGAGAGGGAAGACCTAGAGAATGAGTGGTATCGTGAGCAAGAGAGAGCCCCTCAACCTCGGTACCATGAGAGGAGACCACGAGAGGATCCGGATGACTTCCTCTTAAGAATGATCAAGGTAGATGCCCCGAATTTTGATGGGTCCCATAACCCAAGTGCCTATGAAGAATGGGAGCATGGCATGGACCAATACTTTGATTGGTACCCAATGTCCGAGGAGAGAAAGGTTAGGTTGGCCAAGATGCACCTTCTCAAACTAGCCAAGACATATTGGTTAAAGGTGGAAAGTCAAAGGAGGATTAGGCGGGAGGAACCCATTGACACTTGGCTTGACATGAAAGCCCAGCTTAGGAATAAATATCTTCCCAACTCCTATAGCCAACTTCTCCTAGATGAATGGCAAAGCCTTACCCAAGAGGGAAAGACCGTGGAAGAGTATATAGAGAAGTTTGACTCATACCTCTTAAGGTGTGGTGTCGTCGAAGAACCAGCCGTCACTTTATCCCGGTTTAGGAATGGTCTCCTTCCCCACATCAAACGGGAGCTTTTCATGAGGGAAGCTCATAGCCTTGAGGTAGCCTATCAAATAGCCCGTGATGTAGAAAGGTTTTCTAGGAACCCAAGGTTTGCCCCCCCAAAGGCCCGGGACTCCGTCCCAACCTCCCTCCCCTATTGAGAACACCTCCTCCCAGTGGGGGAACCCTCACTCGGCCCTACCCCCAGCCAACCAATCCTACCCCCACAAAGGCCACCCCACCCAACCCTCCTCCCCGAAGGGAGGAAGCCTCCAAAGGGAAGACCCCAGGGAGTAGTACTGTTAAGTGTTTTCAGTGCCATGGTTATGGCCACATAGCCTCCCAATGCCCTTCCAAGGGGATGTCGAGCCTTGTTATTGAGGGCGGACCCACCACATCCCAGGAAACCCATGAGGATACTATTGAGGAATACGAGGCTGCTTTAGGGTGGGAAGAGGAATATGAGGAGCAATTCTTTGAAGAAGTTGTAGAAGATAACCCCCATTCCACCCACCTAGGGGTGATAAGGTGCACCCTTACCCAACCCCAGGAGGACGACTGGCGGAGGACTTCCATTTTTCACACCTTCATCAAAATCGGGGATCACGTTAGGAAGGTCATCCTAGACAACGGGAGTTGTGTCAACGCCGTATCCCCGGACACCGTCAAGCTCCTAGGGCTTACCCCAACACCCCACCCCAAACCCTATCGTGTATCATGGATAAACAACCACTCCCTACCCGTCAACACATGTTGTCTTATCCCCATCACCTTTTCATCCTACCAAGGACAAATATGGTGTGACATCATACCTATGGCTGTAGGAAGCATCCTACTGGGGAGACCCTGGATATATGATGTTAATGCTACCATCTATGGGAAGACGAACACATGTTCCTTTGAACACGAGGGGAAGACCATTCGCCTCAACCCTTCCCCACCCCGAAAGGAACCACCCTCCAAGGGAATTCTCCCTACACCACCTCAAAACCCAGGGGTCCCATCACCCCCAACCCAACCAACAAGTCAACTGTCCACCCATGAGAGCCCCACCAAGGGCCTACATCTCATCACTAGACAAGAACTCGAGGAAGAGGTAGCACTCGGGACACCCGTATACGCTGTGGTCATATGCCTAGGGGAATCCACCCCCTCCAACCCTCATCCCGTGGAAATACACCCTCTCCTAGAAGAATTCAAGGACGTGTTCCCCGAGGAGCTCCCCGATCAACTGCCACCCATGAGGGATGTCCAACATGCTATTGACCTTGTCCCAGGGGCCACCCTCCCAAACCTTCCCCACTATCGCCTCAACCCCACTGAACATGCTGAACTGAGGAGACAAGTGGAGGAACTCATTAGAAAAGGCTTCCTTCGTCTTAGCAAAAGTCCTTGTGCTGTCCCAGCCCTCCTCACACCAAAGAAAGATGGGACATGGCGAATGTGTATTGATAGCAGAGCCATCAACAAGATTACCGTCAAATATAGGTTCCCCATACCTAGACTTGACGATATGCTAGACATGCTAGCCGGAGCCACCATTTTTTCAAAGATAGACCTTAAGAGTGGCTACCACCAAGTAAGGATAAGGCTCGGGGATGAATGGAAAACAGCCTTCAAAACCAAAGATGGACTCTATGAATGGCTGGTGATGCCTTTTGGGCTCTCTAACGCCCCAAGCACATTTATGCGCCTTATGACCGAGGTCCTTAGGCCCTACATTGGAGTCTTCCTGGTAGTCTATTTTGATGACATCCTCATCTACAGCCAGTCCAAGGAAGCCCACCTCAGTCATCTTAGGCAAGTCTGCACCACCCTTAGGAAGGAAAGCCTCTTTGCCAATTTGGGAAAATGTCACTTCATGACAAAGTCCATTACCTTCCTTGGGTATGTTGTCTCCACCGAAGGGGTATCCATGGACCCTGAAAAGGTCCAAGCCATCCTCGATTGGCCGGAGCCCCGCACTCTCCATGAAGTCCGGAGTTTTCATGGATTAGCCACCTTTTACCGTAGGTTCATCCGTGGATTCAGCACAGTCACAGCCCCTATCACCGACTGCCTTAAAAAGGGGACCTTTGTGTGGACCAAGTCGGCATCTAGGGCCTTCCAAGAGCTCAAGGAAAGGATGACCCAAGCCCCAGTATTATGCCTCCCTGACTTCTCCAAAGTCTTTGAGGTGACTTGTGATGCCTCCGGGGTAGGAATAGGCGGGATCCTCAGCCAGGAAGGACACCCAGTGGCCTACTTTAGTGAGAAGTTGTGTGATGCCAGGATGAAATACTCCACCTACGACAAGGAATTTTATGCCGTGGTGCAATCCCTCCGGCATTGGAGACACTATCTCTTGCCGAAAGAATTTGTCATATTTTCTGATCATGAGGCCCTAAAGTACCTCAACTCCCAACAGAAACTGAATGCCCGGCACGCCCGTTGGGTCGAGTACATCCAGTCCTACACCTTTGTGATCAAACATAAGGCTGGAAGCGAGAATCGTGCCGCGGATGCACTCAGTAGGAGAATCTCCTTGCTAACTACCATTCGGGTGGAAGTCATAGGATTTGAAAGACTCAGGGAAGAGTACTCTGATTGCCCGGACTTTGGTCCAATCCATACCACCCTGTCCACCCTCTCACCCAGGGAACACCAAGGATTCATCTTAGAGGACGGGTTCATCTTCAAAGGCCACAGACTTTGCATACCTAGGACCTCTCTGCGGGATTTCCTGATCTGGGAGTTACATGCGGGAGGCCTGGCTGGGCATTTTGGGGTACACAAGACCGTTGCTATGGTTGAGGGTCAGTTCTACTGGCCAAGCCTCAAGAGGGACGTAGCCAAAATTGTAGGACAGTGTCGGATATGTGCCTCAGCCAAACAGACGAGACAGAACACTGGCCTATACACCCCACTCCCTGTCCCTGATCGCCCCTGGCAGGACTTAAGCATGGACTTTGTCTTGGGCCTACCTAGGACTCAAAAAAGGCATGATTCAATCTTTGTCGTAGTGGATAGGTTTTCAAAGATGGCCCATTTCATCCCCTGCTCTAAAACCTCCGATGCCTCTCATGTGGCCCGCCTATTCTTCGATGAGGTAGTTCGCCTCCATGGCCTACCCAAGACCATCATTTCTGATAGGGATGTCAAATTCACAAGCTATTTCTGGAAAACCCTCTGGCACCTAATGGGGACCCTTCTCAAATTCTCCACGGCCTATCACCCTCAAACCGACGGCCAGACCGAAGTCATTAATAGGAGTCTTGGGAATCTCCTCCGGTGTCTTGTTGAGGATCGCCCAGGGAATTGGGATCTCATATTACCCCAGGCAGAGTTTGCATACAACAACTCAGTAAATAGGTCGATAGGGATGAGCCCATTTGAAGCTGTGCATGGGTACAAACCTAGAAAGCCTACAGATCTCATTCCTTTGCCTCCACATGCTAGAGTGTCTATTAGTGCTGAGTCTTTTGCCCAACACATGAAAGAATTGCATGAGGAAATCCGCAAACACATTAACAAAAGCAATGAGGTGTATAAAAAACGGCCGATTCCCACCGACGCCACCAGGAGTTTCACGTGGGTGATTATGTGATGGTGAGAACTGAGAGGCTTTTCCCTGGGAATGTCTCCAAACTGAGGTCGCGTGGATCAGGCCCCTTCCAGGTTCTGAGGAGGATTGGCACAAACGCTTACGTGTTGGACCTCCCCGAGGAGTACGCAGTAAGTCCCACATTCAATGTGGCTGACTTGGTGCCATACAGGGGTCCCACGGTGACACCTAGTGAGGGAATTGAGCCTGTTCCATCTTTTGAGAGAGCCACCACCTATGAGAGAGTTCCACCAGTCCAGAGGGGCCAACGGGAGCAAATAGAGCGGATATTGGATGAACAGGTCACTGTCACCCGGAGCAAAGCATACGAGCGATACTTGGTCAGGTGGAAGGGCCGGCCCCCTTCAGATGATTCATGGGTGAGCAGGGAGGATCTTCAGCAGCTAGACCCCGACCTCCTGGAGCAATACCGCAGTCGAGTGGACCCTTTCTCGACAGAGTCGAGCTCTTCACAGCCCAGGGGAGTTGATGGGGACATCACCCAGAGTTCCCTCTGGCTCGACACATCTCTCCCTTCCGGAGACGGATAGGTTGCGACTGCACGACTTGATGGGTCCACGGCGACACTGGAGTTTATTACTGAGGACATATTGATGTATTTTTCCTTTTCTTGAGTCATTTTGATGTACTTGTCTTTATTTCGAGTCATGTCCCTAGGTCATCACGTTATTTACCTATGTTTGCTAGGCTAGGGGGTCATATGGGCCCAATTAGATGGGCCTGGCCCATGGGCGCCCTCTTCCTTCCCCACCCCCTTGCTTATTTGCTTTTAGCATTTTCTCCAGGGACTTTTTGTAAATGTTGGGATCCCTATAAATAGGACCCCAACTCCACTTGAGATGGTTAATGAACATTTGAATATTTTGAGCATAAGTGCACCCCTCCCTCTCTCTCTAGCTCTCTCATTCTCCCTCTATCTCTCTCTCTCTAGGGGGCGAACCCCACTCTCTCTCTTCCCCTTCTCTCTCTCTCTCCCTTGGGCGAACCTGCCCCTTCCCCTTCCCCCTCCTTGCCACATCACCAGCCACCTCACCCTTCCACCCTTTCACCTCCCCAAGAGCATTAACTCCCATCAATACCTCCACTTCCCCAAGCAACCCTTCCCATTCCCCATACACCTTCTCCACCTCCAAGGCACCCCTCCCTCTTCCCCAAGCAACCCTTCCACTCCCCCACACACTCACTCATATCCCCAGGCAATCAAACCCCCACTCCACCACAACTTGCGCACCCCCCTCCATCTATTCACCCCCCCCTTGGCCTTGGCCGACCACCCCATCCCCATCTACTAGCTGCGGCCACTTCACCCCTCCCCCCCCTCTTGGACCTCCATCTCCCCTGCTCCACTCCTCTCTTCATCCCCACACATCCCTCCCCCATCTACTATCACCACCACCCTTCCCTCCATTACTAATCTCCACTCCCCTTAACCTAGCTCCACCACCATCCCTTTCCTTTGGTCAAGTCTGCAGGTGGCAGAAGAAGACTCGTCTTGCAGAAGCTTCCCCGAGTTCACACGGAAACATCTGGGGGCGTATCATACCTTTCTGGAAAGGGCGTCCAGTCATCTTCGCAGGCGAGGTGATTCCATCCCGTTCCGAGTTCGGGGCTGTCCGGGAGAGCCAATCTCCCCCGACTGCGCAGAGCTCCCTCTGTAGAGTTCCTGAACCCGGTTCGAAGCTGCACCACGGCCGACGGTGGAAGATTCAAGCCACGAGTCCTTCTACAAATATCTTCCTCCACCTGTCCTCTTTCTGGATCAAGAAGCAGAAGTGCGTTCGGCATCCGGAGGTCAGAGCTTTCATTTTTCTCCCTCGACTGGTCGGGTCTGCCTCCCACAACCTGCAGCGACCTGCTGCCACTCATCGGCGTCCCCCAGTCCACCCCGACCTCAGACGGCTTCCCCACCAGTTTTCCCCGAAGAGGGCCAGTCCACGGTTCCAGAAACTTCGACGGTTCGAGATTTGGTGCCCGGGAGCGGCCGGGACAACTTCTGCAAGTCACTGTTCGTGTCATGTAGCTGTTGCGGCCAGAAACTGCCACCTTGTTCGAAGCTCGACCCAGACCAGCCACTGCAGCCGAAGAAATTGAGAAAATTCTGAAGCATCCTGGTTCCAGATACGAAGATTTCCCAGCTGGTCTCGTCTTCAGCAAAGTTCTAGAACGTGATCTACGGCCTCTACAGCGACTGGCAGTCAGCCAACACAGCAAGCAGGGAGTTTCCATTTCGGCTACACCGGCGCGTCTTCCGGCGAATCTCCCTCCCCCGCCTGGCCGGCTTACCGCCCCTCCCTGCGTGGAGGTAGTGTTTGAGTGTACTTAATTGTCCCCACCCTAAGTTCACCCTCCTGCGCGAGGAGTAGTGATTGTAATCATTCAAAACAGGATTGAAGCTTCACCGGCGCAGTGTGCGGGGAACCACACTTCCCCGCTCGCCCTCGTCTCCGATCGGGGTTGGTTTCTTCAAACCAACCAGGTGAGCTCTGAACTTTGCTCCATTACCCTCTAGTGTTTTGTTCATTTAATATCCGTAGACATAGCTCCGTTGTGCAAGCGAGATAGAGAGAGTGCCCGACCCCACGTGCTCCACTTACGAGCGGTCACCGTGGGCAGTAAGAGAGTGGGACCTAGTGCCCCAATTGGCACCGGCCAGCCCCTTGAGTGCGGGCTACGTACCCTTGGGAGGGAAACCCAAGCCTTGCTGGCACTCTACCAGCAAGGGTCTTGATCCATCACCTCCCCTTAGCATCATCTAGTCACCCTGGGCTCATGTGTGTGCGACGGCGAATTGGCCCTGATTTATCAACTTAATTGCTAAGTGGTTGTGCTTGCGGAATAGGTCCTAAGTTTTTATTTGCTTGCTGCCTACCCCATATTGGTTTCACATCATTTTTCCACCTTTATCTATGAACAGTTTGATCTAGGGGAGTTAAAACCCACTTCAATCTTCCTCCAATTGGCAGATAGGTCGGTTAAAACACCAAGGGGTCTGTTGGAGGATGTCATTGTTAAAGTGCATGAATGTTATTTCCCGGTGGATTTTCTCATTCTTGATATGGCCTCGTCTCAGGATTTAAAGCACACACCTATTTTTTTGGGACGTCCTTTTCTAGCAACTGCTAAGGCCAACATCAACTGTGCAACGGGAATGATGGATATATCATTTGGAGGTGAAAAAGTTTCTCTGAATGTTTTTAAAGCTTCTCAGTATCCGGATCAAGGAGATGAATGCAATGTCATTGATATCTTTGAGGATGTGATTCCGGATAACAATGAGGACACCCTAGAAGAGGGTAGCATGCTTCAGGATTCTCCTCTCTCTTCTGCACCTTGGTCTAGGGTGGAGTCACTTCCTCCATTACAATCCGAACCTACTCTTCCATCTCTGGATCATCGGCCTACTCTTGAATTGAAACCTCTGCCAGACTCCCTTACATATGCATATTTGGGACCTAACCACACTCTACCTATCATCATTGTCTCCAATCTCACTTTTGCTCAGGAATCCCAACTCTTAGCTATTCTTAAGGAGCATAGGGGGCAATAGGTTGGTCGGTGGCGGATCTCAAGGGGATCAGTCCGGATGTTTGTATGCACCATATCTATTTAGAGGACAATGTCAAACCGAGCAGGGAGATGCAACGCTGGTTGAATCCGAACATGAAAGAGGTGGTTAAGCAAGAGGTGGTGAAGTGGTTCGATGCCGGAATTATATATCCCATCTCTGATAGCAAGTGGGTCAGTCCTACACAAGTTGTTCCAAAGAAATTAGGGCTGACCGTGATTCAAAATGAGAAGGGTGAAGAGGTGCCGATAAGACTACAAACGAGGTGGAGAGTCTGTATTGATTACAGAATATTGAACTCAATGACAAAGAAAGATCATTTTCCTCTCCCGTTTATAGATCAGATTTTGGAAAAATTGACTGGGCAAAGATATTTTTGCTTTTTGGATGGATACTCTGGGTATAATCAGGTTGCTATCTACCCGGAAGATCAGGAAAAGACTACATTCACATGTCCGTAGGGCACGTTTACATTTAGAAGAATGCCGTTTGGGCTTTGTAATGCCCTTGCCACCTTTCAGCGGTGTATGATGGCAATCTTTTCTGAAATGGTGGGAGATTTTTTGGAAATTTTCATGGATGACTTCTCAGTTTTCGGTGACTCATTTGATTGCTGTTTGGAGAATTTGCAGAAGGTGCTGGCACGATGCATTAAATCCAACCTTGTGTTAAGTTGGGAGAAAAGTCACTTTATGGTAAGAGAAGGCATTGTGTTGGGCCATGTTATTTCTGAAAAGGGAATAGAGGTAGACAAGGTTAAGGTTGATCTGATTTCCAATCTTCCTGCCCCTTCGTCTGTCAAGCAAATCCGCTCTTTTCTTGGTCATGCGGATTTTTATAGAAAATTCATTCAGAACTTCTCTACCATTACTCGTCCGCTCACTAAGCTCCTAGCCAAGGACACTCCATTCCAACTAGATGAGTCTTGTCTTGAGGCTTTTCACTCTCTTAAAGCGGCCCTCACTCAAGCCCCAATCCTACAGTCTCTTGATTGGTCGCTCCCATTTGAAATCATGTGCGATGCATCTGACTATGCCATAGGAGCTGTCTTAGGCCAGAGAATTGACAAGAAACATGTGGTAATTTATTATGCGAGTCGCACCCTCGCCGATGCTCAATTGAATTATACCACCACAGAGAAAGAACTTTTGGCTGTTATATTTGCCCTAGAAAAATTTCGCTCATATCTTTTGGGGGCCAAAGTCATTGTTTATTCGGATCACGCTGCATTGAAATACCTGCTCACCAAGAAGGATGCTAAACCCCGTTTGATTAGATGGATTCTCTTGCTACAAGAATTTGATCTAGAGATCAAGGACAAAAAGGGGTTAGAAATGTTGTTGCTGATCACTTGTCTAGGATTGTGATTCCTGAAAGTGCTCCTATATCTGATTCCTTCCCTGATGAGCAAATTCTTTCCATCTCTCACAACTCAACCCCCTGGTACGCTCACATAGTCAATTACCTGGTGGTAAGACAGATTCCAGGAGGGTGGTCTAGGCAGGAGAAGGATCGATTCTTTTCAAAGGTTAAGCACTACTTTTGGGAGGACTCCGAATTATTCCATGTTGGTCCAGATCAAATAATTAGGAGGTGTGTCCCCGAGGAGGAACACCAAAGTGTTCTGAACTTTTGACACACTCTAGCTTGTGGGGGACATTTCTCGGGAAAGAAAACAGCTACCAAAGTGTTACAAAGTGGATTTTTCTGGCCCACTCTCTTCAAAGATGCCTATGAATTTAGCAAGATTTGTCTTAGGTGTCAAGCTATGGGGAACATAAGCAAACGAGATATGATGCCACTTAACCCCATTCTAGTGGTTGAAATCTTTGATGTTTGGGGAATTGATTTTATGGGCCCCTTTCCGCCATCATTCGGACATGAGTACATTCTTGTAGCGGCCGACTATGTGTCTAAGTGGATTGAAGCCATTGCCACCCGAACCAATGATCACAAAGTTGTCATGAAGTTTGTCCGAAAGAATATATTTTCAAGGTTCGGGTGTCCGAGGGTGATCATTAGTGATGGAGGTTCTCATTTCACTCATACCCAATTTCGAGCTCTTCTCGGAAAATATGAGATCACTCATAAGATTGCCACCCCCTACCATCCTGTTGAGTCCCGAAGGGTGGCAATCAAGAGGGGAGGGGTGAATTGATGGCCCAATAAAAACTAAAAACGAGCTACACGGAACCAAGGCAAGATAAACAACAAACTTAAATCTAGCACGAACATAAAAACACACGTGAATGCGTGATGATGGGGTGATTTATTAACAAGCAATAGAATTCTCTCCTCACCGAGAAGCCCAAACGATATATAGGAGAAAATCAAACCACAAGGTGCACACGGAATTTTTAGGTGGTTCGGGTACACACCGTGTCCCCTACGTCCACCCCTCACACGGAGGATTAACTTCCACTAGACAGTGAAACACGCACACCCGCTGTTTACAACAGCAACCACACACACACGCTGTGTAGAACAGCAAGCACAAATACACACACACACACGTTCGTGTTGTCGAGCACGAACACACACACACAAATCTCGGATTTACTGATTACAAACATATGATGAAGTTAAACTCAAGGTATTCAAAGTGAGAAGAGTGAAAAGAGGTTGAATTATCCTGGTTGGAGCTCCCCCTATCACTTCCACGAATTTAATCGAACACTTTGTGCAGAACGGTGACGATCTTGGCTTGAATGAAGCTTTAGGTTGATTTTGGATCGCATCCAGCAGCTGTGGCTTGTATGGAAGTAGTTCTCCTTCTCCTTCTCTTCACTTTCACGCGCTCTTCAAGCTGGAACCAGGTCAGGAGGTGGCGACTTCAACCTGCAAACACAAGGGGTTAGAAAGAAAGCTTACAGTTCAACATACGATTTTCCCCTTAGGGTTTTTATCAACCCAGCGACAATATATATGCTAAGAGAGTTATGGGAATGGTCAAGGGACCAGATCCGCAAAAAGTGGAGCAAAGCACGGGCCCCCAACCTAAAACAATTGACCCATGAGGTCGAAATTCCAAGGGTCAACAAATACGGCTCGGCCCGGAAAAGAAGGGGTCGACCCTTGGGGTCGACCCACAGCCTGAGGGGTCGACCCTTGGGGTCGACCCTCTCAGGTCCAGAACCAACAACCAGCGGGCCAAAAATTAAAGACCACAGGGGGCGACCCCTGGGGTCGACCCTTGGATAGGGGTCGACCCTTGGGGTCGTCCCTTTCAGCCAGAACACGAAATATGCCGAGAACGCGATCCAAATGACCGAGTCAAGATCCAGAACGTCTACAATAAACATGCAAACCATGAGAGGTGTTCAAGAACAAGTTTATGAGCTACAAAAATGGTTTTTTTTAAAGTATGTCAATCAATTGAGCTTAAACCATTTCATACTTAGACATAATTCAAATGAGAGATGATCTTAAAGGACTTCAAACACAAAATTGAAAATCAAGGTTGAAGTTGATCTCACCAAACGTCCCAGAGCATTGAAATTCTTGTCCTTGAAGATTGGCCCGTCAAAATATCTCGCAGTTAATTCTTTCATCCAAACTGTCAAATTTACTTGCTTACCCTCAAGACGATTGCATTGAGCCTTCATAACACGCCAAAACCTCATGTGACGGAGTTGGGATGCAAGACGTTAGAAGGACTCATTTTCAGTTCAAAAAGAATTTGGTCAACATCAAAACCATAAGGCATTTTACATGAGGAGGGGGGGTTCAACAATCTCCCCCTTTTTGATGATGACAAAATTTAAAATTGCATTTTTGATCAATGTAAACCACCATTCAAGAATGAATGAAACCACATAATTCAGAACCATATCAACCACAAATATTGAACTGAATTCACCATGCTGAACCGATATCAAAGGCAACTTAACAAAACATGTGAGATTGAGTGGCATTATCACAAGGTGTGCCGACAACAAGAGGAATTAGGAAGAGTTCAAATGCAATAACAATGAGACATAAAGGAACTTGAAACTCACACAAGATGATATGACAAACATGACTCTAAAATGCAAACTAAAGGCAACTGAAAATGAGCACACATGCATGCAAGCATTCATCACACATACATATAAGTTAGCCGAAATATAGTCTGTTTCTCCCCCTTTGGCAACATCAAAAAGGAGGGGGGGAAATAAGGAGCAGATAAAGGCCAAGATCCAAGAGCAATGTCATCTAATCTTCATCGGACGACGGGGAGTTGTGCGGACGCCTCATATAGCCCAAGATTTCTTCAAGCAAGTGGGTTTGATTATCAAATGTGTCTTGAACAGACTGGGTGTGCTCTTGATGACTAAGTTTCAGATCCGCAAGTTGTTGTTGCATGCCCTCCAAAGTCTCCCCATAACTGTCTAACCGGTCATCTATCGAATCCAACCGATCCATGAGTAGCTGAACCGCCTCGGAAGGCATATCTTCGGCAGGTGGGGCCTGTGCATAGTCATCAGATTCATCCTCAGAACGGATCTCTTGTTCTGTACTTTTCAGAGTGCGAACTAAGTGGCCATCAAGCAGCTCATATCCCATATTATGGCAAATGGAATGAATAGTGAAGATGTCAGCCTCTCGTATAGTATGTGAGATTTCGGTGGAGAGATCAATACCCAAATGTGTAAACACAGCAGTGAGTGCAGCAGCATATGGAAGGGTGCGGTTCCTGTGCTTCATGCTATTGCTCATATGAAATAAAATCATGGCCGGGAAATTCACAGGAATACCACTTAAGATGCAGTAGAAAAGAAACATGTGAATTTCAGTGACCTTGTCATGACCACCGCCCCGTGGAAGTAGAATTGTGGTAATCATTCTGTGTAAAATATGTTGCATGGGCGGAAAATGATTTGCATTCAGTCCTGCCACAGAACGGTTACCCCTTTCTTCACCTTTCATCATTTGAAAAACTGCATCTTCAGGAATTTCAATATCTCCAAGCATAAAACCTTCAGTCGGGAGATTAAGTGCTGCTCCCAAAAATTCTGTAGTGAGAATTAACCGATGGCCATGAACCATTGTAGTTGGGTGCTCCCCGGACATGAGAAAATTGCCATAAAATTGATGTACCAAGTTGGGATATATACGTCGATGTGCAGACATGAAATATTCTAGATTCGCCTGACTGCATAACATATCAACGAGTCCCGGAAGATGACGATGTAAGTTTACAAGAGATACCGACCGCGGCCGGAGGACTTTTCTATCCAAAACTTTGGGTGGCGGCGCCGGTCCTCTGCCTTGGATGCCCGCCCGACCACGTCGTGCTGGGGCCGCACTCGACTCGCCACGGCTGCGAGAAGCTTGCCTCTTTGGCGCCATCTAACCATAAATCGACAGAACCGGAGATGAGGGAATAGATCAAAATGGCTCAACTTGGAGAGAGAGATGCTTCCACGAGAGAGAATGGGGATCCTCCACACATCAAGAACTTACCTCAGTGAAGGGAAGAACAACGAGACGCGGTGCTAGCGTCGGAAGAATGATCGGCGCGGGTAGCCACCGAGAGGGCCGCGCTAGGGCACAAAGGGGGATGCCAAGGAGGGGTGTAATGTTTGGAGAAAGAGGTGGCTTTAGGCTAGAAGGGGGCTTGAGGGGTTGTAAGAGATGGGAGGGGAGGAAACTTAGGGTTTC